>JAHNEJ010000696.1:0-217067 GCA_022559845.1 Amorphophallus konjac
TGAAAAGAAATCAACATGCGCACCTTTTATTTTTATTTTTATTTTTAAAACCCCTAGAGAGATTAGGAGAGGAGATATGATAAAAAAATATGCAACTGATGCAAAAGGGATGGAAATAATAGTAGACAGGATGGAGATACGATGAAAAAAATTGCAAAGCAATAGAAACAAGAACAATAAAGCCCTGCTGTCCCTTGATGACAGTAAAAGAGCAACCGAGATAGGAAGAAGAGGAAGCAGCAGGATGCAAAAGCTTGAACTTGATAATCTCGGCCTCGGTACCTTCGTGTGTTTCGTAACCTTTCAAAGGGTCGATCAGGACTCCCTTAAATAAGGTTCAGATCAAAGGATAAACATGGATAGGAGATAGCAATGGTAATGTTTATCAAAAGCAAGAGCCCAATCGAGTAAGAATGTCAAACAAGGCAGGACTCTGTGAGGGAAAGATGGAAGACGGTAGGACACCGGAGGTGAAACACGCCCTTCAACAGGGCGTCAATTCTTGATTTGACGACCTACCCATACGGCGTTTCATAAAACACGACCCAAGCCAGGGCGTTTCTTCCTGGATTCAATTTTGGCAATAAAACCTTCCTTTATTTGAAAAAGATTAAAAGACGCCTGAAAAAGAGGCGTTTCTTAAAAACACGCCCTGAGGAAGGACGCTATTCATAAGATGCATTTTATTTCGTTTTATTTTGAAAAAGGATAATACCAGGAATTGACGCCCTAATCATTGGTCGTCCTTTTTTTAAAAATGCCCTAGGTAAGGTCGTTATTTAAAACGCGCCCT
Organism: Amorphophallus konjac; assembly: GCA_022559845.1. Taxonomy (NCBI): domain Eukaryota; kingdom Viridiplantae; phylum Streptophyta; class Magnoliopsida; order Alismatales; family Araceae; genus Amorphophallus; species Amorphophallus konjac. Next base: position 794 of record JAHNEJ010000696.1, read on the forward strand.
ACTTCAGGTCGTGAATCACAAAAATGCAACAAAATGCAACGGAAAACCCACAAAAATAAAAAAACTTTATATTATGGGAATATTGAAGTTCTCTTTGGGGCGTCAACATAGTGACATGAGATTTAATCAACAAAGTGTCAATTTTGACGTGTCTACAGTATGCTGTTCGGATGAATAGTTAATAAAAGTGGACTGAGTCTTGCCCTCTCATTATCTTGTTCTCTTCCCCTGCGTCCGAGGTTTAGTATATGTAACGGCTACCGCAAGCTACATAGATCTTATAGTTTAATCTTCGAAGGTTTCTCTACTATTTTTCCTCACCACATCGTATCCACATCGAGGGCCTGAGACAGTCCATCTCATGGCTTCTCGTTGGTGAAATGAAGAGGGATAAATCCAGAACTGGTCGTCCGTGGTTCTGCCCCCAGTGAGGCCCCAAAGGGAAGGCTACCATCCCCTTGGATTGTACCCTCTCCGTAACCCCTTTAGTGGTCGTCAAACCCTTGAATAAACCTTCTTTGCAAATCCCTGAATAAACCCTCCTTTAAGACTCTCAGAGCCCCTTGAAGCCTTCACCGCAAAAATCCCTTCAAAATAGTACTGAAACCATCATTTCAGAAACCTTCCCAGCCTCCCGGCGCGAGCCCCTCTCGGCGTGAGTCTCGCGCCGAGGACTGCCCACGCCGGTTGAGCTTCTTGTGTCGCGTCGAAACCTATTCTCTTTTCCGTGCCGAGACCGCCACACCTCTGGTGTCGAAGCCAGCCATGCCGATAGGTTCATGCTGATACCCTCAACACTTCCAAGCTATGCCATCCTTGGTCACGATACCCTGTCCTTCTAAGGAGAAATACTATCCTTCCCTCGATCCTCATGGGGGCTACATCAAAGGGGTCAATTCCCCCCTACATTCTGTCACCCCATCAAGTCATGGAGGTCTGCCACTGTATGTTCTCCATTGACTATACATGGGATATCAATAAATCCCACAATAGGTGGATGAAGTCCCATAAGATTCAGATCCTCCTGGATCTCGGGCTACGCCCGGCTCTTCTTTTGGTTTCCACTCCGACATTTCGTGAGCGGATGACCTATGATACCCTTTTGGCACACTCCAAAATAAGGGGAGGTGCTGTCAAAATTCATCCCCGAGCTTTACTCTATCGTGCAGTATAATGCTTCCATTGAAATGATGAATTTAACCCCAATTGTGTGGCAGAGAGCTGAGCTATACTATCTCATGACACTTTGGCCACCACCGAGAAAGGGGAATATAGACATTACAATCACATGATCTCCTTAGGCCTCATGTGGATGAATCTACCCTCACCTTCCACCTCACCCAAATACTACCACGGACAAACTCATGAAACCGCTATTGAACACAAAGGACCCCTTTGAATCCATAAAAGCCCTCACAATACTTAAAAAATCAACAGAAAAATAGCTATTGGCGCCACAGTCCCCGGCGCAGCCTCTTTCCGGCGCCACTTTCGCGCCGAGTGAAGAGCGCACCGGCATGAAGGGCGCGCCGGGGAGCTTGCCGTGCCGACCTCCCTTCATTCCCGGTCGTGCCGGTTGGCCTTCGTGCTGGAACCCCTGCCGCACCGTTTACCTTCGTGCCGAAACACTTGCCCCGTCATTTACCTTCGTTGTCAGCCACCTGTCATATACCCAACTTCTAGAAGCCCTGTCGAGTCCACCATCAGCCTAGATTTAGGACCTTGACCCCCCCCACAGGCCATTATACCAGTCCCCATCACATCACGAGGGTTTCATGGCTCTTCATCCACGTCTAAACGGAGCTATATTGACGGGGTCTTACCTCGATATTCTATGCCATTAACCGCCGGGTTTTTCTTCCAACCCTGCCGACCCTGGGAGTCTTGCCATTGCAAGCCCTCCAGTGGTCCCTAAAGGGGAACATCAACAAACACTTTGGCAATGGACACTATCCCGTCATACTCAAATCCTTTTTGGATTAGGGCTACGCCCGCCTCTCTTTTGGCTTCCATCCCGGCATTCCGTTAATGGATGACCTATATTCCCCTTTGGCTTAGTCCAAAATAAGGGGATATGCTGCCGGATTCATGCCATAACACCGTTATCATGTCTCGCATAGCACGGTTTTCTACGCATGTCTCGCATCCCATTAGCGGAGTTAGCATAATAGTCTTATCTCATTTTGCCCCCGAGGCATCCTTTCTTGGAAACTAATCAAGGGGTGTCCTTCTTTGGAAGGATGTAATTAACGTCATAGCCTTTATGGTATGACGGACTCCGGGTCCTGACACAAATATCACAATCGACTGACTGAGTCAAGTTGAGCGCACAATAAATTGTCACTCCTGTGACTGGCACGCCTAATAAACCCAACAAAACCAAGGATGAAAAAAAACCATCCCCACAACTTCATGCTAGCAAGCCTATCCAAGTCCGTGCATATCCCTGTAGCAGTGCAATTGAAGTCGGTGCATTTTTAGCCTATACATTTCATGTTCGGTGCTATTTCTTGTAGCACTGCATTTCAAGGTCCATGCATGTTCTCCCTCTTGCACATGAAGTTGGTGAAACATTTAGGTCCATGCATCAATTATGTTCGTGCACATCTACTTTCTCCCACATAGGTCTGTGCACGTGGTAGCCACAAGACTTCATAGTCTGTGCAACTTTCAAGTCGGTGCACACTTTCATCTTGCATGACTGATGATGTGACACCAGTATAGGGTATGCAGCAAGCAAACGCAAACCTCGGACCTAATCCGCATTCACAATCACATAGCAAGTAAAATGATAAATTGAGACCGAAACGCCGTCGCACACTCGCAAGCCCCGGGTAACTATATGATGCTAGAAGGAGGTGATGGATCAAGACCCTAACTGGTAGAGTGCCAGCAGGGCTAGGGTTATCCTCCCGAGGGTACGTGGCCCACACTTTGGGGCTGGCCGGTGCCACTTGGGGCACAAGGTCCCACTCTCTCACGATGACCACAGTGACCACTCAATGATGATGGCTCCGGGAACGGGCACTCACTTTCTTGCGCAACGGAGCTATGTCTACGGATATTAAACAAACAGACACTAATATAAATGGAGCAAAGTTTTAGAGCTCACCTGGTTGGTTTGAAGAAACCAACCCCGTTTGGAGACGTGGGCGAGCGGGGAAGTGTGATCCCCGCACACTGCGCCGATGAAGCTTGGGCTGCTAGTTACATGAACTACACCCCACGCAGGAGGGTTGAACTAGGGGTGGGGTAATCACAATTACATCAAACACTACCTCCACGCAGGGAGGGGCGCTAAGCCGGCCAGGCGAGAGAGAGAATTCCGCCGAGGATGACGGAACGGGTGCCGACGTGGTTCTGCCCACTTGTTGTTGGAGGGGACAGGAGGTCGCTGTTGCAGTCGTAGCTTGCTCTCAGGAATTTTTCCGATGACGAGATCAGTGAGGATGGCTTCGTAACAGGTACAGGGATGCCTCAGATTTATGTCAAATTCTTCTGCCGTCGCTGGTGGTCGTGGTGGAGACTCGAACAGGACGTCGGAATCTGGGGTTGGCAGCTTCAGAATGGATGCAGCCGGATGCAGAAGTTGTACCTGGGGCTTCCGGACTCAGAATCTCGATCCGTCAGAGTTGTTGGATCCGTGGACAAGTCCTCTGCACAGCAAAGCTGACGGAGACTCCTTCTGAGGTCGGGGTGGACAGGAGGGATCCGTTGAGTGGGATCTGGTCACGGCAGACAGCAGGAGGCAGACCCGAACGACGGTGGGAGAAAATTTGGAACTCTAGCTCCCGGAGGCCGAACGGGGTTCCGTTTCTTGCTCCTGATCGGGGATAGGGAGAGGAAGATCTTTGGAGAAGAAACTTCAGTCTGGATCTGTCGCTGTCGACCGTGGTTGAGCTTCTAGTCGGACTCTGGTGCTCTGCAGCTAGTTCCAGACGCTGTCGGAGGAGATCGGCTCTTACGGGTGGCCACGAACTTGGAACGGAGTGCTTCCACTTCGCCTGGGAAGAGGACTGGGAGCCCTTTCCAGAATGGTACGCCTTGCCTTCAGAAGCCACTGTATGAGTTCGGGGGAGCCTCTGCAAGACGTGTCTTCTTCTGCTACCTGTAGTGGGGCAGGATGTAGGAGAGGGGGTGGGATGGAGGCAAGGGAGGCTAGTGTTTGGTGGAGGTGGAGAGGGTGGGGGTGTTCGTAGGTGGCAGGGGGGTTGTGTGGGAGTGGAGGAAGGGGTAGGAGGGTGGAGAGGAAGTGGGGGCCGAAGCTAGTGGAGGTGGAGGTGGGGTTCGGCCATGGCAAGGATGTAAGGGGGGGGGTGGCTGTTTGCGCAATAGGTGGAGGGGGGGCTGGAGTTTGAATGGTCTTGGGGTGTGAATGAAGGTGTGGGGGAGTGGGAAGGTTGCTTGGGGAAGAGGGAGGGGTGTATTGGAGGTGGGGAAGGTGTATGGGGAATAGGAAGAGTCACTTGGGAAGGGGAGGGAATTGATGGGGGTTAAGTGGCCTAGGGGAGGTGAAAGGTTGGAGGGGGAGGTGGCAGCTGAGGTGGAGGAGAGAGAGAGGAGGTGAAGGGGCAGGTTCGCCCTTGGGAGAGAGAGAGAAGGGGGAGGAGAGAGAGGGGGATCCGCCCCAAGGAGAGAGAGAGGGAGAGAGAACTAGAGAGAGAGAGGGGGATTGCAATTATGCTCAATTCTTCAAATCTTCATTACCTTCTCAAGTGGGAGTTGGGGTTCTATATATAGGGAACCCAACTTTGTACAAAAGCCCTTGAGAAAAAGGGAAATAACAGATAACCAAGGGTGCAAGAAGGGGGCGCCCATGGGCCTAGCTCCCTAATGGGCCAAAAGACCAGACAAGTCCAATATGATGACCCACTAATAAGAGCACCTAGGGCAAGACTCAAAAATAGAAGTGAAATACATCAAAAGGACTCAACAAAGGAGAAAATACATCAAGATGTCTATAGTAGTGAGATCCAGTGCCGTCGAGGCCCCATCAAGTCATCCTATCCGTCTCCAGAGGGGAGAGATGTGTCGAGCCAGAGGGAGCTCTGAGTGATGTCCCCATCAACTCCCCTGGACTGGGAAGAACTCGACTCTGTCGAGTAAGGGTCTTCTCGGCTGCGGTAATGCTCCAGGAGATCAGGGTCCAGCTGCTGAAGATCCTCCCTGCTCACCCATGAGTCATCTGTAGGAGGCCGGCCCTTCCACCTGACCAGGTATCGCTCGTATACTTTGCTCCGGGTGACAGTGACCTGTTCATCCAATATCCGCTCTATCTGCTCCCGTTGGCCTCTCTGGGCTGGTGGAACTTTCTTGTGGGTGGGGGCTCTCTCAAAAAGTGGGACAGGCTCAATTCCTTCACTAGGTGTCACCGTGGAACCCCTGTATGGCACCAGGTCAGCCACATTGAATGTGGGACTTATTGCGTATTCCTCGGGGAGGTCTAACACGTAAGCGTTTGTGCCAATCCTCTTTAGAACCTGGAAGGGGCCTGATCCACGCGACCTCAATTTGGAGACATTCCCAGGGGAAAGCCTCTCAGTTCGTACCATCACATAATCACCTACGTGAAACTCCTGGTGGCGGCGGTGGGAGTCGGCCGACTTTTTATACACCTCATTGCTTTTGTTAATGTGTTTGCGGATTTCCTCATGCAATTCCTTCATGTGTTGGGCAAACGACTCAGCACTAATAGACACTCTAGCATGCGGTGGCAAAGGAATGAGATCTGTAGGGGTTCTAGGCTTGTACCCATGCACAGCTTCAAACGGGCTCATCCCTATCGACCTATTCACAGAATTGTTGTATGCAAACTCTGCCTGGGGTAATATGAGATCCCAATTCCCGGGGCGATCCTCAACAAGGCACCGTAGAAGGTTCCCCAAGCTCCGATTGACAACTTCAGTCTGTCCATCGGTTTGGGGGTGGTAGGCTGTGGAAAACTTAAGCAGGGTCCCCATAAGATGCCAGAGGGTCTTCCAAAAGTAGCTGGTGAATTTGACGTCCCTATCTGAGATAATGGTCTTGGGTAGACCATGGAGTCGGACCACCTCTTCAAAGAATAGACGGGCCACATGGGAGGCGTCTGAGGTTTTGGAACAGGGGATGAAATGAGCCATTTTAGAGAATCGGTCCACCACGACATAAATGGAGTCATGTTTCCTTTGGGTCCGGGGTAGCCCTAGTACGAAGTCCATGCTAAGATCTTGCCAAGGTCGGTCTGGGACTGGTAAGGGAGTGTACAGGCCTGTGTTTTGTTTGATTTGCTTAGCGGTTGCACATGTGCGGCATTGCCTCACAATTTTGGCCACATCCCTTTTGAGGCTGGGCCAATGGAATTGTCCTTCTACCAAGGCAATGGTTTTGTGAATCCCAAAGTGTCCAGCCAAGCCTCCTGCATGTAATTCCCAGATCAGAAAATCCCGTAGAGAGGTCCTTGGTATGCAAAGCCTATGGCTTTTAAAAATGAACCCGTCCTCTAAAATGAATCCTTGGTGTTCCTTTGGTGAGAGGGTGGACAGAGTGGTATGGATTGGGCCAAAGTCCGGGCAAGCAGAGTACTCTTCTTTGAGTCTTTCAAATCCTATGACTTCCACCTGTATGGTAGCTAGCAAGGAAATTCTCCTACTGAGGGCATCGGCTGCTCGGTTTTCACTCCCAGCCTTGTGTTTGATTACAAATGTGTAAGCCTGGATGTGTTCGACCCATCGGGCATGCCGAGCATTCAGTTTCTGCTGGGAGTTGAGGTATTTCAGGGCCTCATGGTCGGAGAATATGACAAACTCATTAGGCAAGAGGTAGTGTCTCCAATGCCGGAGGGATTGTACCACAGCATAGAATTCCTTGTCGTAGGTGGAGTACCTCATCCTGGCATCACACAGTTTTTCGCTAAAGTAGGCCACTGGGTGTCCTTCCTGGCTAAGGATCCCACCAATTCCTACCCCTGAGGCATCGCAAGTCACTTCAAAGACTTTGGAGAAATCAGGGAGGCATAAGACAGGGGCTTGGGTCATTCTCTCTTTGAGCTCTTGGAAGGCTCTAGTGGCGGTCTTGGTCCACACAAAGGTCCCCTTTTTGAGGCAATCGGTGATAGGGGCTGTGATGGTGCTGAACCCCCTGATGAACCTCCGGTAAAAGGTGGCTAACCCATGAAAACTGCGGGCTTCATGGAGGGTGCGAGGTTCAGGCCAATTGATGATGGCTTGGACTTTGTCAGGGTCCATGGATACGCCCTCTGTGGAGACAACATACCCCAGGAAGGTGATGGATTGGGTCATAAAGTGACACTTCCCTAAATTGGCAAAGAGGCTTTCCTTCCTAAGGGTGGTGCAAACTTGCCTTAGATGACTGAGGTGGGCTTCCTTGGTTCGGCTGTAAATGAGGATGTCATCAAAATAAACTACCAGGAAGACTCCAATGTAGGGCCTCAGGACCTCGGTCATAAGGCGCATGAAGGTACTTGGGGCATTTGAAAGCCCAAAAGGCATCACCAGCCATTCATAAAGTCCATCCTTGGTTTTAAAGGCTGTTTTCCATTCATCCCCGGGCCTTATCCTAACCTGATGATAGCCACTTTTGAGGTCTATTTTGGAAAATATGGTGGCTCCGGCGAGCATGTCCAGCATGTCGTCAAGTCTAGGTATGGGAAACCTATATTTGACAGTAATCTTGTTGATGGCCCTGCTATCAATACACATTCGCCATGTCCCGTCTTTTTTTGGTGTGAGGAGGGCCGGGACGGCACATGGGCTTTTGCTCAGCCTAAGAAACCCCTTTCTAATCAGTTCCTCCACTTGCCTCCTTAACTCAGCATGTTCGGTGGGATTGAGGCGATAGTGGGGCATGTTTGGGAGGGTGGCTCCTGGGACAAGATCTATAGCGTGCTGGACATCCCTCATGGGTGGTAGTTGGTCGGGGAGTTCCTTGGGAAAAACGTCCTTAAATTCTTCCAAGAGAGGGTGGATTTCCACGGGGTGAGGGTTGGAGGGAGTTGCCTCCCCAAGGCATATGACAATGGCACAAAGGGGTGCCCCCCGGGTTATCTCTTCTTCGAGCTCTTTCTTGGTGATAAGGTGGAGGCCTTTGACTGTCGGAGTTGCAGGTGTGTGACTTTGTGTTGAAGATTTGGTTGGAGCAATCGAGGCCTTGGGTTTTGGTGGTGTGGGAAGGATTCCCTTGGTGGGTGGTTCTTTTTGGGGAGGGGAGGGGTTGAGACGGATAGTCTTCCCCTCGTGGTCAAAGGTGCAAGTGTTTGTTTTTCCATGGATAGTGGCATTGACATCATATATCCAAGGTCTCCCCAATAGGATGCTTCCTACAGCCATAGGTATGATATCGCACCATATTTGCCCTTGGTAGGATGAAAAGGTGATGGGGATAAGGCAACATGTGTTGACGGGTAGGGAGTGGTTGTTTATCCAGGACACACGGTAAGGTTTGGGGTGGGATGTAGGGGTAAGTCCTAGGAGTTTGACGGTGTCCGGAGACACGGCGTTGACACAACTCCCATTGTCTAGGATGACCTTCCTAACATGGTCCCCGATTTTGACAAATGTGTGAAAAATGGAAGTCCTCCGCCAATCATCCTCTTGTGGTTGTGTGAGGGTGCACCTTATCACCCCTAGGTGGCTGGAGTGGGGGTCCTCCTCTACTCCTTCTTCATAGAATTGCTCATGGTATTCCTCTTCCCATTCTAAATTGGCCTGATAATCCTCAATAGTACCCTCATGTGTTTCCTGAGTAGTAGAAGGTCCACCCTCAATAACTAGGCTTGACAACCCCTTAGAGGGACAGTGGGAGGCTATGTGGCCATAGCCATGGCATTGGAAACACTTGATCGTGCTACTCATTGGGGTCTTCCCTTTGGAGTTGTCTTCCTTTCTAGGGGGAGGATTGGGTGTGGTGGGTGGCGGGGAGGGTCTTGTAGGAGTTCCCCCGCTGGGGGGTGGTGTTCTTAACAAAGGAGGGAGGTTGGGACGTGGTCCTGACCCTTTGGGAGGGGCAAACCTAGGATTTCTGGAGAATCTCTCTACATCCCGAGCTATTTGATAGGCAATTTCCAAGCTATGCACTTCCCTCATAAAGAGCTCCCGTTTGATGTGGGGAAGGAGACCATTCCTAAACCGGGATAAGGTAACGGCTGGATCCTCAACCACACCGCACCTTAGGAGATATGAATCAAATTTCTCAATATACTCTTCCACGGTCTTTCCCTCTTGGGTAAGGCTTTGCCATTCATCAAGAAGAAGTTGGCTATAGGAGATGGGAAGGTATTTGTTCCTAAGTTGATCTTTCATGTCAATCCAAGTGTTAATGGGTTCCTCACGCCTGATCCTCCTTTGGTTTTCAACCTTTAGCCAATAGGTTTTGGCTAGTTTAAGGAGGTGCATCTTGGCCAACCTAACCTTCCTCTCCTCGGTCATGGGGTACCACTCGAAGTATTGATCCATGCCATGCTCCCAATCTTTGTAGACACTAGGGTTGTGAGACCCATCAAAATTAGGGGCTTCCACTTTGATCATTCTTAATAGGAGTTCATCATGATCCTCACGTGGTCGCCTCTCATAGTGTCGTGGTTGAGGAGCTCTCTCTTGTTCACGATACCACCCATCATCTAGGTCTTCCCTCTCATGTTCATCCCGCGGAGGGGGAAATCTTTGGGCATAGTTCCTAGGTGGGATTCTCTCATGATGTCGGGGCCGTTGAGGCCTCTCCGGTTCGTGGTACCACTCATTCTCAAGGTCTTCCCTACCCGGTTCAACTTGTGGAGGGGGGGTTCTTTGGGCAGGGATCCTAGGTGGGGCCCTTAATTCCTCTAGCTTATCCATTCGGGTGGTAAGTCCATCAAGTTTCTCTAGGATAGCCCTAAGGATAGGGTCAACTTGCTCCATAGGGGCAGGTGGGACTTCACTAGGGATGCCTTGATTGCCCTGAGAATGGGAACTCATGGGGGGATCGGAAGTTGGGGGGTTGGTTTGGTAAGCGGTGCCTCTACGGGTGGACATGCACGAAGGAGAAGAGATTGACACGCGGGTGGAAGTGCAAGAGCCCTTGGACCTAGGCTTGTAGAGACAAGTCTAAAACCTGGCTCTGATACCAATTTGATGTGACACCAGTATAGGGTATGCAGCAAGCAAACGCAAACCTCGGACCTAATCCGCATTCACAATCACATAGCAAGTAAAATGATAAATTGAGACCGAAACGCCGTCGCACACTCGCAAGCCCCGGGTAACTATATGATGCTAGAAGGAGGTGATGGATCAAGACCCTAACTGGTAGAGTGCCAGCAGGGCTAGGGTTATCCTCCCGAGGGTACGTGACCCACACTTTGGGGCTGGCCGGTGCCACTTGGGGCACAAGGTCCCACTCTCTCACGATGACCACGGTGACCACTCAATGATGATGGCTCCGGGAACGGGCACTCACTTTCTTGCGCAACGGAGCTATGTCTACGGATATTAAACAAACAGACACTAATATAAATGGAGCAAAGTTTTAGAGCTCACCTGGTTGGTTTGAAGAAACCAACCCCGTTTGGAGACGTGGGCGAGCGGGGAAGTGTGATCCCCGCACACTGCGCCGATGAAGCTTGGGCTGCTAGTTACATGAACTACACCCCACGCAGGAGGGTTGAACTAGGGGTGGGGTAATCACAATTACATCAAACACTACCTCCACGCAGGGAGGGGCGCTAAGCCGGCCAGGCGAGAGAGAGAATTCCGCCGAGGATGACGGAACGGGTGCCGACGTGGTTCTGCCCACTTGTTGTTGGAGGGGACAGGAGGTCTCTGTTGCAGTCGTAGCTTGCTCTCAGGAATTTTGCCGATGACGAGATCAGTGAGGATGGCTTCGTAACAGGTACAGGGATGCCTCAGATTTATGTCAAATTCTTCTGCCGTCGCTGGTGGTCGTGGTGGAGACTCGAACAGGACATCGGAATCTGGGGTTGGCAGCTTCAGAATAAATGCAGCCGGATGCAGAAATTGTACCTGGGGATTCCGGACTCAGAATCTTGATCCGTCAGAGTTGTTGGATCCGTGGACAAGTCCTCTGCTCAGCAAAGCTAACGGAGACTCCTTCTGAGGTCGGGGTGGACAGGAGGGATCCGTTGAGTGGGATCTGGTCACGGCAGACAGCAGGAGGCAGACCCGAACGATGGTGGGAGAAAATTTGGAACTCTAGCTCCCGGAGGCCGAACGGGGTTCCGTTTCTTGCTCCTGATCGGGGATAGGGAGAGGAAGATCTTTGGAGAAGAAACTTCAGTCTGTATCTGTCGCTGTCGACCGTGGTTGAGCTTCTAATCGGACTCTGGTGCTCTGCATCTAGGTCCAGACGCTGTCGGAGGAGATCGGCTCTTACGGGTGGCCATGAACTTGGAACGGAGTGCTTCCACTTCGCCTGGGAAGAGGACTGGGAGCCCTTTCCAGAATGGCATGCCTTGCCTTCAGAAGCCACTGTATGAGTTCGGGGGAGCCTCTGCAAGATGTGTCTTCTTCTGCTACCTGTAGTGGGGCAGGATGTAGGAGAGGGGGTGGGATGGAGGCAAGGGAGGCTAGTGTTTGGTGGAGGTGGAGAGGGTGGGGGTGTTCGTAGGTGGCAGGGGGGTTGTGTGGGAGTGGAGGAAGGGGTAGGAGGGTGGAGAGGAAGTGGGGCCGAAGCTAGTGGAGGTGGAGGTGGGGTTCGGCCATGGCAAGGATGTAAGGGGGGGGGGTGGCTGTTTGCGCAATAGGTGGAGGGGGGGCTGGAGTTTGAATGGTGTTGGGGTGTGAATGAAGGTGTGGGGGAGTGGGAAGGTTGCTTGGGGAAGAGGGAGGGGTGTATTGGAGGTGGGGGAGGTGTATGGGGAATAGGAAGAGTCACTTGGGAAGGGGAGGGAATTGATGGGGGTTAAGTGGCCTAGGGGAGGTGAAAGGTTGGAGGGGGAGGTGGCAGCTGAGGTGGAGGAGAGAGAGAGGAGGTGATGGGGCAGGTTCGCCCTTGGGAGAGAGAGAGAAGGGGGAGGAGAGAGAGGGGGATCCGCCCCAAGGAGAGAGAGAGGGAGAGAGAAGTAGAGAGAGAAAGGGGGGGATTGCAATTATGCTCAATTCTTCAAATCTTCATTACCTTCTCAAGTGGGAGTTGGGGTTCTATATATAGGGAACCCAACTTTGTACAAAAGTCCTTGAGAAAAAGGGAAATAACAGATAACCAAGGGTGCAAGAAGGGGGCGCCCATGGGCCTAGCTCCCTAATGGGCCAAAAGACCAGACAAGTCCAATATGATGACCCACTAATAAGAGCACCTAGGGCAAGACTCAAAAATAGAAGTGAAATACATCAAAAGGACTCAACAAAGGAGAAAATACATCAAGATGTCTATAGTAGTGAGATCCAGTGCCGTCGAGGCCCCATCAAGTCATCCTATCCGTCTCCAGAGGGGAGAGATGTCTCGAGCCAGAGGGAGCTCTGAGTGATGTCCCCATCAACAGTCCGTGCAACTTTTTCTATCTTGCTCAACTAAAGTCGATGCATATCACTATGGCGTCGGTGCGCATCTTTGTTGTCCGAACATCCAAGTCGGTGCATTTTATTTTCACCTACACAGTCGGTCGGTGCATACTCTGGTTACATGATTGTCACAGTCGGTGCACTTCCCTGTTCCTTCGATGGACGGTCGGTGCTATACTCGGCTTCAAAGGAACTAGGTCGGTACAGTGCCTTCCCTTGCACATGCAACGTCGGTGCACTCTTCTATTGTCTGCGAACAAGGTTAGTTCATGTGCCGTTGTGTACTACCCAAGGTCCGAGCATGTTTTTATTTACAACTAAATAGGGTCAGTGCCCGTCTGGTTTAATTGAGCCTAAGGTCTGTGCAATGTCTGTTCTTCTACGTGGCGAATTCTACTTTGCTGAGAATAATCCTAAATGGTACTCTGTCTTACTTTTACAGGGTACAATCAGGTTCGCAGAAGAGGCACGTGACCTCTGAAAAGGCAGAAGGTTGGCTCGTGGATAAAGGGAGAAATTATAGGCACGTGATCCGAAGAAAGGAAGCTTCTATTCTCTAACATGAGGACTAATGGAATTTTAGTAGAGTTCTGTTGCTTGATCCATACGAAGCCCTTGTTCCTATATAAAGCTACATTACCCTTCGAAGAAGGGTGCTGGTGCGGGACAGAGCTGGAGAAAGCTGTCGCAAGAGCTTCCATCTTCCCTACCTGAAAAGAGAGCATTTCCAGGAGAAAGAGAGAACGTGAGAAACCCAGTTCAAGCCAAGAGGAGGATAGAATAGTCTTTGAGAGTTACCGGCCAAGAGAACTTGTTTAGTCTTTACGCTTCTTTGAAGCTACATTCTCCAGTGTTTTTCTCGTCTATTGTTTTTCATTTTGATCCGAGTATTATCGCTGTGTTTATGGGTTTCCTCTGGTGTAGAGGAAGGGAGATAGTGTCTCCAGTCTGCAAGTGATGGGGTTGTCACTTGTGGGTTCCCTCCGGTCTAGAGGAAGGGAGACTGGGTCTCCGGTTGCTAGTAACAGGGTGTTGCTAGTGTTTTCCCTTCGGGTTGGAGGAAGAGAGGAGACTGTTCCTCTGGTCAAGCTGTGAGGCAGCCGTTGTTACAGATTGAGTCTGTTTTTCTAGCCTGTGCTGGTGGAATCCTCGTCCTATGTGGACGAGAGGTGGACGTAGATTGTAGTGGGCAATCAAACCACCTAAAAACTCCTTGTCTCCTTGTGTGATTGTTGCTTTGCTTTCTGAAGATTTCTGATTGTTGGTTGGTGGAGATTGCCATCTATGTTGACTTCTTTAACCCCTCATGTGCTCTATCATTTAGCTGTGTATCACCGATTGCCTTCTGGGCGTTCATTTCGTGATGAGCATATGTTCCTATCGAGTGTGAAGTGCTTTGCATCTTATCTCTCGAGTCATCTGGCGTGATGTTTTAGTCTCAATTTTTAAAATACGGGTGATCTATTCATCCCCCCCTTCTAGATCACTCTCTGCATTTCTATCAATTGGTATCAGAGTAGGTTGCCCATAATATGGTCCAACGACCAGGGTAGACTTGGAACTAACGGTCCTCGTAGCTTTGTTGCCGAGGGACATTCGATTAACAAACCTCCTCTTTTTGATGGTATTAATTATCTTTACTGGAAGAACAGGATGAGGGTGTTCCTAGGAGTGAATAGTCACGAACTCTAGAAGGTGATTACCTCAGGTTCGTTCGAGCTTCCGAGCGATGAGGGCACATGGACATGGGAACACGTCAGACTCTCCACCGTAAACTGGATAGCTTTAAACATAATGCATTGCGCAGTCCATCTAGAGGAGTATGCAAGGATCTCTGCCTGCAAGACGACTAAGGAAATGTGGGATGAACTAGAGCTCATGTATGAAGGTACATCCCAGGTCAAAGCAACGAAGGTAAACATGCTAACCTCTAAGTATGAAATGTTTAATATGAATTCTGAGGAGACTATCACCAAAATGTATGCTAGGCTGTCATTGATCACGAATAGCCTCAAGGGTTTAGGGAAATAGATCCCAGAAGAAGATCTTGTTAGAAAAATCCTCTGGTCATTGACTCCCTTGTGGCACAGTAAGGCCACTGTCATAGAGGAGTCCAGGGATTTGACTAAAATGGCTGTCACCGAATTAATCGGATTCCTGATGACTTATGAAATCAATCTAAGAGGGAATGTTGAAGAAACCAGCAAGAAGGGCAAGAACATTATCCTTAAAGGTTCTCGGAGTGGCAGTGGTAGCAGCAACAGCAGTAGTTATAGCAGCAGTAATGAGGAGTTTGAAAACTTCTCAGATCTTGATCAGGATGAGCAAGCCTTATTGACCCGTAGATTTCAACAATTCTTAAGGTCCAAAGGCAAGAAGTTTGGGAAAAGAAAACTGTAAACATATGGTAGTAATTTTAATTCTAAAGCTGGCAAACACAAGAACACTGATAAACTTACTTGCTTTCATTGTCACCGGCCTGGCCACATGAGGAGTGATTGCCTAGAGCTTAAGAAAAAAACACCAAGGTGCAGAAGAAGTCCAAAGCAATGGTCTGCACCTGAAGTGACGAGGAGGAGGATGTTGAAGGAAATTCTTACGAAAAAGAACATGAAAGATTATGTCTGATGGTCGACACAGACACTGAGGTAAGCATCCCCTTTGTACAATACAGTATAGATGATTGGGAGAATGCTTATGCAGATTTACTTCATAAGTTTAATTGTCAAACCAAGGATTACAAAATGCAAAAGAAAAAGCTGAATAGTGTAGTCGAGGAAGGAAACTGCCTGAAAAAGGAAAATGAAGATCTGAAGAAAGAAATTCAAGAATTAAACTCCTTAAAGATTGAGAATAAAAACATCCAAGATGACTTTGAACAAGCAAACAAGAATCTGGATGAATTCAATGTAAGATTTCATGAGTTGCAAAAGGAAAATCATCTTGTGTCTGAAAAATATGATGCCATAAAAATTGTCAATTCTGAGTTACAGAAGATGAGTGAAAAGCTGAAAAGGATCTTGAAGATAAGCAAAACACCCTAGAAAAATTTGTGCAAGGAAAATCTAACCTAGATACCATACTAGGTGTTAGGGTGAATTTCAACAAAGAAGGTTTGGGATACAATCCCACGATAAAAGGCCATTTGAATTTAAGACAGTAACCTTCTGTTCAGAGAAGGGAAAGGAGAAGCTGGACACCCCATCCAGCTCAAGCGGAAAATCCCAAGAATCTGTGAAAACTAAGTCCATTCCATCAAGAGTCACCAACAAAAACTTTCATGCTAAGGTTGCAATGCATCAGAGTAGCAAGACTACTCCCTCAAGGAGCCCGGGTGTCTACAGAGCAAACCCTGCTCATTTCAGGAAAATGAATCATGGCAACAATTGGAATGCTTCAACTCAGTGGATACAGAATAGATGGTCCAATCAAAACAGAAACTGGAATCATAACATGCAAAATTGGGTTCACCCTAAACCCTCACAAAGTTTCCCCTATCAGAAAAGGTTCTGGAATAACCCACAGAGAAAAACCTATAATTGGAACAACTCACATGCCATCAAGCACAAAATTCATCAAAATCCAAGACCAGAGTTAATAAAACCTTACAAGCTGAAAATAAAAATTCTATTCACAGGAAGGGAACCAGACAAGTCTGGATTCCTAAGATTGTTTTGGAGGAATGAGTAACCTCTTTGGACCCAATTTTTCTTGGGTTCCAAAATTTCCTTGTACTGATTTGATTGCAGGTTGGTCTGGCAGCCGAACATAATAGATGGTACTTGGATAGCGGTTGTTCCAGGAACATGACAGGTGGCCAGTCAAAGTTCAGTAAGCTGGAAATGAAGTTGGGAGGTATTGTCAAATTTGGAGGTAAAAATAAAGGTAAGATCATAGGAATAGGGACAGTTGGTAAGTCTCCCTCCAATGTGATTGAAAGAGTTTTACTAGTTGATGGTCTACAGCATAACCTCCTTAGCATCAGTCAGTAATGTGACAAAGGTCACAGAGTTGTTTTTAACAACAATGCATGCAAGATCTTTGAAATGAATTCTGATAAAATCATGTTTTTAGGACATAGGGTGAATAATGTCTACATGGTAGATCTAAATAAGAATTCTGAATCAAATCTCTGTCTCTCTGCTGATCTTGACAATAATGCTTTTAATTGGCATAGACGTTTAGGACATGCAAGTTATAGTACGCTAAGCAAATTGGTGAAATTTGATCTGGTGAGAGGTCTGCCTAAAATAAATTTAACTCAAATTTAAAATTTTTTGATGCCTGTGCTCTAGGCAAGCAGACCCGAAAGTCTTTCAAACTGATATCTAAGCCATTGTCTTCTAGACCAATGGAACTACTTCATATGGATCTTTTCGGTCCTACCAGAACTCAGAGTCCAAGTGGCAGTAGATTTGGCTATGTGATTATTGATGATCATTCTAGATTTCCATGGATCTTTTTCTTAGAAAACAAGAAATATGCATTTCAAAAATTCAAACAGCTTTTCAATAAGATCAAATAGGAAGGAAAATACAAAATTAGTTCAATTCAATCCGACCATGGAGGTGAATTTGAAAACTCCATGTTTTTTTATTTATGTGAAAATGAAGGACTGACACACAAATTTTCTTCTCCCAGGACACCGGAGCAGAATGAAATTGTGGAAAGAAGAAATCGAACCATTGTGGAGATGGCCCGAACTATGCTAATTGAGAGTCAACTACCAATGAAGTTTTGGGTAGAGGCGGCCAACACAGCATGTTATACTATCAATAGGGCCATGGTAAGACCAGTGCATAAGAAAACCCCTTATGAGCTTTTGAAAGGTAAGAAACCAAACTTGGCTCACTTCAGAATTTTTGGTGCTAAATGTTTTATCCATAATAATGACAAGAAGGACCTAGATAAATTTGATGCTAAAAGCTATCCTGGAATATTTTTGGGATACTCTGAAGTGTCTAGAGCATATAGGGTTTTCAACATTACTGAACAAAAATTGAAGAGTCTCCACATGTCATTTTTGATGAAACAAAAAGTGCTACTAACCATGAAGATGATGACAGGGATTCAAAGCATGATGGAGAATTCCTAGAAGATAAACAAGAAGAGGAGATTCAGCCAAGTGAAGCACCAAATGCTCCTAACCAGGTAAGGCCAGCTAAACAGGTGAGTCTTCAATAAATGTTAGATTTCTGAAAGACCACCCTGTTCAAAACATTATAGGAAATTTGAATGAACCCCCTAGGACAAGGTCCTATTTTAGAAATGTAAATAACCAAGACCTAGTTGCATTAGTGTCTCAAATTGAACCCAAATCTGTTGAAGAGGCCCTAAAAGATGAATCATGGGTTAATGCAATGAATGAAGAACTAGGACAATTTGAAAGAAACAATGTTTGGGACCTAGTTCCTAGACCAAAGAATGCAACTGTTATTGGAACAAAATGGGTGTTTAAAAATAAATTGAATGAAGATGGAATAGTTTCTAGGAATAAAGCTAGACTTGTAGCTAAAGGCTATTGTCTGGAGTTTGGAGTAGATTTTGAAGAATCTTATGCTCCTGTTGCTCGACTAGAAGCTATACGAATCTTGCTAGCTTTTGCATGCTCTAAAAATATAAAACTTCATCAAATGGATGTCAAAAGCGCATTTTTAAATGATCTTATTAAGGAAGAGATTTTTGTAGATCAACTGCCTGGATTTCAACTGTCTTCATATCCTAACAAGGTTTTCAGGTTGAACAAAGCCTTGTATGGACTGAAACAGGCACCTCGGGCTTGGTATGAAAGGCTGACAGAATTTCTGCTCAGCAAGGGCTACAGAAGAGGTAAGGTGGATCAGACCTTGTTTACAAAGGTACTAAATAAAAACCTCATCATAGTTCAGGTATATGTAGATGACATAGTTTTTGGTTCAACATGTACTGAACTGTGCAGAGAATTTGCTGAAATGATGTCAAATGAATTTGAGATGAGCATGGTAGGTGAACTAAAATATTTCTTGGATTGCAGGTGCAGCAATTGGAAGATGGGTGCTTCATCAGTCAGACCAAGTATTCAATGGAAATTCTCAAGAGATTTGGGATGGACAACTTGAAGCACATCTCAACTCCAATGGGTACCAACACTTCTCTAGATGCAAATGAATCAGGTCAGGAAATTGATGCAAAGCTATACCGAGGTATGATCGGATCCTTGCTCTATTTGACTGCCTCGAGACCTGATATCCAATTCAGTGTAGGTATGTGTGCTAGATATCAATCTAGGCCTACTGAATTGCATTTGCTGCTGTGAAAAGAATCTTTAGATACATTTCTAGAACTCATAACTTAGGACTGTGGTACCCTACATCAAATGCTTTAGATCTTATTTCATATACTGATGCTGATTACGCTGGCTGCAAACTAGATAGGAAGAGCACTAGTGGACATTGTCAGTTCTTAGGTGGGTGTCTAGTTTCTTGGGGTTCCAAGAAGCAGCACTCTATGGCCCTCTCCACTGCAGAAGCTGAATACATAGCTGCAGGGAGCTATGGTACACAGGTGATCTGGATTAAAAATCAGCTTCAGGACTACCTAGTAGACTTAGGCTGCACACCCATATTCTGTGATAATACTAGTGCAATCAATCTTGCAAAGAATCCTGTCTTGCATTCACGAACCAAACACATAGAAATCAGACATCATTTCTCAGAGATGAGGTTTCTAAAGGAACTTTTGAATTGATCCATGTTGGCACTGCAAATCAAATAGCTGATATTTTCACTAAGCCACTGATAATGACAATTCACAACATTGAGGAGAGAATTAGGAATTTTTAAATATTCTTGAATTTTGAACTCCTTGAATAAAATGCCTCCATGTTTCTGTGTCAGCATTTGCACACATCTGCATTTAGCTTTTATCATACTTCAATAACATTGCAGTAGCATGCATAACCGGTTGGTATATCAAATGATAGTTGGTAAAAGGTCAGATTTCTTTTGACTGAAACCATCTCATGCGTAGAGGCTAGTCCTCCGCCTAGTACGTCATTTTGCATTTAGATGGGTCTCTATTTTGCATATTAGCTCATTCAGCATGAGATATGTCTACATGTTACTTCATTTTGTGAGGGGGAGTTATCCAACTGATACCGGTTTCTGAAGGAATTCATGCATCACATGTCCTTGGATAGAGAGCATGTTAGGTAGAGCATCTCTAGCTGGTCAGTTTGTGAAGGTTGACTGAGTCAAAAGATCCTAAGAGATTTTTGTGCTTGCTGCTTCTATTGAAGGAACTTATACAGTCCACTCACAGAAAGTAAAATATCTTTCATATCTTAAACCTTTAAGTCTGAGCAACAGATGTATTCCTAGAATCTTCTATCTAATAAATTAGCTGAGACTTAGATAAAGGGTCAGAAGTATATCTTCTTACATATGTCATGACCATGGAACAAGCTAAACTCGTTTGTCATGAAATCTGCTAAAACTTGAAACCAAGACTTCAGGGAATTAATTCATCAGAATCAGTACTTCTGGTATTGTTTTAAAACATACCATGTAAAAAAATTAAAGGGATAAAAATATTCCTAGTAATAATCTGATTATTGAGAAACTAGGTAATTCATCAAAGAAATGAATATCTTCCTATGTCATGAGGTATCATATTAACTCTGGTTAAATATTGCAAAAATATTTTCTATCTGATCATGACAGAGCAATGGTAGCAAGGTGGTGAGTAACTGGGGAGTCTGGCCTCTGATCAAGGTGTCCCCTCATGTAAAAAGCCACCTCAGTTACTAACTTTGTTCTCTAAAAAGAGAGGTAATGCGGTTCTCACACTGAGTAACTGGGGATTCTAGCCTCTAGTCAAGGTGTCTCCTCCTGTCAAAAGGTGTGCACACCAAATTACTTATTGATTCTGTGCTGCTCATTGATGAACATTCAGTCAAATCCCTTGTCTTTGCTCAAGTAATGTGGAATGTTTGTCCTCAATACTTCAAGAACCATTTCTAAGGATCAGTTTCTTGCAGTCTACTTAGTACAGTTTTTGGACAGCACTCTCTTGACATACCTGTGCATCTTTGCTCCACATCATATCTTCTGTACATAGATAAACTTCACTCTCACTCTAGGTCTCTCTTGATCACTAGATTTGAAGTATCTACACTTGAATTGGTTCTCCCACTTAACTTTTAAGATCTGATCATGGGTCATTCTACATTGTGAAGATACTGTGTTTTTATTTCACTCATCAGCAGCTCCATATCCCTCTCATTATCTTTGATGATGTCAAAGGGGGAGAGAATAAAAATTGAATTTCTATCAATCTCTATTGTCTAGTCTGTCAGTGAAAGGGAGAGTAGCCATCACTCTCTTGTGTTCATGTTGTCAGGGGGAGTCTTTGTGAAGGAGGGTCAGCATTTGCATATCATGAGTAGTATGCATATTTCAGGCCTCATCATTTGCATATCTTGATGGAATTGTGTTTTGGCTTGAGCTGGTCTGCTGTTTAGAGCTGGCAAGAATTAGTGTGTGTTGTGATTGCATGCTTGCTTAATCATCCTTATTGAGTGCATTGATAACTGATTGACTCATAGTGTTGCCATCATCAAAAAGGAGGATATTGTTGCATCCCTATAGTTTTGATGATGTCATACACCATAAGTCAAACATCAAAAATTCTAACAACAATGTGCCTAGAAGGTTGTGCATGTCATATGGCTAATTTTGTTGCATGACTGTTTTTGGTTTTGATAAAGACAATCTTGTTCAAGGGCTTAAACTCTTCATATTGTACACTTCTGGTGTTGTTCTTAAAGTGTCGACCTGTAAAGTCGACTTCTGGTGTCTGGGGACTTCATTTTCATGCAGACAGTAAGCTTCCTAAAATATGTCAACTTTTGAAGTCGACTTTCGATTGTTTGGTTTTGCCTTCACGTAACTAGGGTCGACGTTAGTTTTGAACACTTGCTACTAGAGTCGATGTTAGCATCGAGTCCCAAAAAGATGACGTCGGTGCTAGTCTTGCATTTGGTAAATCTTAGGTCGGTGCAGGTTCTTATGGAATCACATTCATGGTCGGTGCACATCCAGGGTTAGTATGAAAAGTCTCTACATATCCCTGTAGCAATCCATTTTAAGGTCAGTGCATTTCTTCCCTCAAGCACATTCAGGTCGGTGCACCTCTTCACCTTCTGTATCCAAGTCTGTGCATATCCCTATAGCAACGCTATTGAGGTCGGTGCAACTTTTGATTGCGTAAATGAACTCGGTGCACTTCATGCTAGCGAGCTGAGTCAAGGTCGGTACATACCCAAGACAGGTCTGTGCATGTTCTCTTCCATGCATCTTAAGTCTGTGCAATTCATTGTTACAACTGATGCAAGTTCAGCTTTAGGCTGACTAAGGTCGGTGCATTTCGACGCAAGGATCGGTGCATTTCTGGTAGCACTGCATTTCAAGGTCCATGCATGTTCTCCCACTTGCACATGAAGTCGGTGCAACATTTAGGTCCATGCATCATTTATGTCCATGCACATCTACTTTCTCGCACATAGGCCTGTGCACGTGGTAGCCACAAGACTTCATAGTCTGTGCAACTTTCAAGTCGGTGCACACTTTCATCTTGCTTGACTGAAGTCCGTGCAACATTTTCTATCTTGCTCAACTCAAGTTGATGCATATCACTATAGCGTCGGTGCCCATCTTTGTTGTCCGAACGTCCAAGTCGGTGCATGTTATTTTCACCTGCACAGACAATCGGTGCATACTCTGGTTACATGATTGCCACGGTCGGTGCACTTCCCTGTTCCTTGGATGGAAGGTCGGTGCTATACTCGACTTCAAAGGAATTAGGTCGGTACAGTGCCTTTCCTTGCACATGCAATGTCGATGCACTCTTCTATTGTCTGCAAACAAGGTCGGTTCATGTGCCGTTGTGTACTACCCAAGGTCCGAGCATGTTTTTATTTATAGCTAAATAGGGTCAGTGCACGTCTAGTTTAATTGAGCCTAAGGTCTGTGAAATGTCTGTTCTAATACATGGCAAATTCTACTTTGCTGAGAATAATCCTAAACGGTACTCTGTCTTACTTTTATAGGGTACAATCAGGTTCGTAGAAGAGGCACGTGACCTCTGAAAAGGTAGAAGGCTGGCTCGTGGATAAAGGGAGAAATGATAGGCACGTGATCGAGGAAAGGAAGCTTCTATTCCCTAACATGAGGACCAATGGAATTTCAGTAGGGTTATGTTGCTTGATCCATACGAAGCCCATGTTCCTATATAAAGCTACATTACCCTTCGAAGAAGGGTGCTGGTGCGGGACAAAGCCGGAAAAAGCTGCCGCAAGAGCTTCCATCTTCTCTACCTGAAAAGAGAGCATCTCCAGGAGAAAGAGAGAACGTGAGAAACCCAGTTCAAGCCAAGAGAAGATAGAATAGTCTTTGAGAGCTACCAGCCAAGAGAACTTGTTTAGTCTTTACGCTTCTTTGAAGCTACATTCTCCAGTGTTTTCTCGTTTATTGTTTTTCATTTTGATCCGAGTATTATCGCTGTGTTTCTGGGTTCCCTCTGGTGTAGAGGAAGGAAGACAGTGTCTCTGGTTTGCAAGTGACGGGGTGTCACTTGTGGGTTCCCTCCGGTCTGGAGGAAGGGAGACTGGGTCTCCGGTTGCTAGTAACGGGGTGTTGCTAGTGTTTTCCCTCCGGGTTGGAGGAAGAGAGGAGACTGTTCCTTTGGTCAAGCTATGAGGCAACCGTTGTGGCAGACTGAGTCTATTTTTCTAGCCTGTGCTAGTTGAATCCTCGTCCTGTGTGGACGAGGGGTGGATGTAGATTGCAGTGGGCAATCGAACCACCTAAAAACCCCTTGTCTCCTCGTGTGATTGTTGCTTTGCTTTTTGGAGATTTCTGATTGTTGGTTGGTGGAGGTTACCATCTACGTTGGATTCTTTGACCCCACATGTGCTCGATCATTTAGCTGTGTATCACCGATTGCCTTCTGGGCGTTCATTTCGTGATGAGCATATGTTCCTATCGAGTGTGAAGTGCTTTGCAGATTATCTCTCGAGTCATCTAGCGTGATCTTTTGGTCTCAATTTTTAAAATACGGGTGATCTATTCATCCCCCCTTCTAGATCACTCTCTGCGTTTCTATCACTGCCAGGGGGGCCGGTATCGAATTTTGAGCTCTTTTACCTCCGCCTCAACAAGCTCGCTACGGAGGTGATGGTCGGGTGTTGGAACAGAGCTGTCGGCCCCTTGCTCGATCTCCTTGTCACCGCCAGTTACTCCGCACTCCGCCATTAAGGAGTCAGAAGAGGATAGCGAAGAGCTAGGGCTGGGAGATCTCGCGCAAGGAGGGAGCCCACGAATCGCCTCCGTGGTAATTGCGGTAAGCTCTACGAAAGCTCCGGCTAGATCTCGCTCGTCCTGATCCCTCTCTTGGGGCATCATTCCCCCTCCGAACTCGTAGATGCGGGGAACAAAGAACTCCAACAAGAAGATGGAGAGGGTGAGAATCTAGACAGCTTTTGTAGCCCCAGATAGCCCCAAAGAACAAACCACCGTGACTCTCCGTCGCCGCCCTGAGTATCCCAAGGCGGCGCATGCGAACTAGCGCCCTAAAAGTTGGCATCATGGCGCTTGAGCCCCCACACGCTAGGACACCCGCCTCTACAAATCCAAAAAGCGTGATCGGGACAGCTCAAAGGGGAAAATTCCCGCCCTTGCCACCAAATGCCTCTTCTCTCCGAGCCTACCTTTGGCTCGGCAGTGGGGGGGAGCAAGTGGAGAAGGGAAAATATGCGGCCCAATAAGATGGTCGGCCCAGTTAGCCCAGCAAAGACTACATAGCCCACCAAGTGATAGCCTCACAGGGCCCACTTAGCCCGAAAGCCTCAAGTACATGGCCCGCCAAGTGATAGCCTCACAGGGCCCACTTAGCCCGGGAGCCTCAAGAAAAAGGCCCGAGAGTCGGGCGAAAACATAGCTCGGCCACCAACCACTCGGTACCCCGCTCGGTCGGGAAGAGCCGAAAGAGCGGCCGAGCTAGAATCAAACATGCGCGGATCAACTGTTCGCCCGACTCCCTAGGGAGATGAAGAGCCTAACGCTCATAACCGCTCGAGTGTTATGTTGGTGGATAAGGGAAGGGCAAGAGTCCTTAACCCGAAGGAAATGCCCCCTGCGTCTACTCCCCTCCCCAGCGGGAGAAATGAACAGCTATATAAACCCAAGAAATCCCTCCAGAAAAAGGGGAAGCCATTTTGAGCCAACTCTAGCCACTTCATCGATGAAGAGTAGTCTCGTGCACCTCCCTATCTCCTTCTCTTATCCTCTTTCGCATAAAGCTTCATCCCCTTGCTGACTTAGGCATCAGAGGGTTTTCCCTAGGGTTACCTCCATCGGCCCCCTAATCCTTTTCCTTTCCTCATTGCGGAGTTCTACTAAAGTGTGGCTACAGGAAGCGATCACCCCTAGATCGGACAGTTCAAGCTTTGGCACGAGATCTCGCCTCTTCACGAGGTATGTCAGAGAGTGATCCAAGGAGAAATTTTAGAGTCTGCTACAAATAAGATAAAGTAGGTTTAGTTCTCTCTATGTGTGGAATATATGTGTTATTTGTGAGTTGAAAGTGTACAATATTATATATGATGTGAATTACGTGTGTTTATATTTATGAAAATGCTATGGCTGTACTATTGGACATATAGATGGTTTGGACTTTAGTGCCTTATAAATTTCCCATCTCACAATATTTCATTTATCTAAATGTGTTGTCCTCGAACTCGACAAGACTACGAAAAGGGGGCGCCATATCCAGTTGAGGTGTAGGGGCGACAGGTGCTGATGTGGCTATTTGCATTGCAGCTCAGATACTTTGATATGATTCTGTGGATGGATTGGTTAGAGGATTTCTTAGTGATGGTGGATTGCAGGAAGAATAGGGTGTACTTCTACCTTTCAAGGGATCAACCATTTTATTTCTAAGGTATTAGATCTTCTTCCCGCCAACCCTTCATTTTAACTCAGGCTAGGAAGCTTTTGGGCAGCGGTTATGAGGCCTTTTTGGTGGTTGTGTTTGGTGGAGTTAAGTGGGGCCACCATTGATGATGTTCTAGTGGTTCAAGAATTTCCTGACATATTCCCAGAAGATTTGCTAGGTTTGTCCCCGTAGCATGAGATCAAGTTCATGAATGAGTTGTTGTCTAAAATGATACTATAGTCCAAGGCACTTTATCGCTTGGCAGTGGTAGAGTTAAGGGAACTGAACTAGATAACGGGTTGATTTAGCCCAACTTTTCCTCTTGGGGTGCTCTGGCCCTATTCGTAAGAAAGAAAAAGGGTTAGCTTAGATTGTGCATCAATTATAGACAACTTAACTAGGTGACTGTGAAGAAACAATACTTGTTATTGAGAATTGATGATATGTTCAACTAGTTATTGTTTACTACAGTGTTTTCAAAGATACACTTGCGATTAGGGTACTACCAGTTGAGGATTAAAGATTCAGATGTCAGTAAGACAACATTTAGGACCAGATATGATCACCATGAGTTCCTAGTGATGTCATCTGTGCTTACTAATACCCAAATGATGTTATGGATCTGATGAATAGGTTCCATCAGTATAGACCTATTTGTAGTGGTGTTTGTTGATGACATTCTAGTGTATTCCTCATCAGATGAGCATTCATATCATTTGCAGATTGTATTGTAGACCATGAGCAGCCACCAACTCCACGCCAAGTTCAGTAAGTGCAAATTTGGCTGGATGAGGTGCAGTTCTTAGGCCATGTAATTTCAGAGATCGTGTTAGTGGGGACCTAGCGAAGGTGGGAGTATTCCAAGAGTGTGATAGAGGTTAGGAGCATTTGGGGGTTGGCTAATTATTACAAGAGTTTCATCCATGATTTCTCAATCATTGTTGCACTATTAAGGAGGTTGACCTAGAAGTGTACTTGCTTTGTATGGATAGATGAGTGTGGGGAGATCCTTACCGAGCTTAAGAGGCACTATACGTCCACCACTGTAATGTCCCCGGGTTCTCAGACTGTATTTCTGCGGGTTGCAGATCATGTTCGTGTGGGTTTTGGACTTTAATATCAGATCTTTTGACCCCTAGATGGTATATATGCATATGAATTATTTTGGGTTCGTGGCGGTACGGGAGCGACCTAGATTTTTCCTAAATTTTTTCTGAGTCAAAATATATTATTCAAGAATTTTCAAAGCTTAGGTGAATTTTCTAAATGAAATGGAAAAAGGGTGGAAAGAAATACAAATTTTCTTTGTATTAAAACCCCCTCCCCCTCATTTCTCCCCTTCTCACTCTCGTAACCCTCTCCCCCTCTCTCACTCACGCTCTCTCCCTCTCACTCTCACGTCTCTCCCTCTCTCCCTCTTCTTCTCCGACGGCTGACGGGGAGGACGGATAGGCGAGGTGGAGGATGGCGCGGGTGGCGGGTGGCGAGTGGCGAGGATCGGAGCGTGGAATGGGAGGCGGCATTGTGGTGGAGGATTTTTGAGCTTTCGTGAAGAACCGAATGTAGAATGAGGTATTTTTGACACAATCGACGCCGGATTCATGTGGTTTCATCGGAAGAGATAGGGGGACAGATCCCTAACCTTTTTACTTTGTTTCCCCACGATTTTCTGTCGATTAGAGTGGGTTTGAGCAGGTTTCACTTTTGTTGAGAATAAGATACATATTTCGGGGTGAGTGACGATTCCGCCGATTCGGGTGGCATTTTTGGATCAAATGCTAGATTTCGAGTTAATGGAATGTCGGGGTGCGATCCCCCTCGATTTGGTCAAGTTTTTCTCATGATTTGAGGTCGGGATGAGGCCGAATGTGTTATGTGAGTGGCATGGGTCTGTGTTTAGGGCAATTGAAGGAATCGCCCATTTCTTTGGTCTTTTTATGTTCTTTTGAGTCCTTCCGGCGTGTGGAAGGCATATGAGGCGTGTTTATATGTTTTCCCCTTCGTTCGAGATGAATGGGGCGTGGAACAAATGAATTCGCGCTAGGTTCGCGAAGGTCCGGATCATAATGAGAATGCGGCCACCTCTCAAATCGCGTTCAGCTTCTGGATAGTGAACGTGACCTGAATAGGCACCGCGTTCACTTAAAGGGGACTGGAAAGGTGGTTCATAGACGTGGTCAGACGACCAACTGCATCTATGGCTATCGCTGTCCCCAGACTGACCACGACCATCGATATGCGGTCGGCCCCCCAACTGCGATCACAGCCTATTGACTGGCCCATGCTTGGCCTATCAACGAACCCATGTTGGGAAGGTCGACAGAGTTGAGGCCCAGGTGCACCGACCTGTGGCCTAGGTTGACTGGGATGAGGGCTTTTTAGCCCGTTTAAATCCCATGATTGGGTTTTCACCCTAGAACATTGGAATTAGTATTTTATTCACATATCCCATGGAAATTGGGGCCATTTCAGCCTTGTGAGGGTGGTGGTCACTCGAGAATGGATTCACGTAATACGAGGTTTATAGATTTCTTATAATGAGTTTGGTCATATTCACTTAACTTAGTTGCCATGTGGCTTGCGTTCATATGGTGGGCTGTATACCGCGTGAGTCCTGTGACCACGAAGGGTCATATCCGTGTGAGATCTATGATCGCAGTAAGTAGTCCATGTGTGAGTTTACTGGGCCGATACCCACTAGTTTCCGTCATCCGATCGTGGGTAGTTTTCTTCGCACACCGTGGTGTTATACCGTGGCTTACGGTTTGCATACGTATGTATGCTTTTCTCGATATTTCCACGAGACCAGCAATGATAGAGTTTCGACGGGATTGATCGCAGTTGGACTGGGTGAGACCGCCTAGTGTGTACGACGCTCCTTGTGTAGAGGCGAGACCGCCTGAGCGTGAGTACCTTAGTTAGGACAAGTGTACATTGCTGAAAGACATAGTGGTACGTACCCCATGTCATGTAGCTAGACACGGCTTTCGTGACGGACATAGAGGTACGGATCCTAGCCAGTCCCAGGGTGTGGCGTGTGTGTGTATCCTCTACTCCTCCCGAGATCGGGTGTGGGAAGTGTGCACAAATATAAGACTTTGGCGCAGTATAAGATGTCAATGGATGCATCTGGTGATGGGAACATCGAGGCAAGACCGTCCGCATTTTTTTTGCATTTATGTCCTTTCATATTTGTATGTATACCCTTGTGTAATATGGGTACGCAATTGTAGGTCTTAGTGGGTTTATATGTAAAATTCCCATGGGCCCAAGCAAGGGGACCCTCAGCCCTTTCCCATTGGGCCACCTAGACCATGTGGGGCTGGTCAACCATCCTAGGTGGCCTTCTAGACGAGTTGAATGTCAATTGCCACATGGGTAGACAAATGGGTAAGAAATTCCATGGTAGGCAACCTACCATTTCAAACTTGCCCCCTTGTCTCCCCTTGGTCAATAGGCCGCCCCTCCCCTTGTATTTTTTATTTAATTTTTGTGTGTATTTGTCACACTTGATCCCAACCATCCAATCCCCTCCCCTAGATCTAATGGTGTAGATTAGGTTTGATGTAAGACATATAAAAGGTTGTATTTTCCATTTGTTAGCATTAATGAAGAGAAAACTGTTGGAAAATCAAGAGTGATTCTTGAGCCCCTCCCCTCTCCCCTGGTGTTCATCTCCTCCAACCTCCAATTCTAGAGTGGTTTCTACATCCTGTCCCCTCCCCTCTATCTCCGGTGATCATCTGTACCGCTGCTGCCGCCGTTCGTGCCGCCTTCAAGCCGCCGTCAATTCGTCTTCGATTTTCTGTCATGCTGGATAGACGTGTCTTCCCGAAATTCCTGATACCAGCCACGGCCTCTTCGTGGTTTGTAATATTTATGGTGTGTTTCTATCTTCCATCCCATCATCCACAAAAACATTCAGGTCGAAAATCCTTCGTTTGATATTTTTTCAATTTCGGTCTTCAATCACTCCCAGATCTGTTCTGTCTCTGTCTACAATGACAGCAGCTCAGAGTTTCCCATCTCCGACCTTCTTTTTGATTTTTGTTAGGGCTGTCAATTTTATTGGGAGTTCTTTCCATCATCCTATACATCCACCATTTTTCTTGATTTTTGATCCCCTCTCTATCCATTTTTCAAAATTCGTGTTCTATCTCTGCTACAGTGCTTTCAGTCAATTCCCATATCCGTCCACCTTCCAGTCCAAAAGTCATAACAAATCACAGCCTCCACTACACCTTTCATAAAAAATAGTCCCGTTTTCCTAGCTCAATGTCCTACAACTTTCATGAAGATGTCGATGTCTGAATCCAAGGTATACTAGGCGGTCAACGGCCGTTCTCAGACAAGGTCACTTTTAGACAAGTATTTGAAGTTAGCTTTCCAACGGCGCCCGTTTCGTGTCGATCCGGCATCGGGGCTGATCGCAGCATCCGTTCTCGCCGGGACGCGCGCTGAAAACCAGAAGTTGCATATCCGTGGCCGGTTATTCTGACCGGTGCCGATCGGAGCCGCCCGGCCTCCGGCCGGTGAACCAGCACGCCTCCACTCCAGGGAGCACCCTTCCAGGCATCCTCCACTACAGCGGTGCCATCGGGTCCCACACGGCCCCTCCGGACAGCATGTGGGCCCCCACCGTCACTAGTTCGGGTGTTGCCGAATCAACACGAGAAGCCACCCGTCAACCCGAATTCAGTCCTCCCGGACCCCATTGTGTAGCCCTTTACCTCCCTGCATGGAGTGGGCAGCAAGTTGTATTGCTGTAATAATGTGTATTATTGTTCCGGGAGTACGAGTTTCGGCCGGGCCCGTCTTCCCCACGCCGAGCACGTGGAGGTATCGTTCTCGCTCCCTACACTCGGCATTTGCTTATTTTCATATATACTTGTTTATGCCACTGCTAGAGAGCATGTTCTAGGATCGTAGCTCACTTTATATTTATATCACCGCTGCTACAAGAGAGAGCGTTATCGTCCCGTGACCCGATCCGGGCACGAAAGTGTGAATTGACCACCCTAGCTCTAGCCGGTTTCTCAACCGTGCACGTCCGACGCTTCTCTCGTTAAGGGACGATCACGAGCTTGTCGTGTCCGTGGTCTCGTCCCGCATCATCTGGCCTTGTTGTGAATACTTCAGTAGCGAACCCTATGTCGGTGAAGGTTGAGTTACCGACAACATTGTCATGGCCCTTTCGGCAGATGGGCTGGTGTCGCCTTGTATGTGGGGCATGGTCCTCACAGTGGTCCTAGCTCAAGACCGAGGTTTACCAATGTATGGATGTCCTCCCGAGGGTGGAGGTTATGTCTTTTACTGTGTGGCTTCATTAGTAGTTCTGTTAGCATAGATGAGTTCTTACGACCGTGTGAGTAGGGTAGCGTAGAGGCTCTGTGGTTCTCCATTTACCGCTCTTGTTGTTCTGACCGCTATCGTTATTTTATTATTGTTGTTACTAATGTTGCTATTGTTGTTATTGCTTACCGTTTTAGTTGTGGTGGGGATCCGCGGGATCCCTACTGAGCCAATGAGATGAGACTCACTCCCTACTTTTTCAGATACAACGCTTCTCCTGGAGGTTGAGCATCTCAGTCAGAGGATCGGTAGTAGCCAACTTGCGAGTGCCAGGGTTTGCCCGTAGCAGAGTACGTTTCTTTTCTAGTTGACTGTACTTGTGGACTGGACTCTGTAGTAATATTAATTGTTATAAAATGTTAATTTTATTTCTGTCAGTTATTTAGTAATTCTGTAATTTACATTCCTGTAATTATGTTAAATTTCAATGCATAACCATAATACTCCAATAACCCTTCTGAGCTTTCCAGCTCGTAGGTGGCGGCGTAGGATCCGAATGGGTTTGACTTGGTATCCGGATCTTGGGTCGTTACAACCACGATGCTGGTGTTACCTTCGGGTTGAGGTGTCTTTGTCATGTACACAGATGCTTCCCAAATGGATCTTGGTGCAATTCTGATGCAACAGGTAGGGTGGTAGCTTATGCATCAAGGCAGTTGAGTCCAAACACTACAACAAACTACAACTATGTCTCCTGATTTTACCCATGGTAGGGCAACACATTGGTAAATACTATTATTACCCATGACTAAATTATTATCCCAATGATACCTACGTTAATTTCTATTGTTGGTATATATATTCAACGTAATTACTATAATTTTCTAATAACTGTGAGTGAAGTCCTTCTATACCCACATTTGTTGGCTAACCTTTGTAAAGACCCTACAATGTATTATAGTTATAAAGAATTGTAGGAAAAAATCACTTGGATAAAAAATTAAAAAATAATGCAACTACAAGAATTGGTCGAGACCTAAATAGCACCAATGAACGTTAATATTTGGCACCCATTCATTATCACCTTCTAATCCTTTACCCCCTATTTCATCTCTCAGTCACTTTGGCAGTCACCTAGCTCCTCACCATAACCCTTCATCTAGTGAAGGGGGTAGTCATCCCTATCTACGGTGATCATCTTCTTTATCGCCAACTGTTGTCTTCCCTACCACAGGCTGTCAACTCCTACTACTTCTCACCCTATTTTGTTTTCCCCCTATTTTAATAGTCGGGCACATCCTAGAATGGGATGAATATGTGTGCCCTTGAAAAATAAACATGTATAAAAATTTTCTAAGTTGCATCGCAGAATATAAAAAGAAATAATGCAACCAAACCACAAAGACACGGGATTTATACTGGCTTGGTCAGCCTTGTGACTTCCCTATAGCCAGTCCCCTTGTAATTTGTAGACACGCCATTTTTGACTTTACATTGGGTAAATCTCATATCACACCACGATGTCCCAAAGTGGCTCTCACATTTGAGTTATTTGAGTTATTTTCTTATTTTTTTTGATAAATTACCATTTTTAAGATTTTTCGGGGAAATCTTAAATGCGGTGGCCGAGGCAGACGCCTTCTTCAATACATGTCAGCCAAACCTGACGTGTCTTCAATCAATTTAAAAATTAATTCACTATTGACGCGTCTGCCAATCTGGACGCGCCTGTTAAAAGTGTCAGCCTCCGAAGACGTGTTATTTCATCAACATTCGGCGCCAACCCCGCCGCTTTGTTTGACAATTTAGAAAGAAGACGTCTTACTGACAAGACGTGTCTCCAAAGTTGTCGAGGTTAGGCACCGAAACAACTCACTTTCAACACTTTCGGTGCCTTTCGGTGCTAGATTTGTGAAAAAATAAGGCACGTTCACCACCCTGGACGCGGATAAATAACGCGTCTGAGGTAGTGGACGTGACTTTCTGGAGGAAATTAATTTTAAATTGAATAATGCGCCTGGTAAGTGGGACGCGTTCACATGAATGCGTCCCCATTAAGGGACGCGTTCATGTCATTTTCTCCTATAAATAGAGGACCCTCAGGCTGGAAAAGAGGGGCTTCAAAACCTTCAAAGAGGAGGGGATACCCTGTCCAATTCGCTCCCGAGCTCGTGAGTTTTTAAGGGGAGGTTCTGCCAGATTTTCGAGTGCCCATACACTCGAAAGAGAAGGCCGTTTCGTCCCACCACACGTCCACTCCGTCGTCATGTTTCCGAAGCTCTCCTCGAAGCCCGCCATCGGCGCTCCCAATAAGTTTTTCTTCACTCCATTCTCTTTTCGTTTTATTGTCGTTAGTCACATGCATCATCTCGTGCTGCCGTATCTCTCTTCTTAAGAGAGCTCCACGTTTGTGCATTTCTGCATAGATCTTCATTCATCACATCATCTTCTCACCCTTTACATCCAAAAGGGGTTTAAAACAACACCAACCTGGTGTGTAGTTGTTCATGATTTCATCGATTTCATCACAAGGGATTGATACTACACTACTTTTGTTCTGATCCATTTGGTGTTTGTTTCACTTCTTGCAAGGGTAATCAAGAAGAAAGCCCTCTTTATCGGTCATCCGAGGGAAGAGGAAGAAGGAATCCATGCAATCTCCCACTCATGAGGTATAATCGCGATCACTTCTCTTTCATTTTGGGGTCCTTGACCTCTGGCGATCACACATTATCAACACACATGCACTCACATGTGATTTCCATTTACTTTATTTCTATTCCCGTTTAAACCTGCGGAGAGTAACTTCTCGCAGCGGTTCCATTTCGTTTATATCTATTCCCGTTTAAACCCGCGGAGAGTAACTTTCCGTAGTGGTTCCATTTCTTTTATTTTCATTCTGGTTTAAACCTGCAGAGAGTAACTTCCTGCAACGATCTCTTATGGCATAATTTTGCACATTTCCTGTTAAAACCCACGGAGAGCAACTTCCTGCAGCGGCCTTTTTTACGTGTTTTCTTTCTTTCCGGTGACGTCGTTTACATCTTTTGGCGATCACGGTGGGACTTCTTTTAGTTTCTTTTGGTTACCTGTGTGTTTTCGGCACCCACGTGTGCCCCTCCTTATTGCGCCTTTGCGCGCAATAGTTGTGCTCTCAACAACACTTTTATTTTCATCACTCGTGCACCGCGTGCTCTCCCCCATAGTCCCTTGTGATTTCCCGAGAGGTTTGCATTGTTTTGGAAAGAAGAACGGGTTCTAAGAATTTCATTTATTCAGTTGATTGCCATATTCGAATGTGTTGGAGTTGTGGAAGTCCTTCTTTATTTTTCCTTCTGTCGTCCCTGGAAGAGCACTTTTTTGTCTGATAACGCGTCTACAGCCCAAGACGCGTATTTTTATATGCGTCCCTGTGGACAGAGGCGTATTCAGTAGCATCGCTCTAAACCTGTCACAGCCCTTATTTAGAGGAGTCTTGACAAGTGGACGCGCTCTTAAAAAGGTGTCACCCCAGTGGACGCGTTTTCCACATTTTCGGGAAATTTGTTCAGTCTTATTCTATTCTGCATACTTCCTGTTCTCCTTATTCTGTAATATGTTCGTGTATCTCTGTTCTACAGTTACATTGCATGCATTAGAGCATTCCCCCGTTCTTTTACATTTTTAAGAAGTTACCCTCTCTCGGTGAAGGAAGGACTCTCCATTCGGGAATTCCTCTCTACGGACCATAATCTCCTCCATCGGGACCTCTATAAGTCCCCGACAGCGAAGAATTCCCTCTTCGTTCACTGGGCCGGTTGTACCATGGAAGTTCCCCGGAGTTAGTTACCCATTTGTGGTGAGACGAGTGACCTTAGCTGGCACGGTGGGGACCAAAATTATAACTAAGGTCATACCTTATTGTGTGAACTTCTAATATATTAAAAACCACCTTCTTTTAAGAAAAATAAAAAAAAGGGCGTAAAGCATCCACTTGTGTGTTAATATCTGCAATTGTTTGATAGTGTATGTTATTGCGTTCCGATAAAGTGCTAAAGATGGCCGAGTACAGTTACGATGACTTTGAGGCCGAGGCCTTTGACTATGAGCCCCAAATGTATGGCCAGGGCCATGATTCATATGGAGAGTACCAACCGGACCATGGCCACCAAGGTGAGCCACATGTCCATGCTATGGACGCAGGTCCATCCTATGGGCCCTCGCATGTTGTGCAAGTTGCTATTGGGGACGCATCCCCCTCCCAGGACATCCCCTCCATGTTAGGTGTCCTTGCTACCACCCAGCTCAGTCCTGAGCAACTACAAGCCCTTCAGGCCATTTTGAAGGGCAAATCTATCTCTTCCTCTCCCCAGGAGCCAACTCCTACCACCATCCCCATTCAAGAGCCGACACAGGCTATTCCCTCTCCTTCACCCCATGGGTAGGCAAGTCAGCAACCTCCCTCCTTCTTATTCCCTTCACAATCTCAAACCCCAGCTCCTCCTCAAACGCCAATTCAGCCAGGTCTGTCCACTCGAAGACCACAATACCCCTCCCATTTGAGATTCTGTTCTCAGGCCTCTAGCAAGCCTGTCCCTCCTCCATGGCAAGCGCCACCTTCACCAACCGATGAGCTCACCCAGTCCCTCTTAAACAAGCTAAACAAAATGGATGAGTAATTTTGAGATTTGAAATTTGAGGTCTCTCTGTCGGTCCTCCCGGTATTCCATCTTCCCCATTCTGAAATGCCTACGTACCGTAGGTACAATGGCACTGGCAACCCCTTCATCCATCTCAAGGACTTCATGTACGAGTCCTCTTTCTGGCAGAATGACAAGAGATCCCTGGCATACCTCTTTAGGAGATCATTGGATGGCCCCGCCCTGTAATGGTTCTATTCCTTAGAGCCAAGTGAAGCCGAAAATTTTGATGCGGTCCAAAGAAAGTTCCTCCAGAAATATCAGGACCGAGTCGGACCATCCCTTTCCATCACTGACCTAGTGGCTGAGAAGGTGAGGACGGACGAAGATTTCATCCAATATGCTGATAGATGGAGGTCCCTGGCGGAAAGGATAAGAGATATCCTCTCGGAGCCAGAACAAGTTAAAATGATTGTGTCTAATTCCACTCCTCAGTTTAGACACATTTTGGCCATGAACAAGCTCACAACAATGGAAGAGCTATATGAGAGAGCCAGATACACTCAAACACAGTTAAAAGACTCTCCTCTCATGCACATGTTTGAGTAGCCAAAGTCGAGGGTGGTGAGAAAGGCCAATGTCAGTGTTCATGGCGGAGTGACGGAAGGTGTCGTCACGAATGAGCAAGTGAGTGCAGTTGGCAGCCCCAAGCAGCTAGCCAACCCAAGGCCTCCACAAGCACCATAATTCCCCTTCCAACAAAACTGGCAAAGTCCAAAACCTTATCATCATCCACCCCATAATGGCCACCACCAGAACAACATGCCTCAGCCCTTCCATCCCCATCAACAATATCAACCACCTCCTCAGTACCGTCAAGTTCCACCCCCTGGAAATTATGGCCCTCCACAATAACAAAGAAGGCTGCTTGGCCCTAAAAGATCCTAGTACCCACCATTGCCGAAAACATTTCTGGACGTGTTTAATGCTCTCATGGCCGCCAATGCACTCACTCTGCCCAGGGAAAAGCCCGTGTGGCCCCAGAATGTTGACACTTCCAAATACTGTGTCTTCCATAGGTAACTGGGTCACACGGTGGAAAACTACTTTCAGTTCAAAGACTACATTTATGACATGAATGATCAAGGTGGGATTGATTGGGATGAGATTGTTGTAATCCTGTGGTTTTTGATGATGTCAAACACTATGACTCATGTGCATGATGTCATATGTCTTTGTGTTGCTTTGATGCTGTGGTTGATGAGTGTTTGTGTTGCTTTGATGCTGTAGTTGATGAGAAGTGTATGGATGCCTTCATTGTTGATCATAAGTCAGTGCATATAGTAAAGTTGATGCATGTAAAGTCATCAGAGTCATGCATATAAAGTCAATGCACTGTCACACATGCTCAAGGTCGATGCATATGTTCATCTCAGCATTAAGGTCGATGCACATGCCTATCGCTGCATCCTAAGTTTGTGCACATGCACAAATCTTTTGATCATGAAGGTCTATGCACATTTAAACATCCTGGTCATTTAATCAAACAGGTTGCATGCATATTCATTTTACCAAACAGGTTGTGTGCATAAACATTTTTCAAAGGTTGATAGTCTAAGTACATGCATTCATGTCAAAGCATAAGGATTATGCATGTCAGACCATATTCATACAAGTCTGAGCACATGCACGCACAAGGTCTAAGCACATGCGTTCAAGTCTGTGCATATTCTTGTCTTGTGCATATAGATGGTCGGTGCACATCTGCCTTGTTCATATAGAAGGTCGACGCACATTTGCCTTGTGCATATAGCAGGTCGGTGTATGTCTCTAAGTCATGTACTAGAGGTCGGTGCATGTTTTCGCTATCACAGAGTAAAGTCGGTGCACATTTGCCTTGTTCACTCTGAGGTTGGTGCACATTATGTTAGATAGCAACTAAGGTCGGTGCACATATTGCATCTTGCATTCTAAGGTCAGTGCACATTGTGTACGATAGCACAAGTCAAGGTCTGTGCACATTGCTATAGGTCTGTACACATGCAAAAATCAAGTATATGCACATTACCAAAGATCTGTGCACATGCATAAAATAGGTCTGTGCACGTGCATTGTCTAGCATTATAAAGTCTGTGCATGTTTTGCATATAGCTTTACAAGGTCTGTGTACATTTGCACATAGCACTATCACGTCTGTGCACATAGTACTATCAAGTCTGAGTACATGTGCTAGCGTGCATAATAAGGTCTGAGCACATGTACTAACTAGCATAATGAGGTCTAAGCATATGTGCTAGTGTGCATTACATGGTCGAAGCACATGTCTAAGCATATGCACTCAAGTCTGAGCACATGCACTGTTTGGTCTGAGCATACCAGTAATAGGTCAATGCTAGTGTGTATAGGTTTAATATCATGTTAGTGCATTGTATGTGCATAATGCTTAGTCAAGTCTGTGCATCTTTCACACTTGTTTGAAAATCATTGATGCATCTTTGTCTGACTAATACTATGATCAATTTTCTTATAAGTCAGAGCACATTGATTATGACTCATGATCACATAGTGTTTTACAAAATGCCTTATTCACAGGGACATAATTAGCAACCAGGATCGAACACTTGAAGTGCTGGAGATAGTCACGTGGTTCAAGTTTCTATCTCATAGGCACGTGATCCAAGGCGAAGTCAGGACTGGAGATTCTACAACGTGGACTACCAGTAGCGCATTCCGATCGACATTCTTTGGGCGGGAAACTTGTTTCCCATGCGCCAACTCTCGCGAGGCTATATAAAGAGGCCAGATCTTTCAGATCAAATAAATGAGAGAAGGGGATTAGGAAGCTCGAAGAGAGAGACATCAGAAGTAGTCTGAGAGTGCAAGAGAAGCAGAGAGAAGAAGAGAATCCAAGGAAGAGAAGAGTTCATGAGAGGGCTTTGGGAAGAAAAAAATAGAGTGCCATAATTCAGATAGAGATAGTGAGAAAAAGAAGAAGAGGAAGAGAGAATTTAGGAGATCATGAGTTCGTGAGAAAGAGGAAGAGGAAGAAAGAAAGATAGCTCGAGAGGAGGAAAGTGAAGCTCCCTGAAGATCTGTTCAACTAGCCTCTGGATCAGATCCAAGCCAGTCTGCTCCTGAGAGAGCTATATTTCTGTGTTTCATTTCTAGCTGTTCTTTGTTTCATCTTTATTTTCTTTTATTCAAACATCAAGCTGTGTGTCAGCGGAAGCAAACGGTAATGCTCAACAGGTGAGGTATGTACCTCGGACAGCAAGCTATGATGCTCACTTGTAAGCAAGATGTAATGCTCAGCGGTTCAACCTATTAGGCAGCGGTAAGTCTCACTCTGGTTTGAGTGGGGGATGGACGTAGGTCTGCGGGTAGCAGACTGAACCATCTAAATCTCCTTGTCTTCGTGGTTTGATTGCAATTCTGACTCACGGTAGATGTATGCTTAGGTACGAGTATATTGCATAGATTTAGCCTAAGCACTTCACAATTAACTGTGTGTCTAATTTGATTTTGTCTAACTGCTACTGAGTGTTCTAGATAATTTGCTGAGTGTGCTACCCAAGTATTCTAGTGAGAATCACATTAGAACATCTGAACAAGTGTTCAAGTGTGGGTCTCAATAGAATATCAGTTTAACTGAGCCTATCTGATTTTAATTCTGTAAGATTTTATATCGATTAATATATTGGGCAAACTTATTGAACGGGATTCATTCACCCCCGCCTCTGAATCTTGGTTTGCACCATCTCATAGACAAAACAATTGGTATCCGAGAGGGTCTCTGATTGTCCAGATCCAACGATCTACAGAGGATCCTGCCATCGTATTTTGGTGCATTGCTCATTGATTGTTTAGTGCTATAAATCTGCTTGATAAGTGTCTTTTCAATAGCTTCTCCTTCGATTTTTGATGGTTCTAACTTTAGCAGTTGGCTAGGAGGCCTATGCGTTTATGTGAACTCTATTGATTCTAACTTATGGAGTCTCCTATCAAAAGGCCCACATAAACTACCACATGACCAGACCGAGTGGTCTAATGAGGACAAAATGAAGGATAATGAAAACACCATGGTTCTCAATATTTTGAAAGCTACCGTTAACACTGACATATTTCCTTTTGTTTTCAGGTGTACGTCTGGAAAGGAAATCTTGGATAGAGTAACTGCTACATATTGGGAACAAGAATAGAAATGTTTGATGGTTAACCGGAGTGATCATAACAGTGATCAAGTGGATGAGACAGCATCTCAGGTAAGCTCCAGATTTGAAGAGATCTCATTTGATGAACTGTTTATTATTTATGAAGAACTTTCTGATAGGCATAAGAAACTAAAATCTGAAAATAAAAAGTTGAAAAAGAAAATTGATCAGATTATTTTGAATGGTTTTTGTGAAAATTGTTCAAAACTGAGACAATCTTGTGATATTTGCTTAGCTGATGTTCATAAGAGTAAGGAACAAATTTCTTCTTTGAAAAATGAAAATAAAAAACTCAAAGATAAAATTTCTGAACTAGAAGACAAGTTGAAATCTTTAGGTGATGATAAGTGTTTAATCAATGAATTAGCTCAGAATGAAGGATTAATAAAAGAAAATGAAGAATTGAAGCAGTTGAACACTGCTTTATCTAAAAGGCTTTTGACTTTGGAAAAGGGAAAGTGCTCATCTGATGATGAGTCTGAGAGAATGAGTACATTGATGCAAAAAATTGAGAGCTATAAAACCATCAATGCTATATTGAATGATAAAGTAATAACTTCAGAATCGCTTATTTCCTCTCTCCAAAATGAAGTTCAAGAATTGAATACACCATTGTTTGAATTTGCTAAGAACAAAGAAAAGCTGAAAGAAGCCTCTAGAGATGAAGCTTCTAAAATTGAGAAAGGCTGCAATTCTCAAATTA
This sequence comes from Amorphophallus konjac, assembly GCA_022559845.1. Lineage (NCBI taxonomy): Eukaryota > Viridiplantae > Streptophyta > Magnoliopsida > Alismatales > Araceae > Amorphophallus > Amorphophallus konjac. Next base: position 41,079 of record JAHNEJ010000696.1, read on the forward strand.
AGCAGGCTACAAGGAACAAACTGTACACAACCTTCGTGTGTAGCTCAAATATAGCTAGCACTTCTGTATCTTCCTCAAAATAGCCTGCTAATCAGAAAATTCAAACACAGAATAAAAATCAGAAAATAATGAAAAAGAAAAGAAAAAACATGCATGCTGCTAAGTCTAAGGCCAAGAAATTCCCTGCTGTTCCTAGGATGAGTATTGTTTGTTTTTATTATGGGAAAATTGGCCATATGATGAATGCTTATCTGATAATGAAGAATGATGATTTGAATGGTAGTAGAATTCATGCTAGGAATTCTCATGCTAAGAAACCTTCTTCTGTTCAAAAGAAAGAATTCATTATTTTTACGGTCATAAGATAGGCCATCTAATGCATGATTGTAAATTAATGGAACAAGATGATCTCAATACTAGTGTAATGCATGATAAGAAATTCCATGTTAAAAATCATGCATTTCAGAAGAAGAAAACTTACTATTTTTACTATGGCAAATTGGGCCACATTGCTGCATTTTGTTGGCATGCACAGGGTAGAAGCATTCATTCAAAACTTGCTAATCACCCTGTTAATAAAAAGGCTTTCAACATAAATGAAGTTGAGTCTAGAGGTAAGCACACTGTGTGCTTCCATTGTGGACAGAATGGTCATACAGTCAAGGACTGTTGGCATGAGAAGGGAAAGAGATTTAAGTCTGAATTTGTTAAATTCCCTACAAATCAAAATATTTTTGGAAGAAATAAATTTGTGATTAAGGAAAAATCGTTTGCATGTTTTAACTGTGGAAAGCCAGGCAACAAGGCTGCTGACTGTTCGCAGGCAAATCATAAAAGATTGAACTTGCATGTGAAAAACAAAAGTAATCATGTTCATGCACATAAATTCAATTCCCTTGTGAACATGAAAAATAGTCAAAATTCTTTTTATTACTGTGGTCAGTTTGGACATTCTATGTCTAACTATTTTATAATGAAGTCTGATGATTCACTAGCTCAGAAAATGTTGAGAGCACAATTCAGAAGTGCCACTGTCATTTCAGGACCCAAGACTGCTTGGGTACCTGCTTGTGTAAAATAAGAAGTTATTTTGCATGTGTGCCTTGGAGCTGAGAAATAAAAGGGGTAAATAAACCAAGGCACCTTAATATGGTAAACCCCATTCCTGCATTGTTTCAGGTTAGTTTTTTGAATTCTCTTTAATTCTATCTTTATAGTTGCATGTCTTGATTGATCTGTCAGTTGTATTTTATGTCTCTTAATGCATATGTTGAGTAATCTGTGCATATATCAGTTTAAGATTGAATTGAACGTCATATTCTGAAAATCTGAATTGCATGTGTCTGATGTCTGCATATATCATATTCATGATTGTCGAGGAGCTTCTCGATGCATATGTTTGTTAGATCATGCATACATTTTCACATATGCATATCCAACTGAATTGTCTTACATACTTTAAAAATTGACACTGCATATAGGACTGCTTTTGCATTGCATTGTTTTGCATGACCATTATGGTATATCAAATGGTAAGTTACTAAAGGGAAGATGCAATCTGTTTGGAAGTTGTTACTATATGTGAGGTGGTCGTTAGACCAAGTCCCCTGCCTGGTACCATGGGTCATATTGCATATAGGGCAGTCTAAGACATAATTCATTGAACCCCCTTGCATAATGTTTCTTGCATATGTTGCACTTAGAATTCAGTCACATAGTGCATAAATTCAGGGGGAGTCAATCAGAATAATTCTTGTGTGATACACATGTGTTTAGATTAAGTCCATGCATGATTTTCATGTCATATATGATGGCTCAATGCATTCTGTGAAAAAGAGTCAATGCATATGCATACATATTTAAGTACATATCATTTATACAGAAAATTCCAAAAAGACTGATTCACTGCATATAGACAAGGGGAGCATAAAATAAGTTTTGAAATGCATGTCTATTCAACTGTTCTATCACTATCTCTTCAATGATTTAGCCATATCCTTGCTTATCATGTTATCTCTTCTCTTTCAATAACTTCTATCCAATAATTGGTATTAATTGGACTCACTTGTCTTCACATGTTCTAAAATCCTTTGAACTCATATCATTCTCTTATTTGGAATCATTGTTTGTTGCTCTTACATTTGCTAAAGGGGGAGCTTCACTTGAAATAATTCTGTGCTATCTTGTAACAACCAGACAGTATATAAAAAGGATTAATAGGAAAGATAGGTCAGGCCTATCTGGAAGGTTAACCCATGCGTGAGTAGGTCCTTGGATCCAACCTCCGTCAAGTACTGTTCTTTGTTGTGACTCTATTTACCAGCTCTCCTTGCAATTCACATTTGCTGAACATTGAATATCTGTCATATCCTCAGCTCACTGATTTCAAATGATTCTTAAAATCTTTGAATATCCTTGGTTGCACATATCTTTGAAATTTTCTGCCAAATTGGTTATCTACTCTGAATTCCTTTGAGCTAATCATTCCCATCATTCTAGAATCTACTACATTGCATTTGCTGAGGGGGAGCTGATTGTCAGAGATTCTATTTTGAAGTGTACTTGACTTGATTGCCATTCCTTGAAAATCTTTCTGGCTGATGTAATTCTTCTATGACTAATCTTTGTTATCAGACCTTCTAAAAACTTCTCAAAATTTGCATGTTTCTTGATGATCTTAATTCTTGATCATTGACTGTTGCTGGAAAATTTTTGTTAGAAATTCATGAAGATTTTAATGGGCATATCTTGATCATAAATCTGAAAACATTTGTACTAGGAATCTCCCATTATATAGAACTATGAATGTCTGAAATACTCAGCTGGTTTAAGTCATATGTATTTATTGAGTGTTGATTTGAACATCTTGAAAATATCTGAATCAAATCTGTTAATAAACTTTAACCAAGTAGTTCATGTTATATCATGTAAGATCTTCTGGAATCTGAAAATTCTGAGATCATGGCTAACTCTAGTAGAGATACTTGTAGTAAGTATTGTCTTTAAACATCTGAAAATCTGAAAATGTCAAAAAGGTAAAAGTTGGTCAGAGCAATGATTGTGGTTACTGAGAAACCATGTCTAAACGACTGTCATGATGTACCATAGTTCACTCTGCTGGAAAATTATTGCAATATCTGTAGAATTAAGGCAGAGCAATGACTAAGTTGCACCGAGAAACTGGGTCCTTCATCAAAGAAATGGAGTAAACCTATGTCATGAAGTGCCCTACTTATCTCTGTTCAGTATGAAACATGACAGTTAGTCATACTAAGTGCTTAGGGATACTGGCGTCTAAACAACGTGTATCCTCTAGTTACAAGGTATGCACTAAAACTCGATTCCTATTGAAAAATGTGACCAACAATTGGTATGAAAAGATATTCTACTTTGAAAAATAATTACTTCAGAAAAATTTCAGAAAGTGTAGACAAAATCAGATGCATTTATGTTTGTTTAACCTCAATACTACTGCTTGTAACTCCTAGAGGGTTCATTGAAATTGATTGATTAAGATGAAGGGAGGTTTAAACTAGATGTTAATATGGAGGCTTGGTTTACTTTTATTAAAAAGATTGATTCTCAGATATGAGTACAGAATTTATGAACAAATCTTGAATACATCATATTTAAACTAGGTTGTTCAATAAAGATTATGTCATAAGCCTTTATAGTGGAAAAATCTAAAATATCTTTAACTTTGGAATTATGACTTTGATAACTCATTGAAGATCTTCTCTAAATTTTTTGGAAGCTCAGTGGGACTTCTTATGTTCCTATTCTTGTTCTGTTGCATATCATATGTTCAAATTGCTCATATACTCAATTTTCAACCTATTTGCACATTCAGCTCCATATTTGTTACCATTTCATATGACCAATCACTATATGCACTCTATATGCTCTCTTGTATTTTTGCTGAACTCCTGTATATTTACTTCTGTATGCCTGATGATTTGATTTCATTCTAATACTTCTGTTCTATCAAGGGGGAGATTATCTCATCAGCATCTTTCTGAGATAAATTTATTTTCTACATCCATATTCTATCCTGACAGTCCCTGCAATTCTTGCTAAGATTGAATTTTTGCTGTGATTTCCATTCCTTTATTGTCAAAGGGGGAGCATCCGGTTACTTTCTGAAATTCTCCATTCCTACTCTTGTGTTTTCACTGATCTTCATTTGTTACAAGGAGTAGGATTGCATTTTATAAAGGGGGAGAATGTAACATGACATCCCTGCATTAATCAAATTATTGATTTCTTTTTGATGACGTCAAAGGGGGAGAATAATTTGATATGACTGATAGTGTTACCATCATCAAAAAGGGGGAGATTGTTGTAATCCTGTGATTTTTGATGATGTCAAACACTATGACTCATGTGCATGATGTCATATGTCTTTGTGTTGCTTTGATGCTGTGGTTGATGAGTGTTTGTGTTGCTTTGATGCTGTAGTTGATGAGAAGTGTATGTATGCCTTCCTTGTTGATCATAAGTCAGTGCATACGGTAAAGTCGATGCATGTAAACTCATCAGAGTCATGCATATAAAGTCAATGCACTATTACACGTGCTCAAGGTCGATGCATATGTTCATCTCAGCATTAAGGTCGATGCACATGCCTATCGCTGCATCCTAAGTTTGTGCACATGCACAAATCTTTTGATCATGAAGGTCTGTGCACATTTAAACATCCTGACCATTTAATCAAACAGGTTAGATGCATATTCATTTTACCAAACAAGTTGTGTGCATAAACATTTTTCAAAGGTTGATAGTCTAAGCATATGCATTCATGTCAAAGCATATAGATTATGCAGGTCAGACCATATTCATACAAGTCTGAGCACATGCACGCACAAGGTCTAACCACATGCATTCAAGTCTGTGCATATTCATGTCTTGTGCATATAGAAGGTCGGTGCACATCTGCCTTGTTCATATAGAATGTCGGTGCACATTTGCCTTGTGCATATAGCAGGTCGGTGTATGTCTATAAGTCATGTACTAGAGGTCGGTGCACCTTTTTGCTAGCACAGAGGAAAGTCGGTGCACATTTGCCTTGTTCACTCTGAGGTCGGTGCACATTGTGTTAGATAGCAACTGAGGTCGGTGCACATATTGCATCTTGCATTCTGAGGTCGGTGCACATTGTGTAAGATAGCACAAGTCAAGGTCTGTGAACATTGCTATAGGTCTATGCACATGCATAAATCAAGTCTGTGCATATTACCAAAGATCTATGCACATGCATAAAACAGGTCTGTGCACATGCATTGTCTAACATTATAAAGTCATTGCATATTTTGCATATAGCTTTACAAGGTCTGTGTACATTTGCGCATAGCACTATCAGGTCTGTGCACATAGCACTATCAAGTCTGGGTACATGTGCTAGCATGCATAATTAGGTCTGAGCACATGTACTAACTGGCATAATGAGGTCTAAGCATATGTGCTAGTGTGCATTACATGGTCGAAGCACATGTCTAAGCATATGCACTCAAGTCTGAGCACATGCACTGTTGGGTCTGAGCATCCCAGTAATAGGTCAATGCTAGTGTGTCTAAGTTTCATATCATGTCAGTGCATCGTATGTGCATAATGCTTAGTCAAGTATGTGCATCTTTCACACTTGTTTGAAAATCATTGATGCATCTTTGTCTGACTAATACTATGATCAATTTTCTTATAAGTCAGAGCATATTGATTATGACTCTTGATCACAGCGTTTGACAAAATGCCTTATTCACAGGGACATAATTAGCAATTAGGATCGAACACTTGAAGTGCTGGAGACAGTGTGGGAATGAAATGTTATTGAAATTATTTTTTTATTATTATTGATTTATTTGGTTTATTTATTAAATGTTTTATTTGCATAGGGTGTGCCAGTCACTGAGTGACAAGATTATTATGCGCACCGTCTGACTACTCAGACGATTATAGGTGATCGTGTCGGGACTCAAAACCCACCGTACCATAAAGGCTACGGCGTTAATTACATCTCTCCAGAAGAGAGAAAACCCTTGATTAATCGTCAAAATAAAGAGGCCATGGGGGCCATAGAATATATAAAAGATGTGATTACCTGCAAAAACACAGTATGGTAGTATTTATTTATTAGGCCGGCTCCCGGTACAGGGCGGAGAACCTAGGTCTAAGGACCACCATCGCGCAAAGCGAAAGCCTTCGGCCGGGCGTAACCCGACCTTCCGCTAATCACCATTCGATATAACGGAGAGTCAGATCATGCAGGCATGCAAGGTGATAGTATTTAGTTTTATTGTTCATTGCTTATTTGGTCATTTATTTGTAAATTTAGGGAAGACTTTGGCAATCCCTGTTACTCGCGGGGCTGCCAATTAGTCGTTGCATTTTTATTTTGAGGTTGCACATAGCATTACAGTGCATACATATGGGCCCATGAGGTGGGCCGAGTATGACCATATTCGGGCAGACTCGTGTGTCATCGGGACAATGTATGCCAGGGTATGGCAAATTTGATATTTGGAAATTAAGGGGATGCGGTTAAAACTCGGTCGAGACGAATTGAATTCAACAGCTTATAGACCCAGGACAAGGTCATGTCGTGACCACAATGGGATTAATCCCGAGGTTCAGGCACGACCTGTCAGGGGGTCATCAATATTCCCATGCCTGGGGTTTAGAGGAAGTGGGAGCTCCGGAGCGGACACGGTCATGTTCATTATTATTTATTTATTCTTGTTATTATTATTTTTAAATGCATGAATGCACTTTATTTATTATTTATTTATTTATTTTGTTTTGTTTTATTATTTTCTTTTATATTGGATGCATGCATTTTTTATTTCCTTTATTGACATTTATTTGACATTTATTTGGCAATTATTCATTCATCATTTTTTTGTTGTTCATTTATCACTTTTATTATTGTTTTTGTATTATTATTTGTTTGTTGTCATTTATTTAGCCATTATTTATTTATCATGTTTTTATTGTTTTCTTTTCTTTAATCTCTCACTTTCACCCCTTTTTATATCCCTTTCTTTATTGCATGTTTATTTTATTTTAATCTTTTTTTATTTCCCCATTTTTAGATGAGGGTATCTTGTTTATTTCATTACTTATATCCCTTTTCTGTATACATATATATGGATATGAGATGGGGAGGTCTGGACGTGTGAATTTGTAACTAAGTGGGTGATTAGTGCTAATAGTTGTTTGATATGCATTTATGGGAGTGCAACGTGTTAATGGGTGCGAGTGGGAGCTTTCTTTAGTTAGTCTTTTTGTTTAGTTTACATATATGTGTATGTAATAAGGGGGAGATAGGGTGGACGTGTATATGCAATGTGAAAGTGTATATAACGTGTTTTAATGGGGTGTGTAGGTGTAATACGGCGTGAGGAGAATGTGAAACGGCGTGGGAAGTTTGCATGGCTTACTCTGACGCGACATTTTTTGGTTTTATTATTACTATTTATTTTTTTATATTGATAAAGGGGTGTGGAGAAGTTTAATATGGCGCGGGTGAGAATCTTGGCGCGCCGGTTACTTGCAATTGGAATTTTAATGGTTTTGAGTGTGGAGTTAATCCGGCGCGGGGGGGGGGGGGGTACCGCGCCGAGTTAGGGTGTGGTTTTATTTGTTTTGTTTTGTTTTTTTTTGTTTGTTGTTTGTTTTATTATTTATTTATTTTTATTTATTTATTTAATTATTATTATTATTATTATTATATTTTTGGTCTTGCAAATGTCCTGACAAAAATCCGGCAGCATCCCCCCTAGACCCGAAGGGTTGTAGGGGATAAATGGAGGTCCGCCCTTGATGACGGACTCCTAAATGCCGGGAGGCCAAACGGCGACCGGTGGACCCAAATGGACGGAGACCTTGAGGGCAAGCCTATAAGGGGTACCGATGTTCCACGGGATTTTAACCGTAAATCCAACAAACACTCGAACGGACGGTCCCCGAGGGCTAGCCTACAAGGGGTTTCTATGTGTTCATGGGTTATCAGGATTGGGACACTATTCGCCATTAAGGCGGTCAATATTCACTCGGAGAGTGATCGCCTAAAATAGTGCGGAACGATGTCCTAAAACGGCGGGATAGAAATCACCTTAAAACGGCACGGAGAGGCGTAGGTAAAACTTTCCACAGCGTAAGGAAGCGTAGGTATAGGGTTAAAACGGCACGGGGGAGATGAATGGGTTTAACCAGCACGGTCCGCCCGGGGCGCCCCAGATTACGCCGCGTCGGGTGGAGACCATTTGGAATTTGATGAGATTGAGTGTGGGGCTAATCCGGCCCGGGGGGGGGGGGGTACCGCGCCGTATTAGGGCGCGCCAAATTAGGAGCACGTCGGTTTAGGGTATTTCCTTGCCATTTTCTCTCTATTTGAGTTATAAAGTTGCTTGTTGGCACTTTTGATGCTAATTGAGTTAATTAATGAGTGAATTGAAGTCCTGCATGCCTTGTAAACAGGGCCAGAGCTCGTGCGAGGTTCATACTCAAGCACAGAAACCTATTACAACAGAAGGATGCTCCATTAAGTCCAAGTTGTAAGGGCAATTAATCATCCGGGTCTGATGAAATTTGTGTAGCATCTCCCCATATCTGGAGGATTACGGGGGATAAGCGGAGGCATACTCACATAATTGGAGTAAGCTTCTTAATACCGGGTGGCACAACGGTGGCCAGCAGACCCAAATGGATGGAAGACCCCGAGGGCTAGCCTACGAGGGGCACCAGTATTCCATGGGCCGAAACACGATTAAGAGGGACGACCAGTGAGGAGGAAACACCGAGGGCTAGCCTACGAGGGGCACACAACCCATGGTCATCACCAGTCCCTTTCAGGGGTAGTAGATTTAGTGTTGGGCCGTAAGCCCTATCATTATTCACCCTTTGGCGGCCCATAGAGGCACATGTCACAGGAGGACAGGACCTTATGACCCTCTGGTGATGCAGAGAAAGATTGGGACGTAGATGCCCATGGGGAATGTCCCCCCCTTTCCCGGGTTATCGGACTGTCATCCTCGAGAGAAAAAAAAACATAGTATTCCGACCCATATACAGGGTAAGAGGACACAGTATTAGCAAGTTAGCATTTAGAGGGTTAGCAGGTTAGCATGTGAGCTACAGAGGTTGTAAGGGGCAAACCCTTGAACGGCCAACAAGTAACACACGGGATGTTGTTTACATCAGAAAACCCTACACCCAGATTATAGGGATGCCCATGTTCTCTCCAACTCATCATTATGAACAGATGAACCATGGAGCAGTCCCATAGATTGCCAAAAGAGCACATATGTGTGTGCTTCTGGAAATAAAAACCTTGATAAACGAGAGGTAGCTTGATGGAACCACTCTAGTGAGAAGAGAAAACAAACCTCGGGAAAGGGGGGTATAACCTAAATGTTGTCCTGGAGAGGACCAGGGCTCATTCGACGCCGGTGAAAGAAACCACACGACAACACACAGAATGCTAGAAGTTAAATGCAACCAGAGAAAAGAGAGGGGACGCAGGGAGATATTGCCATATTCAACACCACACCATTATATTATCAGAAAGGGGCCAATACACGCTCATACGGCACGGCATGGCGTTGTCGCTCAGAGGCCGGCCACTGCTTACACAGACGGGTATATAAACCCAGCTCCAGAGGAGGAGAAAGTAGAAGAACAAAGAAGAAAAATGGGCTCATATCATCGCCCCTCCGACTATATTCATTTACAGAGATGTTGCCAAGATAAAATAGAAGGGGGTCGCTGGGAGAAATCGCTGGAATCCACCTAAAACCTTCACAATAGGAAACAAAGTATCGGAAAAGGGGGCTTCTCTCTCTGGCTTTGGGCTTCTCCAGACAAACGGACGGGAGGACGGGAGAGATGGTGGCTCTCTGATTATCTTTCTCAGAAATATCCCCTTTCTTGTTCCCCAACCTTCCTCGCTCTCGGACGATTCGCCTCCTTCTTCTTGGTCGAAAGCCCCTTTTTATTGCCTTAACCGGCGTGGCTTCACCCGGCGCGCATATGGGCACGCCGGTTTAGCGAGGGTTGCCTCATGTGCTCCATATTAAGAGCTTTGGAGCCCGCCAGATTAGGAGCTTTGGAGCGCGCCGGATTAGGGGCTCCTCCATCCTATCTCCAGCATCTTTTGGCCCATTACATTATCTAGGCCCATCTATGCTTATTTTCTTCTTTTGTGAGGGTTGGCCAATCGTCCGACTTGTACTTGTTGTTCGGGCTGCTGCTTGTTTCTTCGGGGATGGTCCAGAATATTCTTTTGAGCTCTCGGGACTTGCTTTAGCAATTGTCTGTTGGAGTCGGGCATCCTTTCTTTTCTTCTTTTTCTTCGGTCTCATCTTTCATTCGGCTTCCGCCATTCTTCTTTCTTATTTTCTTTCTTTTCTTCTCTGCCGGCATAGGAGCACTCAATCAGAACTTAAGGCCTGTAGAAGCAGAAGTTAGGAAAAATTAGAAATATTTTCAGTGTCAACACATGCCCCCCACCCGCAGGTGTCGCGAAAGAGGGACGGAAGAGCGGGACGTGCGAGTGTAGCCCATAGCCCGTTTGAAAATATTACATGTATCTTTTTATTATTCATTCTTTTTATTTATCCCATTTCCATTTATTATCATTCATTCATTTTTTATTTCATCATCCATTTTTATTATCTTTTTTTATAGCCTTATCCATGCATGCAGGCATTCATCATCCGCAAACATAGAATAGATATATATAGCATAATTCCCTTATATCAGGGATATGATAAGGACATTGTCCATGATTCACCAACAGAGTGCGGCTCACGAAGCATAACTAAGGGAGACGTGCATACGTAACGGGTATACCGCGTAGAAGATATGCATAGCATGAACCACAATCTACACCCAGGACTATTCCTCCATAGTGTGAAAGTGTAATTATATGGGTAGTGAACCCTAGAGATAGGGGCGTGCAGATGTTCTAAGTAACACTGGAGGATTACTTTATTACCTACACATACATTTGGGGCTCTCAGCTTTTGGTAGCTTCGCACAACCCCCTTGTTTATTTCTTAATTTTGGATTTTACTGTTCGGTGCGAGTTTCCTCATATGTCTCAATGGGGATTCCCGGCTACTAAGATTCATCCTATATTATGATTTTATGATGGATTTCACCGTTTGACGCTAGTTTCCTCATGTGTCTCAATGGGGATTCTCGGCTACTAGGATTCATCCTATATTATAGTTTTATGATGGATTTCACCGTTTGACGCGAGTCTCCTCATGTGTCTCAATGGGGATTCCCGGCTACTAGGATTCATCCTTATTTTAATTGTAGAGTTTGCTGCACCGTTTTTGTGCGACTCTCCTCATTTGTTTCAGTGGAGATTCCCGGCCACTTAGATTCACATTCCACTTATCATTATCACCATTTTTTCTTTTTTCTTTTTTTAAGGGGGTAGGCAGCTTTTTCCTCACGGTCACCCTTTACGCGAGTGTAGAGATTTGAGCATCCATGAAGTGTTAAGAAGAATTTATGACGTCCCTATGGCTAAGGACCATTGCTCATATTACGTCCGAGGTGTGAGAGTTTCGTCTAAGGTGTATCATGCGAGTTGTGCTAGCGACATAGCTACGACTCTTCCCTTGGCCGTATGCACTCACCGAGAATTGGCTTTTCATTCTTAGTGTGTGACGTGATGCACACATATCCTGAATCAAGGCAACGTTATTTAGCAAGTAAATATGTGGTCTTAGAAATTTGAAGGAAGTGTATTAAGACTACATTACAAGCAAGCATGTACATGAGGTAAGCAATCAAGCAAACCATGTTATGCTCATTTTTTTCTTTTTCTTTTTTTTTGTTTTCTCTCATTTTTTTTCCTTTCTTTTTTTTTCTTCTTCTTTCTTTTTTTCTTTTTTTTTTGCTCTCTTTTTTTCTTTGTAGGGCTCAGTAAGTACATCCGCAGGTCAACAATTTTGTAGGTGGGTAGCTGATGCCACGGCAATGGAGAGATGGTGTCATATGTTATGGTGAATCCCTGGAGGGATCAAGGGTTGGTGTGAAACCAAAGGGGGTCTTTTCGTTCATTGGTTCGGATAGCAATTCCGGGCCGATGGTAAGAGGTTTGTCGACTTAGACCGAAGGTCATGACGCAGAATGACTTGGCTTAGACGTAAGGTCGTGACGCCAAGGGAGGACATTTAACGGCTTAGACATAAAGTCATGATGCCGTACAACTTGGCTTAGGCGGAAGGCCATGACGCCAAGGCAGAATATTTATCGGCTTAGGAGGAAAGCCATGACACCGGACAAGAGTGTTTAACGGCTTAGACATAAAGTCATGACGCCGTACAACTTGACTTAGGCGGAAGGCCATGACGCCAAGGCTGAATATTTATCGGCTTAGGCAAAAAGCCATGATGCCGGACAAGAGTGTTTAACGGCTTAAACATAAAGTCATGACGCCGTACAACTTGGCTTAGGCGGAAGGCCATGACGCTAAGGCAGAATATCTACCGGCTTAGGCAGAAAGCCATGACGCCAGACAAGAATATTTAACGGCTTAGACATAAAGTCATGACGCCGTACAACTTGGCTTAGGCGGAAGGTCATGACGCCAAGGTGAAATATTTACCGGCTTAGGTGGAAAGCCATGACGCCAGACAAGAATATTTAACGGCTTAGACATAAAGTCACGACGTCGTACAACTTGGCTTAGGCAGAAGGCCACGACGCCAAGGCAGAATATTTACCGGCTTAGGCGGAAAGCCATGACATCGGACAAGAGTATTTAACGACTTAGACATAAAGTCATGACGTCGAACAACTTGGCTTAGGCGGAAGGCCATGACGCCAAGGGAGAATATTTATCGGCTTAGGTGGAGAGCCATGACGTCGGACAAGAATATTTAACGGCTTACACGTAAAGTTATGACGTCGTACAACTTGGCTTAGGCGGAAGGCCATGACGCCAAGGCAGAATATTTACCAGCTTAGGCGGAAAGCCATGACACCGGACAAGAATATTTAACAGCTTAGACGTAAAGTCATGACGCCGTACAACTTGGCTTAGGCGGAAGGCCATGACGCCAAGGCAGAATATTTATCGGCTTAGGCGGAAAGCCATGATGCCGGTCAAGAAGATTTAACGGCTTTGACGTTAAGTCGTGACGCCGTAGATAGAAGGAGTCTTTTTGTTCTTCAATTGGATGGAAGGGTAGAGTCACAAGTAGAAATGATCTTTTGTTTCCTGGCTAGGCTGGAGGCCCAAGCCAAATGTGAAGGGGTCTTTTTGTTGTCTGGCTGGACAAAAGGTCTGAGCTAGAGGTAAAAGAGTCGTTTTGTTGACTGACGGGATGAAAGTTCCGAGCTAGAGGTAAAATGGTCTTTTTGTTGTATGGTCGGACGGAAGGTCCAGACCAAAGGTGAAAGGGTCTTTTTGTTGACTGACTAGACAAAAGGTCCATGTCAGAGGTAAAAGGGTCTTTTTGTTGACTGGTCGGACAGAAGGTCCGGGCCAAGGGTAAAAGTGGACTTTTTGTTGACTGACTGGACGAAAGGTCCGAGCGAGAGGAAAAATATGGACGTTGACCCAATGGGATGTCAAAGCCAACAAACCTTACTTAGACGGTATGTCCAAGACAAGGGCAAACATAAAACAATGTTGATGTCTCGACGTCATTTCAAAAATGACCAACCTGGAAGAGACAAAGGGTCTAGGCCAAGGAAGAATATGGTTGTTGACTTGAAAGACTTGTCGAAGTCAACCAACTTGGCGACGACGTGGGGTCTAAGCCAAGGAAGGAATATAAGATATCAATGTTGACCCGATGTCATGTCAAAGCCAACGAACTTGGCAGCGGCGTGAGGCCTAAGGCAAGGGCAGAATACAAGATATGCGTTGACTCGACGTCTTGTCGAAGCCAACCAACTTGGCAGGGGTGTGAGGCCTGAGCCAAGAGCATAATATGGGATAGGTGTTGACTCGACGTCGTGTCGAAGCCAACAAACTTGACAGAGGCGTGAGGCCTAAGCCAGGGGCAGAGTATAGGATATGAATGTTAACCCAACGGGATGTCAGAGCCAACAAACATTGCTTAGACGGAATGTCCAAGACAAGGGCAGACATAAAACAATGTTGTCATCTCGACGTTATGTTGAAAATGACCAACCTGGAAGAGACAAAGGGTATGGGCCAGGGCAGAATATGGTTGTTGACTTGACAGACTTGACAAAGTCAACCAACTTGGGAAAGGCGTGAGGCCTAGGCCAAGGAAAGAATGTAGGACATGGATGTTGACCCGACATCGTGTCGGAGTCAACGTACTCGGCAGAGGCGTGAGGTCTAAGCCAAGGGTATAATGTAAGATGGATGTTGACTCAACGTCATGTCGAAGCCAACGAACTCGGCAAAGGCATGAGGCCTCAGCCAAGGGTATAATGTGGGATAGGTGTTGACTCGACGTCATGTCGAAGCCAACGAACTTGGCAGAGGCGTGAGGCCTAAGCCAAGGGTATAATGTAGGATAGGTGCTGACTCGACGTCATGCCGATGTCAACGAACTTGGCGAAGGCGTGAGGCCTAAGCCAAGAGTATAATGTAGGATAGCTGTTGACTCGACGTCATGTCAAAGTCAATGAACTTGGCAAAGGCGTGAGGCCTAGGCCAAGGGAATATTGTAGGATATGTGTTGATTCGACGCCATGTCGAAGCCAACGAACTTGGCAGAAGCGTGGGGCCTAAGCCAACGGAAGCACGTAGGATAGGTGTTGATTCGATGACATGTCAAAGCCAATGAACCTGGCAGAGGCGTGGGGCCTAAGCCATGGGAAGCACGTAGGATAGGTGTTGACTCAACGGAATGTCGAAGTCAACGGGCCCTGCCCCGATAGAAGGTTTGGGGTGAGGGTAGACTAGATTGTAGGCGAATGAGAGGCCCAGACCCAGAGCTAAATATTGATGTCAACCCGACGAGGTGTCGGAGTCAACCAACCTTGCTCAGACGACAGGTCTGAAACAAGGGTAGAATATGTAGGTGAAGATGTCAACCCGACGTCATGTTGAAATTGACCAACTTGGCGAAGACGTGAAGTCTAAGCCAGGACAGAATATGGATGTTTACCCATGGAGATGTCGAGATCAACAAACCTTGCTCAGACAGACAGTCTGAGACAAAGTGAAGGAATCTTTTTGTTGGTTTATTTGTTTGGACTTGTTGGGTTTATTGAATTTGTTAAGTTTATTGAGTTTATTGGTTTTATAGGATTTGTTGGTTTGGTTGAGTTTGTTAAGTTCATTGGATTTATTGGTTGAGTTTATTGAGGTTTATTTGGTTTATTGGGTTTATTGATTCATTGAGTTTTATTTTGATGAGTTTATTGGGTTTGTTGAATTTATTGATTCAATTGATTTCATTGGTTTTATTGAGTTTATTAGGTTTATTGGGTGCTTTGGGTTTATTGATTTATTAACTCTATTGGGTTCGTTGGGTTTATTGATCCATTGAGTTTATTTGGTTTGATAGGCTTATTAATTTATTGAGTTTATTAATTTTGCTTCGCTTATTAGGTTTATTAACTTTCGTTGGTTTTATTATTATTATCATTATTGAGCTCATCGAATTGATTGATTTAATTGAATTTATTGATTTTGTTAGTTCTATTGAGTTTGTTGATTCATTAAGTTTATTTTAAATCATCATTTTCCTTTTTTCATTCATTTTCATCATTTTTTATTCACTTCTTTCTTCTTTTCGTTTCCCTTTTTTTATTATTATTTTGTTATTTGTTTTTTTTCTGTTGGGCTCCCTGACGCAGTCTCGTCTGCGATGCGGGATATTTTGTCCGGTGGGACTATTAATGAATTTGACTGTTTATTCTGCTGGTGGGGCTAGGGATTGATGTCCAAGAGCCCGGTGGGCCTGGCAAGGACGGAGTGCCTCAGGCCGGGGAAAAGGGTTTTATGGATCCTGCCCAATGGGACAAAGGGTAATTTTGGGGCTCGGCGAGGGCGGATTGCCTCATGCCAAGGAAAAGACTTTGTGGACTCGGCCCGATGGGACAGAAGGTAATTTTCAAGTTCGGCTAGGGCGGAGCGCCTCCGGCCAAGGGAAAGCTTTATGGACACAGCCCGACGGGACTGATGGGCGAATTATTGAGCTCAACAAGGGCAGATCACCTTTTGCCAAGGAAAAGGATATTTTATTGGGCCGACATTGGGCAAGGGATCTGAACCGGCAGTGATAGGAGAGTCCCGTGGGACAAATATGGCATTGTCATGGCTGAATGCCAAAAGGCAATGAGAATGCATTGGCTGGGAGCGTAGGTCCTAGATCAAGGGTAGAGGGTTAGTACCGGTGGGACAAGTGGGGAGTACCCCCATAGGATGGGAAGGTGGAAAGGCATCATGAATCCCGGCGGGACCAAGGGGTACTAAGACTGGCCATTAGAAGCCAAAAGGCATTTATTTGCTGGCTTGATAGGGAGTCGGGGGTGTAGCCGACTCAGTAAGGATTGTTCTTTTCATTCCCCTCAGTGGGCATGGACCCGTATTTAAAACGGGTAGCCTAGTGGCCAATGAGGGCTCTTTAGCGTCGGTGGGACTGTTGATCACATAGTCCCCCTGGGGATATTCAGTGATAGCTATGCATCAGATCAACAACTATCTTCTTTCGTCATTGATTTCTTTAGGAGATGCTCCGAACAGCTTCGGCTCGGGCTGCCGGCGCTTACGCCAAGTGTCATCTCCTTGGCCCTTTTTCTTTAACGTTGCGGTCGTCGGGTCTTCCCACCACCACAGATGGCGTAGACATTTTATTCTCCCTTGGGCATTCACCATACAATGCTACTAGGGAGCCTTCTGCCTATGGGGGCGAATGGGGAGGCCTTGTTGACCTCATAATTTTTTTGAACGGACAACTCGGATGGCACTGACAGTGCAGTGTAGTGCAGAGCCATTACCCTTCATGCATTTGTCTTTAAACAGACCAAGGTGGATGCATAGGAGAGCGCCCATCCCCTCAGAGAGGGGATAAGTGGTTCGCTTAACCATACCAACCCCACAATGGTAGTTTCTTATTTGGCATGGACCAAGACATGAGGGGAGTGATATCTCCCTTGGCATATGTATCCATCAAGGCCTCCTTCATTTTATTTTATATTTTATATTTCTTTTTATTTCTCTTATTTTTGGAAGGATCCAACTTTCTGAGAGATGATTCAGTAGGTGGAGCCCAATGTCTGTATAGGCAAATTTCATTTGCCCTCTTTTTTTTTGCTCATTTTTCTTTTCTTTTTTTTTCTTTTTTTTTGGGTGCCTGCCCCCAGAGCAGGCCCTTTTCTTTTCTTTTCTTTTTCTCTTCTCTTTTTTTTCTGCATATCTCGTATCATTCACCATTCTTCTTTTCGTTGACAAAGCATTCACATTCAAGCTATGCGAACCTGCTAGACATCAACTTCAGCCAGATTTGTGAGGAGCAGTTGAGGCGGTGATGCCGCGCGGGCCAGCTCTCTTCTAAACGGGCATTTGATGATGGCACGGTGGGTCCACCTTGTACTCACCCAACTGTAGTTCACCTTTTTTGATCAGGCCTTCAATAACGTCCTTGAACACGTAGCAATCCTCAATAGGATGACCCAACATTTGGGGATAAGGACAAAAACATGGATCATCTTTTCTTTCGGCATCGCCTGGTTTCTTCGGCTTCGGAAGCACCACTTTGCCGTATTCACGGGCCCACTCAAAAAGAGCCACAGTCTTGTCCTTCGAAAAGGAGTATGGTTTCATCATTTTACCCCTTAATGAGGGCCCTTGTTTTACTGGCTGGGCAGAAGATGCCTCTTTTATTTTCTTCTTCTGTTGCTTGAAGGCTTCAAAATTTGAGGCACAAATCTCTTTTGTGCCAAGGTTTGCCGGTTGGCTCATTCTTTTGGCTCGGGACTATCGGAGCCGGGCAGAGCCTTGCAAGAACTGCTTCGGCATTGGCTGCGATGTCACCTAGTTGTTCAAAGGTCGTGACTTCAATATCAATGACCCATCGTAGAATTTCTATTCTCAAATTCTCTTTGCAGATTTGAACAGAGTCGCCATAGCTCGGCGGATGTCGACACTTTTCACGGAGATTCCTCCACCTTCTTATGTAGTCCATGATGGACTCATTATCATTTTGTTTGGCTGCTTGTAATTCGGCCTCGGTGACTTCCCCTTCGGCCATCTACACAGTCAATGTTTGTTCTGCCCTTGGCTTGTCCAACTGCATGCGCGGTCTCATTGGCACCATCTTCGAAGATGCTTTAGTTGCCCCCTGACATGCCCGGGGGAATGTACGTTGGAGTGGTTAAGGGAGGATGCCCCCTGTAAGATCATGTACTATTTGAGGCATGGCTGGCCGCGCTGAAGCTTCAAGTGAGCTAGCACTACCTTGTGTCACCTCATGTAGGTGTCCTGCCGATTGCGGCATAGTTGGACTAAGATTCATTTCATTTAGCCACCTTTGTAGCATTTCAATCTCTTGTTGTTTCTGGTGCAGTAGCGCAACCATGGCCTGGTCTTGCCAGGAGGGGCCGGGAGTGCTGCCTTCTACGTCTCGTTTGATTGGGGTTAGTGACGTCCCGTCATTGTTGATGGATGCACCCAGTTTCATTGAGATGAACTCCCTAGGTTTTATGCCTCCGAGTCGAGGAGGAACGTGGTATTGTGCCCCCTTGTTGGCTGGCGGGTGTCTTGATATTCCCCCGGATCCGGCAACATGGTGGGAGGCAAGAGCTTTAGCCTGATTTGCTCCCTTCGGTATAAAGTAAATTTCTCCATCTTCCTCATTAGTAGCTTGAGCCATAATGGATGGTGCTGATAGCATGTTGCAGGAGAGAGCAACATATCTTATTTTAGCCTTTGTATTCTTCTTTTCCTTCTCCCATATGGCCGGCATCTGCCCCCACAGTGGGTTGCTCGGTGCATTGAACACCCTTGCATTTTCTTTAGTTCTTTTTCTTAGCCGGTGGGGCTCATTACGTCTTTGAGGGGCATACTTCTTGAGCTGCATAGGCTGACTCTTGAGCTGCTCATGTTCGTCTGGCCCGTTTATTACGGTTTGAAGCCGTTCCACGGCTGAGCTAGTTTCTTCATGCACCCGCATCAGAGCTTGGTGCTTTTTGTTATCTGTTGGCCTCCTGATAGCCGCTGGAGGGACTGTTTGAAGGCAGATAGGAGCTATAGGGGGTGGAGTGGGCTGGGCTATGGTTCCACGAATCTGGACCTCCGGAGTTGGGCGAGGTGCCGGTCTTGCTCTCTTTCTTATCAGCGTTGCTCACCAATTTCCTATTTTTCTTCATGCGACTGAGACACAGTCTTCATTGGTGTGCCGGTCGTGAGCCTCTAGCACTTCTTCAGGCAGCTGTTGGCATATAGATATCATGTTAATTGATGCCCCCTGAGTGGACATTCATGAGGGCATGAGGGACTGACACTGTACTCCCCCATTTGCAGCTCCCCTCATTTTATTAAGCCTTGGGCGATGTCTTTGAATATTTGGCAATCTTCAATAGGGTGCCCTAGGATTTGATGGTAGGGCAGAAATAAGGATCATCTCTTCTTTTGACATCATCCGGTCTCTTTAGATTCGGATGGATGACTTTGCTATATTTGATAACCCACTTGAACAATGCTCGAGTCTTGTCTCGGGGGAAGGCATAGAGCTTCTATGTTTTGTTCTGCGGAGATGACTCTCCCGACATTCAGCAGGCTCATTGAGAAGAGGATTGTGCATCCATTTATGCCTTTTTGCCCTTAGGCTAACAGTATGGACCGATTTCAACATCGGTCGTTTATTAACCTGCCTGGCTTGCTTACTTGAGTCGGCAGAAATGGAGGGATACCTTGTGAAGAAATCTTTAACCTCCGTGGCAATATCACTTAATCGGTCAAAAGATCGGATTTCTATTCCAATTATTTTCTCTAGGATTTCTTTCTTTAGGTTTTGTTTGCATATTTGTATTGCATCTACTAGATGTCAGGGACGCCGGCACCTTGTGCTGAGATCCCTCCATCTCTTGATATATTCTGCAGCTGTTTCATCATCTTTTTGCTTGACCGCCAATAGCTCAGCCACGGTCACCTCTGTCTCGATGACGTGGAATCTTTCATTGAATTTCTGCTGCATGTCAGACAAGTCATTGATAAACCCAGCCGGCAGGTCAGAGTACCATTCAAAGGTAGGTCCCATTAGTGAAGACCCAAAGAACTTCAGTAGGTATGACTCGTCCGCCGCCAAGTCACCCATGACTGTCATTTGGTGCGCAATGTGTTCTTTCGGGGAGCCCTGCTCGTTATATTTGTCAAATTTTGGGGGTTTATTGACACCTGGCGGTAACCTTTTGGCAGCATGGTAGGCTGGATATGGCACTTCATATATGTCGAAGGGGGCGTAATCATCACCTCCCCTCTTTGCCAACCCTGCTTCAATCATCTGCTCCACCATCAACTTATCCATCATAAACTGGATCTGCTAGTTGAGGGCAGAGGTGGGTGGGCTGCATCAATAATGCGCCCGAAGCCATAGCATTGGGTGGTGATAAGTGTCCATTTGCTATGATAATTCATTGCATATGCACCATTTTATGAGCATATAATCAGGCAATTATACATGTCACATCGTTAATCTCAACTTCGCATGTAAATTGGGCATTTCACGCAAATTGATTAATTCGGTGATATCATTTACTAAAGTAAAGTTGAGGGCCATGAGCATTTATTCTCCATTGCATAATCATGAGTATTTGTGCATATTGTGATAATTTTGATGGATTAAATTATAATTATGTGTGTGTAGGACACTAAAGGTAATTGTAAGAGAAGCCAAGGGTAAAACTGTCATCACCACTTTGACCAAGTCAAATATAGAAGCACATATTTTGGTTGGAGGGAAATTAAAATTCAAAGTTTGTATTTTGGTTAGAGGAAAATTAAAATTCAAAGTTTGTATTTTGGCTGGAGAGAAAAGAAATTTTAAAAGTTTGAAATTGTGGAGAAGAAGTATATATTTTGGTTGGAGGGAAAAGAAAATTCAAAGTTTGAAATAAAGGGGAGAAATGATGAGGGGGTGCCCAAAGTCTAAGGAGGGGGTGCCCACCTCCTTTTCCTTTTCCCCATACATCATCTTCTACCTAAATTCTAGCCATCCATCTCCTTTTGATATAATCTCCACCCTCCATTGACCTAACTTTCCCTATAAATAGCCCATGACAAGGAGGAGAAAGGGAGTTCTTCTTTTGACAATTTTTACCCTCCCTCTCCCTCTCACATTTTATGTCGCCAATTTCTCCCTTTTCCATCCCTCTTCTCCTCTTACTTTCTTCTCAAAAGTTCTTTTTTAATACGTCCTTTACAACTTCTTCTTCTGTATGATCTTCCAATTCCTTTTGGTTTTCAGGCTATGTCATGTTTTTCACTGTATTGTCATGTTCATCTGTGAACTAGTGTTTTTCTTTGTTCTTCCCTTTATGTCTCCCCGTTCTAGTCATTTTATCCTTTTCTTTTCTTCATAACAGTTCTTTGTTTTGAAATAGACTTCAACTTCTTATTCTACACCATCTTCCAATTCTATACCATTTTTAAGTTATAACCTATTTTTCAAGGTGCTATCATGTGTTTTTATTGTTCATCCGAGGCTCTACACCTTGTTCTTCCTCCATTTTTATTCCCTTAAGCTCTTCTTTTCCCTCTGCACTCTTCATAAAACGTCTTCCCATTCTTCTGATATTCAACTTTTGTTTTTACCACTTCTTCTAATTCTTGTTGTTTTTAAAGCTATTCACCCTCCAAAGGCAGCTTCAATGATGAAGGTGGCTTCCTCCCGACGTAGACGACATCTTTCGCGAGGTGGTTCGTGATCCAAGGCCAAGAGAGAACAACGCCGTCATCACCACTGCTGCTACCTTCTCCAAACTTCAAACTCCAGGCTTTTCTTATTTTTATTACTTTTGTGTCATTTCACTTCATTGTAATCTCATTGCGTCGTTAGTGTAATTTTTTTTCGCATTTCATGTACTCTTTCTTTTAAGTTAATGAAAGGAGTTAATCTTTTAATCTAGTTCTTGCTCTTCTTCCCTCTCTACCTCCTTCTCCTATCTCTTCTTTTCACTTCATGCAATTATTTTCCTTGGATAGCCGCATAGTCATAGGTGTTTTTAATTAAGTGTTTGACTCGTTCATCATTTCACTATTTTCTTTAAGCAAAGTAAAATCACAAGTGTTTTCCAAAGGACTCCAAGGTTTTTAACTCTAAAAATCTCTTCTTCCCTATGGATTCGACCATTCTTGCCACCATATTATGTCTTTCTTTCATCTAGTGCGAGTTGGAATTTTTAAGATTGATACGCATATTTTAAACGACGAACTTTCGCGTTATCAATTTTTGACATCGTTGCCGGGGAAGAATGCTAATTTTTGATTTAAGAATTTTATTTTTCTTGTGTTTATAAGTTTACTAATATCTGTTTCTTTTTTTTATTTCTACAGAGAAAAAAAATAGAACAAGGGAACGTACTTCAAGAATTGAAGCTAAAAAATCAAAAAAAAAGAAGAAGAAAGTGCAAGAAAAAAAAAGAAGCAGTTAAGAGGTAAGCTCTCCTCCATTTCCTTAGTCTTTTTTGTCATTTCATTTCAAAAAAAAAAGAACGAGGGATTACGCATCAAGTAAGTCTTCAAACTTATTCATCTCATTTTGTGTCATTTCCCTAATATTATTGCATATTGTGGTTAGATAGGTTCACAAAAAAAAACTCTTCACTTGAACTCAATAAAAGTCTTCATTCCAAGAGTAGAAATCACACTTTCATGTTTTAGGTCATGCATCATTTAGGATAGTATTTATTTTTTCTTATTATTTAATTGTTGTTAATTCTATTGTTGAAGATTACGGGAGGCAAGGTGAGTACTGTAACTTTTCCAAAAGTATGCTCATGTATTTCCATGCTTGCATAGAACCCCTTGTTTGAACTTACTTTGTTGCATATCATTTCAAAGTATCTTAAGGGAAACACCCATAAGCAAGATAAGGTGAGGATTTCATCACCCTTCCTTAGCCCACAAACCATAATTCCCTTGCATCTTTGCATCACCTAGACCTTAAATAAAATCCAGTAGACGTTGGCCCTAGGTTCACACTGTGGTTCTTGTGTTATTTGGGCTTACCCTCTTATGAAAATCGGTGCCTAAGGCAAGACGGTCAGACGACAAATGACTTAAGTGGGCTAGTTATTTTTAATTAGGACCTTGCGAAAGCAAGGGGAGCCTCCCACTACCCCACCCCTTTCCTGGCCGGTGAAAATATCGAGGGTGAACTCAAGTTACACTTTAGTCATTTTGTGAAACCCAGTTTATAGGTGTAGGTCACATCTAGGTCATTAGGTAATTTGTGTGACAACTTGTTTGTGTTTGCATATAAAAAATAAAAATAAAAAAATCTCATCTTATCTCTCTTCATCCTAATTTGAGTCAAAACAAAAAAAATAAAAAAAATAAAAATCATCATAAAACAAATCTCTCATCTTTAACCTTGGTTTATGCAAGGGAGAAGATCTCAACACCATGACTTAATTGAGCCCATTAGAGAGATTGAGCGATTCATTTTTAATCAGGCTCAAAATCAAATCCAACCCATGGCTGAACAACACCAACTAGGGGTGCCCAAATAAATGAATGGATATTTCATTCCTTCAAATTATCAGCCATCCACTTGTATCCAACTGTCTAATGTCCCTGCTTTGCACTATGAGATCAAATCTAGCACCATTCAGATGCTTCCATCCTTTTATGGGAAGACCAATGAGGATCCCTATAAACATCTGGATGAATTTCTAGAAATTTGTTCCACTGTGAAATTTAAAATTTCACAGATGATGCTCTCCGCCTGACCTTATTCCCTTTCTCATTTAAGGACAAAGCCAAATACTGGCCAGGGACCTTAGGGAAACCTATTGGCACATGGGCAGATATGCAGCTTGAGTTCCTTAAGAAGTTTTATCCCATCGGTAGAACCAACACCATGAGACGTGCAATCACAAGATTCGCACAACTCCCAAATGAACAAATACATGAATCATGGGAGAGATTAAAGGAACTCCTCAGAAAATGCCCACATCATGGGCTTTCCAAATGGCAAATAATGCAAGCTTTCTATGAGGGCTTAGATGATCAATTTAGGCAGATTGTGAATGCATCGTGTGATGGGGCCTTTATGAGCAAGAGTGAGCATGAGGCCTATGCCTTATTTGAAATATTGAGCGAGAATTCAATCAACCATGCTTCCTTATCCTCATATGAGAGAACCATTGGGCCCTGTAAACGGGTCGGGATGTATCGTGTGAAGCCTGAAGCTAGAGTGGATATGAATTTCATCCATAAAAAATTAGACAAGATGGACATCATGGCCCAAAAGCTAGAGCAGGTTGATATGCTAGCCCATAAATTAGACCAGCTCCTGACCCAAAATAAACAAGAAACCACCATCTCACCTACGTCCAACCCATACCCGGACCCAACACACCATGAGTTGTGTGCTTTATGTGCTAGCTCGGACCATCATGTGTCCGATTGCCCAACAGTAGTCCAGTTACCACCTTTTATACAGGAGCAAGTCCAAGCAGCCCAGGGGTTCTCTAAGCCCAACTATGACCCATTTTCTAACACCTATAATTCGGGCTGGAGGAATCACCCCAATTTCAATTGGAGAAATCAACAAGCTCCCAATCAGTCCATCATCCCCTCCGCATGTCAAACTCACAAACCACCCATCCAACACCAATTCGCTCAGCCACCATTTCAAGGAAATGCTTATGGTCGAGGACCGCAAGCCCAACAACCACTTCCCCGATTCAACCAGGGTCAGGTCCCATACCAACCTCCTCAGCCCAATTATGGGCAGTCTTCCAATTCCCAACTAACCTATGAACCTCCTCTGCAACACCACCAGGACTCCCAAACTGATGATAGATTCCATCAGTTACAACAACTAATTCTGGCCAAAAATCAATCCTTCCAACAAACTATTCAAGCCCAAAGTCAATCTTTCCAACAGACCCTCCAAGCCCACCAGCAAACTATCTTTAAGTTGGAGACCTAATTGGGCCAATTGGCTGAAGCCACCATGAGAAGGGAAGTGGGACAATTGCCAAAGTCAGCCCATTGCCAACCCACGAAATAATCCTCCGGGCTTTCCACAACCAAACTTCCCCATTAACCAGCCAATTCCTCCTCTCCTCCAGCACCCATCAGGCCAAATACCACAAAAAGGTCCACAACTCGAAAATGCGAAAGCAATTTCGACCTTAAGAAGTGGTAAAGTCCTCCGAGATCCCCAGGGGTCCACTCCTACTTCATCAATCCAGACCCCTGACATATCTTCCGATAGTGAAGAGGAGCCCAGCCAGGAAGAGGATGTAAGACCCCGAGTTTCTGTACAAATATTAAAAATTCGTAAATAGTAAATGTTGAATAGTGACTGTGGTAAATAGTAAATAGTAAAATTTTTGACTATCATATAAAAATTCTGAAAAATGGTAGTTAATTAGTAAAGACCATGGTAAACACTTTGGTCTTCTGTACTTGACCCTAATAAAATAATTTACATGGCTTAATCAGTGATTTAAGCCTGACTTAAAAACGCGGAAAACACTATTCATACGAAAATACAACTACCTTAGAAAAATCTGTAAAAATCACATCTGATAGAGGGTATTTTTCTTAGCAACACTGTCTTCTGAAGTTTCATCGGTAAAAATCAGAAACTCTCTCTATCGACTAAACCGTTGAACATTGGGTTAAATTATTATTTTAATCTTAAGATTGGGAGATTAACAATAAACCTCGTGATAAAATTCCATAAAAATCATATTATGAAAGAGCATGTCTTGATTAGTAATTTTGTCTTCTGGGTCCAATTCATTAAAAATCATTTAGTAACATTAAATTGAGGTCTTAGTTAACCATTCCTTAATCTTTTGGATTAGGCTTAGATTAGGCTAACCTTACCTTGAGAAACACGTGAAACCGTGTTTTGGTTGGCAGAAACACGTTGTCAACAATGCAAAGGATTTTGCGGCTCTGACCAAACCGTGTGTGAAGATTAAACACTCCTCTTCCAAACCTATAAGTAGAGGAAGCCCCCTTAAACATCTCTTAAACACAAAAGGGTTCTTGCTGCTGTGAAGAAGCTCTGCAAGTCTACTGTTCATCTTCTTCCCCATTCATCTTTCCTTATTTCATCGGTTAAGGTAGGTAACCATGGCACAAACCTTGAATTTGATAAATGGAATGAAAGGGCATCATGTTAGCTTGTAGAAACCATGCTTTTCCATTTATTTACGTACTCAAATGCATAAAACGCCGGATTTATGCTTCTGTTTCGCTATTCCCGTGTTACAGGGATTAACGGTTCCAACCGGACCGCTTTATCTCTTAGACGGTTCAGAACTGCCCGCCCGACTTATACAAACGGCCCAATTAGAACCGCCCGCCTTGTATAAAACGGCCCAATGATAACCGTTTTACAGCCAGTAGGTTTAACGGCCCACTGTCATCCGTTTAACTTCCAGAAAACTGATTTTTTTTGCTATTTGACCCATTTAACAATGTTAATTAGTAAAAATTGACAATCCACATAAATAACAGATAATGACATGAGTAAATTTCTGTTATTTGCAATATCTATTTTGATAAATTGTTTAAAGTGAAAATCATTGAAATTCACTTGTAACTTTGGATAAATTGAATAAGTATGGTAAATAGCTAAACTTTACCATAGGTAATTTCTGTAAATTACTGTAAACCAGAAAATTACTGGCCGACTTATGGCAAGTCTTTGACCAATTAGCCGGACACTCCATCCGGTAAACTTTACATTTTTACCGTAGAACATTTTTACCGTGGTAAATTACGGTTACATCATGACTATTGTTTTAACTTGATTAATTGATCGATTACCCTTGGATAATCTTCGGTCATATTTGAGCCCGGAATTGATCAATGGACATTAAACTGAAATTGGTTGGTTTAATTGTTATTGGCAACCCGGTGACTATTTTGCATAAATTATCTTATAATTAGATATTATCGTTATGCTTAATACGGATTCTCTTGAACCGTATTTCTTAAAATACGACCCGAATGGTTCGTATATTCGTTCTTCGGAACTTACTTCTCTCTCTCGAACGGCTTACTGTCAACCGTTCATTCTTGGCCCCGTGACTCGTTACTCATGTGAGTACGGCCCGGTGTTTGCCGTACGACTACCTTGTTTTGAGTTTTTCATCGTGGTTATACTCTTGAATCAAAGGAGGCAAGTGTCGTCCTTTACATCTTGTACCCGACAGAAATTCATCTGATTATATTGGCCATAATTGACTATGTCTAGACGGGGGATCGGTGATCCAATTGAAATGAAATGCCAACGCATCATAAGGGCCCGGTCTGGTCCTGGGGAGAGCGCCCGAAAAGATATTGAGCCCATTGGGATGTTTATGACAGGGTGAGGCATTGCACCCGAATACTTGACTTGACATGTTACGTCTATGACAAACTCTTGTTACTTGACTCGTGCGTATTTACTTGGTTACATGTGTAACATACTTGCTGGCCAAATTCTCTACTGTTACTTTACTTGTTCATTACTTGGTAAATTGTTATATTTCTTGACCTTGCAAGATATCTTTTACATTGTTTCTTTTATCGTATCGTCATTCTTTATTTACTGCATTTCATATAAATTGGAAATCAATGGTTAATTACGTAAACCTGTTTGTGGTTATCTACTGAGCGCGTTTAGCTCACTCCTACTTTTCCCCTCTTTCCAGGTGATGAACTTGTCGGGAATGGACTGGAGTGATATCGAGAGATAGTTTTAGTTTATTGAGTCAGTTTGTACCCTTAGTATTAGTGAGAGATTGTTCTAGTATTTTGCTTATTATTTGGATGTAGTTGTTCTACCCAGTGTACTCAACTTTATTATCAATAAAACTCTGATTATTATCCTTTCCAACCTTTTGTGCAATGGTTTGCAATGGTTCGGAATTATTGCTCGCTTGCCCCTAACCGTACGTCCCGAGATTCCGCATCGGGGCGTGACAGTTTAGTTGGTATCAGAGCCTAGGTCAATTTGTCCTAGGTATTTCACTTTAATGTTATAGGTTTATTGGTTATAGGCTTAAGAAAACAACCTTGTGAGAATTGGGTAGAAATTTGGGTTAAGTTATTTAACCATAATCATGTTCTTCTTATCTAGTTCTTCTCTTCTCATCTAAGAAGTTCTTCTCTCATAAATAATCCGAGTAACTATTTTATAGGCACTTAACTAGAAATGGCAGCCAATCGTGCTGAGATGAGGAATTTACAGCGTACAGTTCAAGGACTTACGCAAGCCTTGAATGCACTGGCTCAGGCAGGAGCTGGAGCTGGAGCGGCACCTCATGGCGCAGCTCATGGCACTGGTGATTTATATCGGAATTTCCGAGGAATGAACCCGCCTAGATTCGCTGGTTCAACTGATCCCGATGAAGCCGAGAATTGGCTCGACGAGATGGCAAGAATTTTTGAGGTCATGCAATGCACTGACCAAGAACGTGTTCTTTTATCCGTTTTCCAACTGGAACGTGATGCACGTGCTTGGTGGGAGTCTGTTAAGCCGACTCTCGGAGATCAACAAGTCTCGTGGGAGGAATTCGAGGAATATTTCAATGATAAATATTTTTCTGACCGCGTGCAAGAAAAGAAGGGAGCAGAATTCGCAGCTTTAAAACAGCGAAGTTTATCGGTATCAGAATATGAGGCTCAGTTTTCACGACTCTCTCGTTATGCAAGACATCTTATTTCGACTGAGAGAATGAAGGCGAAGCGTTTCCTCAATGGTCTTCGACTTCATTATATCAATCAACTTGCACCACTGGAAATTTCTACATATTCTGAGATGGTAAGAAAGGCACAAATATTAGAAGATACTTTGGAAATGACTGAAAGGATTCGTGGTCAAGGTAACAAGAAAGAGCAACCGAAGGCACTCAAGAATGTTAAACCTGGATTTGGCACTGACCCGAGCAAGAAAAGACCCTTTACTAGTTCTGGTTCAAGTTCTGGTTCTGGTTCGTGGAAAGGCAAAATGCCGCGACAAGAAGACAAGAAACCTGATTCTATGATTCCATTCAAGGGCGTATGCCGATATTGTGATCGTCCTGGTCACAAGATGGAAGATTGTTGGCGCAAGCTAGGTGCATGTCTGCGGTGTGGAAGCAAAGAGCACCGTATACCCAACTGTCCTTTATTATCGGAACAAGCTATCCCGGCAAAACCTCTGAATTTCAAGAAGCCTCAAGGCAGGCTCCAGGCTCTCCATGCAAAGGAAAAAGATATCGCCGAGGAGGGTGGACTCGTCGAAGGTACTCTTGTTATATTCGACTTGCCAGCTTTTGTTCTAATTGATACTGGTGCAACACATTCTTTTATTTCACGGAGATTTGCTAAATCTTTAGCTATGGCACCTGCTTTGTTGAGTTCTCCGTTAGAAATATCAACCCCTATTGGTTCTAAATCAGCAATTCAGCATTACTATCCTTCTAGTAAGGTTATGGTAAACGATCAGAATTTTCCAGCTGATTTGATTTGTATGGACATGAAGGATTACGATGTAATCCTAGGAGCTGATTGGTTGGCTCGGTATGAGGCCAATGTTCATTGTAGTTCTTGTTCCGTGTCTTTTTCTAGACACCCCGGATTATCCTTCAAGGGAGTGAAACACCCTAGTTCTATCTCTCTTATCTCGACTCTTCGTGCTGATAAGTTATTGAGGCGTGGATGCGAAGCTTTTCTGGCTTTTGTTCTTGCGTCCCCTGAACAGCAGATCGAGATTAAGGACATTTCTATTGTCCGAGAATTTCCGGACGTATTTCCAGAGGAGTTACCAGGACTTCCGCCTCTGCGTGAAGTTACATTCTCTATTGATCTTATTCCTGGATCGTCTCCTGTTTCTAAAGCCCCTTATCGCATGTCTCCTGCGGAATTACGGGAATTGAAGCAGCAATTGTTGGAATTACTCGAGAAGGGTTTTATTCGCCCGAGTGTTTCCCCTTGGGGAGCTCCTGTATTGTTTGTTCGGAAGAAAGATGGTTCGATGAGATTATGCATCGATTATCGGCAACTTAACCAGTTGACTGTCAAGAACAAGTATCCTTTGCCAAGGATTGATGAGTTATTTGACCAGATTACTGGAGCTTCTTATTTTTCTAAGATCGATCTTCGATCTGGATATCACCAGTTACGGATTAAAGAAGAGGATATTTATAAATCAGCTTTCCGTAGCCGGTATGGCCATTATGAGTTTGTCGTTATGCCTTTTGGGTTAACGAATGCACCGGCAGCTTTCATGCAGTTAATGAACAGTGTGTTCCGACCCTACCTTGATCAATGGGTTGTGGTATTCATAGATGATATTTTGATATATTCCAAGAGTGAAAGAGAACATGCCGAGCATCTGAGGATGGCTTTGCAATTATTGAGAGATCACCAATTATATGCTAAGTTGAGCAAGTGTGATTTCTGGTTACAAGAGGTGTCTTTTCTAGGACATATTATTACCAAGGATGGTATTTCTGTAGATCCATCGAAGGTGGAAGCAGTAAAGAATTGGGAACAACCTACCAGTGTTACTGAAGTGAGGAGTTTTCTTGGCCTGGCTGGTTACTATCGAAGGTTTATTCAAGATTTCTCTAAGATTGCGGTACCTCTGACGAAGTTAACCCGCAAAGAGATTAAGTTTGAGTGGTCAATTGAATGCCAACGGAGTTTTCAGACTCTGAAGGATTGTCTGACTACTGCCCCTATTTTAACCTTACCTTCTGGTGAGGGTGGTTTCGTGGTTTACACTGATGCTTCTGGTATTGGCTTAGGCTGTGTGCTTATGCAGCACGGCAAGGTGATTGCCTATTCTTCTAGGCAGTTAAGAAAGCATGAAGTTAATTATCCAGTTCATGATTTGGAATTGGCAGCCGTGGTATTTGCTTTGAAGATTTGGAGGCACTACTTATATGGTGAATCATTTACGGTATTTTCGGATCACAAAAGTCTGAAATACTTATTTTCTCAAAAGGAATTGAACATGAGACAAAGAAGATGGTTGGAGTATATAAAGGATTTCGACTTTTCTATTGAGTATCACCCGGGCAAAGGCAATGTGGTTGCTGATGCTTTAAGTCGGAAGCCTGTGGCTAAGATATCTAGTCTTATGTTACAAGAATGGAAATTACTGGAGCAAATGGCTAGTCTGGATATCAATATTGATAATGACCGGATATTGATTTCCCAGTTGCAACTGAAGCCCGAATTGTTGGTAGAAATCAAGTTATTGCAAGATATTGATCCCGAGCTAGTCGAGATTAAGGAAAGCTTGAGTAGCAGACCTGATTTCTCGATAGCCGATGATGGAAGATTATTATTTCAAGGTAGAACTTGTGTACCGAATGAGGCTAATATAAAGAATCGGATTCTTGAAGAAGCCCATAGATCCAAATATACTATCCATCCGGGAGGCACTAAGATGTTCAAGGATTTGAAAAGGTCATTTTGGTGGCCGAACATGAAAAGGGAAATTGCAAATTTCGTGAGTACATGTCTTGTTTGTCAACAAGTAAAGGCCGAGCATTTCAGACCGGCAGGTAAATTGAAACCACTTGATATACCCCAATGGAAGTGGGAGAGTATTGGTATGGATTTCATTCTGGGTCTTCCTAAGACTCGAGGTGGTTATGATGCTATATGGGTAATTGTGGATCGACTGACTAAATCCGCACATTTCTTATCTATTAAGTCCAAGTGGACAGTCGATGTGCTGGCAGCATTATATTTAAAGGAAGTGGTTAGGCTTCATGGTATCCCAGTCAACATTATATCCGATAGAGATCCGAGATTTACTTCTCATTTTTGGAAAGGATTGCAAGAATCTCTTGGTACCCGTCTGAATTTTAGCACTGCATTTCATCCGCAAACAGATGGACAGACCGAGAGAACTAATCAAATAGTGGAAGATATGTTGAGAGCTTGTATGATCGACTTCGGTGGAAGTTGGAGCGATCATTTAGCATTGATAGAATTCGCCTACAACAATAGTTATCAATCCAGCATACAGATGACACCTTTCGAGGCTTTGTATGGAAGGAGCTGTCGTTCTCCATTATGTTGGGATGAGGTTGGCGAGAAGCAATGGCTTGGACCGGATCTTATCTCGGAGTCATCACAAAATATTCGTATTATCCGAGACCGGTTACTTGTGGCTCAATCGAGGCAAAAGAGCTATGCTGATAATAGAAGAAGAGATTTGGAATTTCAAATTGGCGAGCATGTGTTCTTAAAAGTCTCTCCTTCAAGAGGTATTCGTCGATTCGGTATTCATGGCAAGTTAAGCCCAAGGTATATTGGTCCATTTGAGATCCTTGATCGAGTGGGTGAAGTCGCCTATAGATTGGCCTTACCTCCTCAATTATCTGGTGTACATAACGTATTCCATGTATCTATGCTTCGGAAATACGTGTACGACCCTAGTCACATCATTCAACATGTGGACTTTGAATTTAAGAAGGATCTATCTTATGAAGAAAGACCAGTGAAGGTTCTGGATCGGAAAGAGCAACAACTTCGAAATCGTTCCATACCGATGGTTAAAATCCAATGGAGTCGGCGTGGAATAGAGGAAGCTACATGGGAATCCGAGGACGCCATACGGAAGCGTTATCCCGATCTATTCTAGGTAAGCTATTATATTTTGGTCCAGTGAATTTGGAGGACCAAATTCTTTAAGTGGGGGAGGGTGTAAGACCCCGAGTTTCTGTACAAATATTAAATTCGTAAATAGTAAATGTTGAATAGTGACTGTGGTAAATAGTAAATAGTAAAAATTTTGACTATCATATAAAAATTCCAAAAAATGGTAGTTAATTAGTAAAGACCATGGTAAACACTTTGGTCTTCTGTACTTGACCCTAATAAAATCATTTACATGGCTTAATCAGTGATTTAAGCCTGACTTAAAAACGCGGAAAACACTATTCATACGAAAATACAACTACCTTAGAAAAATCTGTAAAAATCACATCTGATAGAGGGTATTTTTCTTAGCAACTTTGTCTTCTGAAGTTTCATCGGTAAAAATCAGAAACTCTCTCTATCGACTAAACCGTTGAACATTGGGTTAAATTATTATTTTAATCTTAAGATTGGGAGATTAACAATAAACCTCGTGATAAAATTCCATAAAAATCATATTATGAAAGAGCATGTCTTGATTAGTAATTTTGTCTTCTGGGTCCAATTCATTAAAAATCATTTAGTAACATTAAATTGAGGTCTTAGTTAACCATTCCTTAATCTTTTGGATTAGGCTTAGATTAGGCTAACCTTACCTTGAGAAACACGTGAAACCGTGTTTTGGTTGGCAGAAACACGTTGTCAACAATGCAAAGGATTTTGCGGCTCTGACCAAACCGTGTGTGAAGATTAAACACTCCTCTTCCAAACCTATAAGTAGAGGAAGCCCCCTTAAACATCTCTTAAACACAAAAGGGTTCTTGCTGCTGTGAAGAAGCTCTGCAAGTCTACTGTTCATCTTCTTCCCCATTCATCTTTCCTTATTTCATCGGTTAAGGTAGGTAACCATGGCACAAACCTTGAATTTGATAAATGGAATGAAAGGGCATCATGTTAGCTTGTAGAAACCATGCTTTTCCATTTATTTACGTACTCAAATGCATAAAACGCCGGATTTATGCTTCTGTTTCGCTATTCCCGTGTTACAGGGATTAACGGTTCCAACCGGACCGCTTTATCTCTTAGACGGTTCAGAACTGCCCGCCCGACTTATACAAACGGCCCAATTAGAACCGCCCGCCTTGTATAAAACGGCCCAATGATAACCGTTTTACAGCCAGTAGGTTTAACGGCCCACTGTCATCCGTTTAACTTCCAGAAAACTGATTTTTTTTGCTATTTGACCCATTTAACAATGTTAATTAGTAAAAATTGACAATCCACATAAATAACAGATAATGACATGAGTAAATTTCTGTTATTTGCAATATCTATTTTGATAAATTGTTTAAAGTGAAAATCATTGAAATTCACTTGTAACTTTGGATAAATTGAATAAGTATGGTAAATAGCTAAACTTTACCATAGGTAATTTCTGTAAATTACTGTAAACCAGAAAATTACTGGCCGACTTATGGCAAGTCTTTGACCAATTAGCCGGACACTCCATCCGGTAAACTTTACATTTTTTACCGTAGAACATTTTTACCGTGGTAAATTACGGTTACATCATGACTATTGTTTTAACTTGATTAATTGATCGATTACCCTTGGATAATCTTCGGTCATATTTGAGCCCGGAATTGATCAATGGACATTAAACTGAAATTGGTTGGTTTAATTGTTATTGGCAACCCGGTGACTATTTTGCATAAATTATCTTATAATTAGACATTATCGTTATGCTTAATACGGATTCTCTTGAACCGTATTTCTTAAAATACGACCCGAATGGTTCGTATATTCGTTCTTCGGAACTTACTTCTCTCTCTCGAACGGCTTACTGTCAACCGTTCATTCTTGGCCCCGTGACTCGTTACTCATGTGAGTACGGCCCGGTGTTTGCCGTACGACTACCTTGTTTTGAGTTTTTCATCGTGGTTATACTCTTGAATCAAAGGAGGCAAGTGTCGTCCTTTACATCTTGTACCCGACAGAAATTCATCTGATTATATTGGCCATAATTGACTATGTCTAGACGGGGGATCGGTGATCCAATTGAAATGAAATGCCAACGCATCATAAGGGCCCGGTCTGGTCCTGGGGAGAGCGCCCGAAAAGATATTGAGCCCATTGGGATGTTTATGACAGGGTGAGGCATTGCACCCGAATACTTGACTTGACATGTTACGTCTATGACAAACTCTTGTTACTTGACTCGTGCGTATTTACTTGGTTACATGTGTAACATACTTGCTGGCCAAATTATCTACTGTTACTTTACTTGTTCATTACTTGGTAAATTGTTATATTTCTTGACCTTGCAAGATATCTTTTACATTGTTTCTTTTATCGTATCGTCATTCTTTATTTACTGCATTTCATATAAATTGGAAATCAATGGTTAATTACGTAAACCTGTTTGTGGTTATCTACTGAGCACGTTTAGCTCACTCCTACTTTTCCCCTCTTTCCAGGTGATGAACTTGTCGGGAATGGACTGGAGTGATACCGAGAGATAGTTTTAGTTTATTGAGTCAGTTTGTACCCTTAGTATTAGTGAGAGATTGTTCTAATATTTTACTTATTATTTGGATGTAGTTGTTCTACCCAGTGTACTCAACTTTATTATCAATAAAACTCTGATTATTATCCTTTCCAACCTTTTGTGCAATGGTTTGCAATGGTTCGGAATTATTGCTCGCTTGCCCCTAACCGTACGTCCCGAGATTCCGCATCGGGGCGTGACAGAGGATGTCAAGGGAAAGAGGAAACTAGAGGAAGGGCCTAGCACTTACCAACCCATAGTGCCATTTCCCAATACCTTAAAGCCCAAAAAGAAACAGCCAGCCCATAATGAGGAGATGATGGAGCTTTTCAAACAAGTACACATCAGCATCCCTCTCCTCGATGCCATCAAACATGTCCCGGCCTATGCTAAATTCTTAAAGGAAATGTGCACTCCTAGGCGAGAGCCACGAGTGACCCCGGAAAAGGTTCAGCTCCTTGAAAACGTTAGTGTTGTGGTCCTCAACCAACTTCCAAGGAAGTTAAAAGACTCTGGAGCGCCACTTATCTCTTGCAACATTGGGGGTGTGACCTTTGATAAGGCTCTCCTTGATCTAGGAGCCAGTGTGAATTTACTCCCCACCTCCATCTATGAGCAGTTTGACATTGGTGAGCTCAAGCCTATACCTATTATTCTCCAGCTCGCCGTTAGATCAATCAAGACTCCAAAGGGCCTTATTGAGGATGCCATTATTAAAGTGAATGAGTGCTACTTCCCTGTCGACTTTCTTATTTTGGACATGGTGTCTCCCCAAGAAATCAAGCATACTCCTATCATTTTTGGTAGACCATTTTTAGTCACGGCTAGGGCTAATATAGACTGTGCTTCAGGAATTATGGACATATCTTTTGGGGACCAGAAAGTCAGCATCAACATTTTCAAGGCGTCCAAATTCCATGATCAAAAAGGAGATTGCTATGATATTGACACCATGGAGGAGTTATTAGAGATTGAAGGGGACAGTAGGACTAGAATGAGAGAGGAAGTTGACATCCTGTCAACTCAACTTAGGACGTGGTCCCCAGTTGAACCCTTGTCTCAGCTTAAATCTGAACCAGCTCTGCCATCTTTGCAATCCCCTCCTCAGGTTGAATTAAAATCATTTCCGGCCTCCCTTAAGTATGCATTCCTAGTCTCAGACCAAACCTTGCCAATCATCATATCAAGCGACCTTGAACCTAACCATGAGGAGAAACTAGTTGATCGAGGTCCTTAAATCTCATATGGGGGCTATAGGTTGGTCTGTCGCTGATCTTAAAGGGATTAGTCCATCCATTTGTCAGCATCACATTTATATGGAGGAGAATGCAAAACCAAGCAGAGACATGCAGAGGAGATTAAATCCACACATGAAAGAGGTGGTCAAAAATGAGGTGGTCAAGTGGCTAGATGTCGAGATCATCTACCCAATTTCTGATAGCGAGTGGGTCAGTCTAACCCAAATAGTCCCAAAAAAATCAGGACTGACTGTGATCACCAATGATCAAGTGGAGTTGATATCTACTAGGTTGATCACGGGATGGAGGGTCTGCATTGATTATAGGAAGCTCAACTCCATGACAAAGAAGGACCATTTTCCCCTCCCATTCATTAACCAAATTTTGGAAAAATTGGCAGGGTAAAAATACTTCTGTTTTCTAGATGGGTATTCTGGATACAATCAGGTGGCTATCTACCCATAAGATCAAGAAAAAACCACATTTACATGTCCCTACGGAACATTTGCTTTCTGGAGAATGCCCTTTGGACTATGTAATGCACTTGCCACATTTCAAAGATGCATGTTAGCAATTTTTTCTGACATGGTGGATAACTTTTTAGAGGTTTTCATGGATGATTTCTCCATTGTTGGGGACACATTTGATTCCTGCCTTGATCACTTAGCCAAAGTAATGAAGAGATGCATTGACACTCATATTATCCTCAGTTAGGAAAAGAGCCATTTCATGGTTAAAGAAGGCATTGTTCTGGGGCATATAGTGTCGACAAGAGGAATTGAGGTAGATAAAGCCAAGGTTGAGCTCATTGCCAAACTACCACCACCTGCCTTAGTAAAACAAATCCGATCATTCCTAGGTCATGCCGACTTCTATCGTCGGTTCATCCAAGATTTCTCCAAAGTTGCTAGACCTATCACTAATCTTATGGCTAAGGAAGTCACATTCCATCTTGACCAATCATGTCTTGAGGCTTTTGAATCGTTGAAAATGGCGTTGACCAATGCCCCAATCTTGTGAACTCCCAATTGGTCATTACCTTTTGAAATTATGTGTGATGCCTCAGATTATGCTTTAGGTGCGATTTTGGGGCAAAGGGTAGATAAAAAGCCTGTGATGATTTACTATGCGAGCCACACACTCGCTGATGCCCAACTTAGGTACACCACAACAGAAAAGGAGTTACTTGCTGTTGTCTTTACCCTTGAAAAGTTTCGATCCTATCTGCTAGGGGCCAAAGTCATTGTGTTTTTTGACCACTCAGCCCTTACACACCTTCTATCTAAAAAAGATGTCAAACCAAGGTTGATTAGAGGGATCTTGTTACTACAGGAATTTGATTTAGAAATTCGGGATAAAAAAGAAAGTGAAAATGTTGTTGCGGATCACTTGTCCCGGATTATAACATCAGACACCACACCCTTACAGGACTCATTTGCAGATGAGCACCTCCTTAGGGTATCCCACATTTCACCCCCATGGTATGCGCACATTGTCAATTACTTAGTTGTGGGAAAAATTCTTGAAGGTTGGACCAAACAAGAAAAAGATCGTTTCTTTGCTAAGCTCAAGTACTTCTTTTGGGACGACCCTGAGCTATTCCATTTAGGACCAGACCAAATCATTCGGAGGTGTGTCCCTGAGGGTGAGCAACATAGCATTCAGACATTTTGCCACACCTTATCTTGTGGGGGACATTTTTCAGGTAAGAAAATGGCAGCCAAGGTTTTACAGAGTGGGTTCTACTGGCCCACATTGTTCAAAGATGCATTCATATTTTACAAATCTTGTGAGCGCTGTCAGGCTGTGGGAAACATGTCATGCAGGGACATGATGCCTTTAAACCCTATCCTGGTTGTGTAAATTTTTGATGTATGGGGAATTGACATCATGGGGCCGTTTCCACCATCTTTGGGTCATGAGTACATTTTGGTGGCAGTGGATTACGTGTCTAATTGGATAGAAGCTATAGCCACGAGGACTAATTATCACAAAATTGTCATAAAATTTATTTGTAAGAACATTTTCTCTCGGTTTGGGTGTCCCAGGGCTATCATTTGTGATGGGGGTTCACATTTCATCCATTCTCAATTTCAGGCTTTACTTAGGAAGTATGGGATAACACATAAGATTGCTACCCCCTACCATCCCCAGACTAGTGGCCATGTAGAGGTTTCTAATAGGGAGATCAAGAACATTTTGTAAAAGTCTGTTAGGCCCGATAGGAAAGATTGGTCAGAAAGATTAGATGATGCTTTATATCCCTATCGGACCGCCTACAAAACTCCAATTGACATGTCCCCTTATAGACTCATTTTTAGAAAGTCATGTCATTTGCCAGTCGAATTGGAACATAGGGCCTATTGGGCAATCAAACAATTCAATCTTGATTTAGCACATGCTAGTTCCCATAGAGCCCTTCAACTGAATGAGTTAGAGGAACTTCGCAATGAGGCCTATGAGAACTCTAGGATTTATAAAGCCCAGACTAAAGCATCCCATGATAAACACATTTCATGAAAACTTTTCAAATCAACCAAAAGGTATGGCTTTTTAACTGTAGGCTGTGATTATTCCCTAGCAAATTAAAATCCCGATGGGATGGACCATATGTGATAATTAAAACATTTGACCATGGTGCAGTAACAATTCTCGATCCTAAAACTGGTCAAACTTTCACTGTCAATGGTCAACATTTGAAACCTTATATTGAAAATCTTCCAATGCTGCAGGAGGACTCTCTCGAGCTGAATGACCCATTGTGAGCTCTATTGCGTCTGGCAGAAGACGTAAAATTCAGCGTTTATTGCGAGGCAACCCAATTACTGTTTCTCCTTTTCAAAAAAAAGAAAAGTTTTAGGATCCTGGAGCAACATTCTTCTGACAATGGCATATCTCTCTCAGGTCATATCTATCATTCCCCCTACTTTTCATGACTTTATTTCATTTCTATATATTCTATATGCCATTAGGGACAATGTCACCTAAGTTGGGGGGTAGCTTGAGCTCTAATTTTCTCAAAATGATTGCAACCTTTCATCACACCTCTAACAAGTGTTTCATGTTCATATTTCATGATGAGAAATTTTTCTTAGAATGATGGGACTTAGAGTCTTACTCGTAAAAGTTGCAAGTTAAAGGGATGAATTAATTAGTTATGGCTTTAACCTTTTCCTTAGAATACATCTAAAATTCTATTGCACAATAACAAGATTGGTAGATGTCAAACATTAGGATGATGGGAATTTTGCTTAACACTTAGAAGATGATTGATATTATGCCCATTCGTTGAAAGTAATCGTGAGGAAAAAGCTACCTGCCAAAAAAAAAGAAAAAAAAGAAGAAAAAAAATACGGAAAATGCCACTGAACTTAGTAACCGGGCCTGCTTCTCCTAAGATAAGAGTTGAGGTTCGCGTCAAACGGCGAAGGGATGTGCAGCACCGTGTGTCAAAAAAAAAAAGAATAAAAAGGCAGAGTGAAGCTACCTGTAATTCGAGAAGCTTAATTCGAGATGTGGCCAGAATTGAAAATCATCTTTCAGTGAAAGGTAGAAGACTCATTCATCTAGACTGTTTGGTAATCACTAGTCAACTTATATCACTCCTACACAAAGACATATTTAATTTTGAGTGTATCCTGAGGAAAGGTCTAAATACATGGACTGATGAAATTTGTACCAAATACATACTGCTTGAACTTGCAATACTCCAAAGTCTAAATCATCATGCATAATGTTCTTGCCATGAACTGTGACACATGAGTGTTTGTTGGCCCTAATTCTATAATTGTTTACATTGCTAAGGGACTACTAATGTTCAAGTTGGGGGGTGTGATAAGTGTCCATTTGCTATGATAATTCATTGCATATGTATTATTTTATGAGCATATAATTAGGCAATTATACATGTCATATCGTTAATCTCAACTTCGCATGTAAATTGGGCATTTCACGCAAATTGATTAATTCAGTGATATCATTTACTAAAGTAAAG
Organism: Amorphophallus konjac; assembly: GCA_022559845.1. NCBI lineage: Eukaryota > Viridiplantae > Streptophyta > Magnoliopsida > Alismatales > Araceae > Amorphophallus > Amorphophallus konjac. Next base: position 81,620 of record JAHNEJ010000696.1, read on the forward strand.
TTGAGGGCCATGAGCATTAATTCTCCATTGCATAATCATGAGTATTTGTGCATAGTGTGATAAATTTGATGGATTAAATTGTAATTATTTGTGTCGAGGACACGGAAGGTAACTGTAAGAGAAGTCGGGGGTAAAACTATCATCACCACTTTGACCAAGTCAAACATAGAAGCACATATTTTGGTTGGAGGAAAATTAAAATTCAAAGTTTATATTTTGGTTGGAGGGAAATTAAAATTCAAACATTATATTTTGGTTCGAGGGAAAAGAAATTTCAAAAGTTTGAAATTGAGGAGAAGAAGTACATATTTTGGCTGGAGGGAAAAGAAAATTCAAAGTTTGAAATAAAGGGGAGAAATGATGAGGGGGTGCCCAAAGTCCAAGGAGTGGGTGCCCACCTCCTTTTCCTTTTCCCCATACATCATCTTCTACCTAAATCCTAGCCATCCATCTCCTTTTGATACAATATCTACCCTCCATTGACCCAACTTTCCCTATAAATAGCCCATGACAAGGAGGAGAAAGGGAGTTCTTCTTTTGACAATTTTTACCCTCCCTCTCCCTCTCACATCTTAGGTCGTCAATTTCTCCCTCTTCCATCCCTCTTCTCCTCTTACTTTCTTCTCAAAAGTTCTTTTTTTTTACGTCCTCTACAACTTCTTCTTCTGTATGATCTTCCAATTCCTTTTGGTTTTCAAGCTATTTCATGTTTTTCACTGTATTGTCATGTTCATCTGTGAACTAGTGTTTTTCTTTGTTCTTCCCCTTATGTCTCCCCGTTCTAGTCATTTTATCCTCTTCTTTTCTTCAAAACAAATCTTTGTTTTGAAAAGGACTTCAACTTCTTATTCTACACCATCTTCCAATTCTATACTGTTTTTAAGTTATAACCTATTTTTCAAGGTGCTGTCATGTGTTTTTATTGTTCATCCGAGGCTCTACACCTTGTTCTTCCTCCATTTTCATTCCCTTAGGCTCTTCTTTTCCCTCTGCACCCTTCACAAAACTTCTTTCCATTCCTCTGATATTCAACTTTTGTTTTTACCACTCCTTCTAATTCTTGTTGTTTTTAAAGCTATTCACCCTCCAAAGGCAGCTTCAATGACGAAGGTGGCTTCCTCCCGGCGTAGACGACATCTTCCGTAAGGTGGTTCGTGATTCAAGGCCAAGAGAGAATAACGCCGTCATCACCACTGCTTCTACCTTCTCCAAACTTCAAACTCCATACTGTTCTTATTTTTATTGCTTTTGTGTCATTTCACTTCATTGTAATCTCATTGCGTCGTTAGTGTAATTTTGTTTCGCATTTCATGTACTCTTTCATTAAAGTTAATGAAAGGAGTTAATCTTTTAATCTAGTTCTCGCTCTTCTTCCCTCTCTACCTCCTTCTCCTATCTCTTCTTTTCACTTCATGCAATTATTTTCTATAGCATAGGCGCATAGTCATAGGTGTTTTTAATTAAGTGTTTGACTCGTTCATCATTTCACTATTTTTTTTAAGCAAAGTAAAATCACAAGTGTTTTCCAAAGGACTCCAAGGTTTTTAACTCTAAAAATCTCTTCTTCCCTGTGGATTCGACCCTTCTTACCACCATATTACGTCTTTCTTTCATCTAGTGCGAGTTGGAACTTTTAAGATTGATACGCGTATTTTAAACGATGAACTTTCGCGTTACCAGGTGGCAAAGGCTCTGACAGAAGAGCCTACCGCTGCATGTGAAGGGGCATTGGGCGTGCTGGCTAGGGCAGCTGGGAATAATGCTGGGGAGCAGCCCGATTTTAAGCTGTAATTTGGAGAACGGCCAGTGAAGGAGCACCCATGGGGTTGGAACCTTCCCGTGATGGCTCAGCCATGCCCCCGGTTCCTCAGGCGCCATAGCATGTTCAGCCTTTTCATTTAGTTGTTTCTTCAGCAGTTCTATCTCTTGCTGATACTTTTGTAGTGCCATCAGTACGGCAGGGTCCATAGTTGTTTTATTAATGATGCCCTCAGGCGCTTCACCCGAAGAACCTTCGATTGAAGGAGGCGGAGATGCTCCTTCTTGTTCAGATGCCACTATTCTGGCAGTGACAGTAGCGATATTTTCATCAGCAACCTGCTTGCCCTTTGTGACTTGCAGTAGCTCAGCCTCAGCTTTGTCCCGTCTTGTCACCAGGTTTGTTCTTCCAACAATCTCGGCGGGCGCTTCTTGTTCATTTGGCAGGGGACCAGGTGTACTCGTCACCCCTGTCATATTGCAAGTAAGAACTTGCATTTTTTTTTGTGTTTTCTGATTCCCCTTTGGGCCTGACTAGGGAAAGTTAGCCCTTCATACATTGAAATTATTTTCATCTTTTCATTTTGTGGAGGCTTTTCAAGGCTTCTAGCCTTAGCTTGTCTATCCTCTTTATTCGCCCCCATGGGTGACATTTTGCCTTTTTCTTCTTCTTCATCCATGATGACACGAAGCGACCTTTGTTGACCCAGGGAAGGGTTCCCGAGGTTATGGAAATATTCCCGGACCATCTTTGTCATGTCTTCTTGACTACACTCTGGAGAAATGGTAGGAGACATCACTTGGACTCGGGCAAACAACATATGTGAAAGCCGTATCAGCTTGGCAGCTTGATTGAAGTTTCTTGAATATTTGGGGATATCGACCTGTCTTGCACGGATCCTGGTGACGGGTGGAGGAGTTGCAGTCATGACTTCCTCCTCATGCATAGCCTCTTTGCCCCCTTTATTGGGGACATCCGCAAAGCTTTTGAAGCCTTGTGAGGCTGGTGCAGGGCCTCGGATCCTCTTGGGAACCCAGATTTGCTTAAACTTTGGCAAGTTCAGCGTTGGCCTCCCCTGTTTGTTGTCATTAAAATTCACCCTCCGGCTTGCTAGCACTTGGAAGGTGTTGTGAGTGGGCACAGTCGGGATGATCCGATCTAACAGAACTTCGGCGCCGTAGCCATTTAAGTAGACACGGATGCCCCCGATCAATGTGGACTTCCCAGATGCCGAGAGTCGGCCCTAGGGAGCAGCAGGAATTCTTCCTCTGGAGCTCTTCTTGTTGCCCCTAGTGGGCTTCTTCTTTCGTGCCGCAGTTAGGCAAGTAGTATGGTGGACGTGGCAGCCCACGATCACCAGACTTTTCAGTAGAGTTTTGTTATTTCGGCCCTCACGTCGGCGGTCCATAGCTTTGTTGTTCTTCAGCTCTGCAGGTTCAGAACTCTCCACGTCCAGGAGACGTACGAATGCAACTCCTAGGAAGTTGGGGAAGCCAACGACCGGGGGAAACTTGCCGAAGGTAGTGGGTATGGCAAGGTAGCCGTATGCAGCATGGTCTGCCATGATTTGGGGACCGAAAATAAGTCCAGATAGTCCGCTCGCCATCACTTCAACCTACAAAGAGGAGCAACAAGACGAATGAATAATTAGCATTTGAAATAGTTCAATGGGGGCCCCATGGTCCCAATATTTTGGCGAAAAGATGAAGGGAGGCTGAGTCCCACCGAGCGTGCCAGCTTGTGGAAATGAGATTTTATTAAAAATATTATTATTATTATTATTGATTTGTTTGGTTTATTTATTAAATATTTTATTTGCGGAGGGCGTGCCAGTCACTGAGTGACAAATTTATTATGGGCACCATCTAACTAATCAGACGATTATAGGTGATCGTGTCGGGACTCAAAACCCGCCGTACCATAAAGGCTACGGCGTTAATTACATCTCTCCAGAAGAGAGAAAACCATTGATTAATCGCCAAAATAAAGAGGCCATGGGGGCCGTAGAATATATAAAAGATGTGATTACATGCAAGCACACAGTATGGTAATGAAGAGGCGTGATCTCGTGCTGGTCCTGAGCGGATGGAGGATCACCGGGTAGTGAACTGCAAGACATGGAAATGGATCAGGGGGCCCAGGGAGAGTCCCTAGGGAAAACCCTCCGATGCTTAAGTCAGTGGAGCTATGGCGGGAGCAGTAAAGGGAGAAGAGAGCGTGTGCGCGAGATCCCTCTCCACCAGAGGGTGAAATGGTTCTTGCTCAGGAGCTTTGAGCATAGGATTGCGCTTACCTTTGTCGGAGGGTCTCCCTGGTTTAAATAGTACGCCGTTTCCTGGAGTCCTGTAAGCCGAGGGGTTTCAGGTGGGGGTTACGTCCTCATCGTGGGCTTTTATTACCTTATCGTGGGAGCGTTACCACCTTGGGGAAGAAGAAGTCCCTTGCCTTCCTGAATTCTTGCCTGTTGTGGACTCTTAACGGCTGCAAAGGATAAGCAATCGTCGGCCGTTCCGAGCTCAGAGAGGCCAGCCCTATCAGGCGATAGGCTTAGCTCGGAAGAGGATGGGTCGGATGGGTCGGCATACGCCTTCTCCTCCCGGGCAGAGATATGGCTTGGGCCGGACCTTTCCCATGACCTGACCGACACTCGGGCCCTCTGAGCCTAGAGGCCGCCTAGGAAGGTTGTATCCTCGAGCGATTTTTTATTGGGCTTTCTTCCCTGAGTGGGCTCTGTGGGCTGTCACTTAGGCGAGCTTGACCTCGTTGGGTCCTGTCGGGCCTAGTCGGGCTGCTCTTTGAATAGGCTATAGAAATTCCCCTCTCCACTTGTCCCCCTCCTACTCCCGAGCCAAAAGAGGCTCGGACGAGTAGTATTTGAGGGTTTTGGACTGGCGTGGCTCAGGTGGGTGGAGATTTTGTTGTGCCCCTGTGTGGTTTTGATGATGGCTGACACACCATGAGTCACACTGAGGTGTTGTGAGGTGTGCTAATTAATATAGATGACTGTTTGACTACTTAAATATCTGATTATTTGCTTGAATAGCTAATTCATGAATATGGCTAGATTGGGTTAACGTAGTGGCTAATTGTTCATGCAGTGCGTTGACGCAGTTTGAGATTGGGTTGACGCAGTAGTTGCTGGTTTACTTGCTGCGTTGACGCAGTGGAACAGCTGGGTTGATGCTATGCCGCTCTGTCTAAGCAAGGCTCGTGCATGTTCTGGTTGGATGCACTTGGTTCATGCATACCTTAATATTCATGTTTTAATATTGTGCTCGTGCATCTTGTCTTAAATGTCCTTTGTCTTATATGCTCACAGTAGCTCAATATTATTTTTAAAGCACATGGTGCTGAGTGCTGAGCAGTGTATTATCTCCGTGGAATATATACATATGTATATATATATATCAGTAATATATATATATATATATATATATATATATATATATATATATATATATATATATATATATCAGATATATATCTGGACAACCAATGAGATATGAATGGCGTGTTTGTGATTAAGTCTTGATTCATTAATCTCTTCGTTTGAATTAATTCCTGATGCAAGACAGGAACAGGGTCGACGCTAGAGCTTAAGGCGTCCACGCACCAGTGAAGATGCATCCACGGATACTCTTCACAGCGTTAACTCTACGCAAAGGCTGCGTCAACTCAGCCACTCAAGAAGCAGAGGCCTTGTCTGAAATACTCTAATGCGTCAACGCAGCAGTGGACCAGCGTCGACGCAACGGCTTAAGAGACGCCAATATTCAAGGCAAGACAGGCCTTAAAATACATGTTCGTGCGTCAACGCCATCAACAAGCAGCGTCGACGCAGCGGCGGAAGAGAGGCCAATACACACTTCTGATTTTCATCCGTGCGTCAACGCCACCCACTGGCAGCGTGGACGCATCAGTTCAAGTATCTCCTTGCAACCTCTGGAGTACCTTGGCAGCGTCGACGCTGCATGTAACACCCGGTAATTTTTGGAACAGGAATAAAAATATACATAATGATATACCTACTCTTATAAGTATAAAATGTTTATTCAAATAAATAAATGGTCAAGTGATATTCCCAAGGGGTTGCTCAGATCGAACCTGCCTCTGATACCTAGGACAAAGACTAATAAAAGTTAAAGAACTTATGAGCAATAAAATCTCTAAATAGAAGATTACTAAGATCTCAATGTAAGTGAGAACTAGCCACACCAAATCAATGAGGTATAGAACCTTAGAGATAGTCTTAAGAGCCTTATTTATGCATAGACGGAAATAAATGCAAGTTATTAAAAGATATAAGTCGTATGTGTAAGGTCTTGACAAATAAACAAGTAAGACTTCCAAACAAAGTAAACTTGTGTAAAGGAACAAATAGAAATAACTAGTTACAAATATAATTATTAGGCCTTGATAAAGGATTAACATTTTTAATGCTAAGCTCCATTGGCCCAAACTCAACCCCAAGCATTTTACGCTTAATGGGCTTTTTAACACGTTTTATTATCTTCTCCTATATAGGCAATATATATATATATATATATATATATATATATATATATATATATATATATATATATATATATATACATAAGTACATAACATAAACCTGTATATATGTATATATACCTAGAAATAAAAGGAAAGTATATATTATATACGAATGAACAAATAAAAGAGTGAAATGGAAATAACGCCTCGGATAAAGGCGCTATTTAAATTATAAACGCCTCTAGTTAAGGCGTGACTCAAGAAGTGACGCCCTCACCACACGGCGTCAAATTCCAACGTCAAAAATGGTAAGGCCAAGAAACGCCCCTATCTTGGGCGTGTTTTAAACAAAGGAACGCCCTAACTAAAGGCGCTTCTTAATAAACGACCTGAACCAGGTCGTCAATTTAAGAATCGACGCCCTGACCAAAGTCGTTAATTCCATTCGAGTTCCGTTCGACACGGGAGCTTATCCAGGGAAGGATTATGTTAATCTAGTAAGTGTTTACTAGGGCAAGGACTCTAATAGGGATATATTACTCCCAATATAACTCTAGCCCATTAGGATTTCCCTAGATCCTATAAATACCCTTGACAGTCAAACCCTAAACCTATTTGATCGATCGTCTGCTACGGTGAGTAAAGAACTGAACGTTCTTTTCTTTCTATCATATGAAGAGTTACTGACTCTTCATCTCTTTCTCTTCTATACAGGTTAGGGAAGCCTTCATCAGCATCAACTTTTCTTCTTCCGAGAAGACTCTATTACAAACAGAGTATTGTTCCCTATCAAGTTCTTCACGTGTCCTTCATCCAGACCATACTAAGGTAGGATTTTCTCAAGTCACTGTAGCCCAAACTAAATTGATACAGTACAATAATCATCATGCATATACATGGTTTGGTTTACTATAGTTTCTGAACGATTTTCTGTTAATTTCTTGAAAGAAACGTCCTTAGCAAGGGCGTGATTATGAAATAAACGCCCCAGACTAGGGCGCTATTTTACAAGTCACGACCCTGCCAAGGTCGTCAATTTTAGATTTGACGCCCTGTACACAGGCGTTAATTTCATTTACTGATTAATCGCCCACGTTAAGAATTATTTATCTATGAAATCATGATTCTACAATAATGCATGATCATATGTCTTCAAACCTGTTAATTCTAATGTCATGACCATACATTCGTTCTTCATGAATTCTATTATCCTGAAATTATTACTGCCCATGAAAATTCAGGGTATTTCTTGAATTCACGACCGTGGCTAGGTCGTCTTTCACTAGACTAACGCCCGACGCTAGGGCGTGAATTAAAAAGTAACGCCCCTTCATAGGGCGCGTTTCTGTTAAAATCCTGAACAATATGTTCTGTAAAAATAAGAATTTAATGATTAACGCCCCTTCCAAGGGCGTGTTCTTGATAATTTCTGAAAATAAATATGTTCTGTAAAATATTGTAAATAAAAAGACGCCTGCTACTGTAGTCGTCTCATTGCAAAGAAACGCCCCTGTCCAGGGAGCGTTTTAGATAAATTTCTGATTTATTGAAAAATCTGCCAAAATGGAAACATATGTAAACGCCCTTCTGTTAGGCGTTAATTACTTGAGAAACGACTATACTTAAGTCGTTATTTTACTGTAAACTGATTTTTACTGTTTTTGTTAACCGATGGTTTTATATGTTATATAATATATATATCGGCACTATTCTCCATTCCGTGAGTATAGTCCCACGTTTCACGATTATTTTATCGATCACACTCAATTCTCATTGACATACAAGCTCTCCATTGGACATTCTGTTCCTTTGGACTAGCGAGTTAGTCATAGAGACCTCCGTAAGACTCCTCGTAGCCTTGGATTCCCTCAAGGCCGACTGAGCTGGTTGTACCCAAAACCCATTACACCATTGATGCCATGTCACTCTAAAGAAATATGGTATACCGGCCCTTATGATTATACAACGAATATATCATAAGAAATTCTTAATGGGATGATGATATCATGCCATATCATGTCATTCTTGTAAACCTCAATTCTATGATAAGAATGAGGGCATCTTACCTTTGATATACTGTTCATGTGGACCTCAATTCTATATAAAGAATGTCCATATTGATTTGTCATGGTACCCAAGTTAAGGGAACCATATTCTACCTAGTTTTATCGATATCGTGATTATACCGTTATTATCGCCAATCTATGTCCTTTGTCACATTTTGGACTCTATTCTATCAAAGTTGTCGTACGTGTCTACAAGCTTGATTATTGAAATTCTATGTTGGCTATAAACAAGAGTGGATGTCAAAATACATGATAAATGCCTGCGCATATAGGGCCCGATCTGGTCCTGGGGGGATCACCCGAAAGTACTTGTGCCTATGGGAGTTAAAATGATAAGGTATCTGGCATTATACCGAGTACTTTACTTTCTAGATTGGACATTCCACATAAATCTTGTGCTTGAAATCGTACTTGCCTTGACATGAAATGCGTGGCCCGAAAAAGGGTAATTTACTTGCTTGATACATGATAGCCAAAATTCTTGACATGACTTGTTAAATGTACTTGCTTGAATATCTTAAGTATCTTGTTGAAAGTTCATGATTAGTTCATCTTATTCTTTGATATTACATTCTCTCTATCTTGTCATTTTATGCGAGCATGCATAGCTTTACTGCATTCATGAAAGATGTAATTACTTAAACCCATTGCTAGTGCTTGAGATATAATTTCCTACTGAGCGTTCGCTCACTCCGTTTTATTCCAACATTTTCAGGTAAGCAGGTAGCTAGCAAGACCGAGACCCACACGGGCGGGACAAGTGTGCAAGCGAGCTGTGGAAACTAGTGAACCCGAGTCTTTTATTTTTTCTTGAGTCTGGATAGTATTGTCTAGCTAAGTTAGCTTATCGTCTCTTATTCAGTTATCTGGTCTAAGTCTGTTAGTATGTCGTTATCTTCTTTTCCATTATGTTGAAGTCTCCAAGATGGACAACAAGTTCTTGTAAGAGATTCATATTAGAAATAAAATTTCTATTGTTGTTCAAAATTATCTTGGTCTTATGCGATTGCTCTTGATCATTCACGACTGTTTAACTGCCACGTTCCGAGCAAACGACACGTTCCGCTACTATCGGCCTGAGGCGTGACAGAGGTGGTATCAGAGCTTCAGCTTTCGTATCCTCCAGATTAAGAATCCTTGTCTGCCATATCAGAGCTTCGGCTTTCGTATCCTCCAGATTAAGAATCCTTGTCTGCCATATCAGAGCTTCGGCTTTCCAGATTAAGAATCCTTGTCTGCCATATCAGAGCTTCGGCTTTCGTATCCTCCAGATTAAGAATCCTTGTCTGCCATATCAGAGCTTCGGCTTTCGTATCCTCCAGATTAAGAATCCTTGTCTGCCATATCAGAGCTTCGGCTTTCGTATCCTCCAGATTAAGAATCCTTGTCTGCCATATCAGAGCTTCGGCTTTCTTATCCTCAAGTTATTAGGTTTCAATGATAGGTCAGATATCCTTGTTAGTCATATCATAGCTTTGGTTGTCGCAATCGTTAAGTTTCCGTGATAGGTCCGGTATCCCGGTCGGTCATATTTGGATTCAACTTTCCAAAATCCTTAGGTTGTTGAAACCAGATTATAGGTTGAGTATCCTTGTCAGTCGTCCTATAGGAATTCCGTGAGAGATGGGTAGAACTTGGGGTTAAAGTTATAAAAGAAAGATAAAGTATTTACATTTCATTAACACTAAATCTTGAGTCAATAAATTATCCCTCCACTCATCCTTGCAGGAACCTAGATAAAATGGAAGCCTCTAAGCCGAGCCTTGTTCATGAAATGATCTTGGTGGATGTCCAAGTTTACGCGAGCCTTGTCAGGAGAGTTCAAGAACTAGAGAAAGTAGTGGAAGAAAAAGAAAGAGTTGAAGGGAAAGATCAAACAAATAACTCCGAAAGTTTCACCGTTACCAAGAAAAGAATAAATGATGATGATATTTCACAAAGGTGTAAGAAATGTCAGAAATGTAAGAAGTGTAATAAGAAAGAAGCTTCGGTGGATCACACGAAAGATAAGTGTAGATCTTGTGAGAGATATGGTCACCAATCGAAAGAGTGTTGGTGGTGTTCGGGTGCATGTCTGCGTTGCGGGAACTTAAATCACAAGATAGCAGAATGTCCCAAGAAGCCTCCAAGAGGAGTTCAAGATTTAACCCTGCTTGCCAAAGGGAAAGATGCGAAAGGTATCCCTCACCCGTAATCCTAAACTAGCCCTTTTTCATTCTGAAGATTTCTTCTGTATAAGCTCATAATAAGTTCTCTATTAGGAATGAAAGGTGATGTGAATTTGGGGACCAAATTCTTTTAAGTGGGGGAGGGTGTAACACCCGGTAATTTTTGGAACAGGAATAAAAATATACATAATGATATACCTACTCTTATAAGTATAAAATGTTTATTCAAATAAATAAATGGTCAAGTGATATTCCCAAGGGGTTGCTCAGATCGAACCTGCCTCTGATACCTAGGACAAAGACTAATAAAAGTTAAAGAACTTATGAGCAATAAAATCTCTAAATAGAAGATTACTAAGATCTCAATGTAAGTGAGAACTAGCCACACCAAATCAATGAGGTATAGAACCTTAGAGATAGTCTTAAGAGCCTTATTTATGCATAGACGGAAATAAATGCAAGTTATTAAAAGATATAAGTCGTATGTGTAAGGTCTTGACAAATAAACAAGTAAGACTTCCAAACAAAGTAAACTTGTGTAAAGGAACAAATAGAAATAACTAGTTACAAATATAATTATTAGGCCTTGATAAAGGATTAACATTTTTAATGCTAAGCTCCATTGGCCCAAACTCAACCCCAAGCATTTTACGCTTAATGGGCTTTTTAACACGTTTTATTATCTTCTCCCATATAGGCAATATATATATATATATATATATACATAAGTACATAACATAAACCTGTATATATGTATATATACCTAGAAATAAAAGGAAAGTATATATTATATACGAATGAACAAATAAAAGAGTGAAATGGAAATAACGCCTCGGATAAAGGCGCTATTTAAATTATAAACGCCTCTAGTTAAGGCGTGACTCAAGAAGTGACGCCCTCACCACACGGCGTCAAATTCCAACGTCAAAAATGGTAAGGCCAAGAAACGCCCCTATCTTGGGCGTGTTTTAAACAAAGGAACGCCCTAACTAAAGGCGCTTCTTAATAAACGACCTGAACCAGGTCGTCAATTTAAGAATCGACGCCCTGACCAAAGTCGTTAATTCCATTCGAGTTCCGTTCGACACGGGAGCTTATCTAGGGAAGGATTATGTTAATCTAGTAAGTGTTTACTAGGGCAAGGACTCTAATAGGGATATATTACTCCCAATATAACTCTAGCCCATTAGGATTTCCCTAGATCCTATAAATACCCTTGACAGTCAAACCCTAAACCTATTTGATCGATCGTCTGCTACGGTGAGTAAAGAACTGAACGTTCTTTTCTTTCTATCATATGAAGAGTTACTGACTCTTCATCTCTTTCTCTTCTATACAGGTTAGGGAAGCCTTCATCAGCATCAACTTTTCTTCTTCCGAGAAGACTCTATTACAAACAGAGTATTGTTCCCTATCAAGTTCTTCACGTGTCCTTCATCCAGACCATACTAAGGTAGGATTTTCTCAAGTCACTGTAGCCCAAACTAAATTGATACATGACAATAATCATCATGCATATACATGATTTGGTTTACTATAGTTTTTGAACGATTTTCTGTTAATTTCTTGAAAGAAACGTCCTTAGCAAGGGCGTGATTATGAAATAAACGCCCCAGACTAGGGCGCTGTTTTACAAGTCACGACCCTGCCAAGGTCGTCAATTTTAGATTTGACGCCCTGTACACAGGCGTTAATTTCATTTACTGATTAATCGCCCACGTTAAGAATTGTTTATCTATGAAATCATGATTCTACAATAATGCATGATCATATGTCTTCAAACCTGTTAATTCTAATGTCATGACCATACATTCGTTCTTCATGAATTCTATTATCCTGAAATTATTACTGCCCATGAAAATTCAGGGTATTTCTTGAATTCACGACCGTGGCTAGGTCGTCTTTCACTGGACTAACGCCCGACGCTAGGGCGTGAATTAAAAAGTAATGCCCCTTCATAGGGCGCGTTTCTGTTAAAATCCCAAACAATATGTTCTGTAAAAATAAGAATTTAATGATTAACGCCCCTTCCAAGGGCGTGTTCTTGATAATTTCTGAAAATAAATATGTTCTGTAAAATATTGTAAATAAAAATACGCCTGCTACTGTAGTCGTCTCATTGCAAAGAAACGCCCCTATCCAGGGCGCGTTTTAGATAAATTTCTGATTTATTGAAAAATCTGCCAAAATGAAAACATATGTAAACGCCCTTCTGTTAGGCGTTAATTACTTGAGAAACGACTATACTTAAGTCGTTATTTTACTGTAAACTAATTTTTACTGTTTTTGTTAACCGATGGTTTTATATGTTATATAATATATATATCGGCACTATTCTCCATTCCGTGAGTATAGTCCCACGTTTCACGATTATTTTATCGATCACACTCAATTCTCATTGACATACAAGCTCTCCATTGGACATTCCGTTCCTTTGGACTAGCGAGTTAGTCATAGAGACCTCCGTAAGACTCCTCGTAGCCTTGGATTCCCTCAAGGCCGACTGAGCTGGTTGTACCCTAAAAACTCATTACACCATTGATGCCATGTCACTCTAAAGAAACATGGTATACCGGCCCTTATGATTATACAAAGAGTATATCATAAGAAATTCTTAATGGGATGATGATATCATGCCATATCATGTCATTCTTGTAAACCTCAATTCTATGATAAGAATGAGGGCATCTTACCTTTGATATACTGTTCATGTGGACCTCAATTCTATATAAAGAATGTCCATATTGATTTGTCATGGTACCCAAGTTAAGGGAACCATATTCTACCTAGTTTTATCGATATCGTGATTATACCGTTATTATCGCCAATCTATGTCCTTTGTCATATTTTGGACTCTATTCTATCAAAGTTGTCGTACGTGTCTACAAGCTTGATTATTGAAATTCTATGTTGGCTATAAACAAGAGTGGATGTCAAAATACATGATAAATGCCTGCGCATATAGGGCCCGATCTGGTCCTAGGGGGAGCACCCGAAAGTACTTGTGCCCATGGGAGTTAAAATGATAAGGTATCTGGCATTATACCGAGTACTTTACTTTCTAGATTGGACATTACACATAAATCTTGTGCTTGAAATCGTACTTGCCTTGACATGAAATGCGTGGCCCGAAAAAGGGTAATTTACTTGCTTGATACATGATAGCCAAAATTTTTGACATGACTTGTTAAATGTACTTGCTTGAATATCTTAAGTATCTTGTTGAAAGTTCATGATTAGTTCATCTTATTCTTTGATATTACATTCTCTCTATCTTGTCATTTTATGCGAGCATGCATAGCTTTACTGCATTCATGAAAGATGTAATTACTTAAACCCATTGCTAGTGCTTGAGATATAATTTCCTACTGAGCGTTCGCTCACTCCGTTTTATTCCAACATTTTCAGGTAAGCAGGTAGCTAGCAAGACCGAGACCCACACGGGCGGGACAAGTGTGCAAGCGAGCTGTGAAAACTAGTGAACCCGAGTCTAGATAGTATTGTCTAGCTAAGTTAGCTTATCGTCTCTTATTCAGTTATCTGGTCTAAGTCTGTTAGTATGTCGTTATCTTCTTTTCCATTATGTTGAAGTCTCCAAGATGGACAACAAGTTCTTGTAAGAGATTCATATTAGAAATAAAATTTCTATTGTTGTTCAAAATTATCTTGGTCTTATGCGATTGCTCTTGATCATTCACGACTGTTTAACTGCCACGTTCCGAGCAAACGACACGTTCCGCTGCTATCGGCCCGGGGAGTGACACTGCAGCTCGTTGGGTCGACACAGCAGCTTGATGGATCGACAAGGTGACCAGAGGGTGGACGCAGCTGCACAATGCGTCAACGCACTCCTTGACGCAAGAAGGCTGAAGCCATCCAATTTCAGCTGCTGGAACACACCAATGCGTCAACGCAGCATGATGAGAGCGTCGACGTAACACATCTATCTGCTGAAGACCTGATCACTGGATCACCGATGCGTCAACGCAGCAGGCTGATGGAGTCAACGCAGCAGACTTAAGTTTTAGTTGCTGAGCGTGCTAATAGAGGGCACGTGATCCGAGGTGCCTGGCTCGTGATCCCAGGATGGACGAGTTACCAGGATGCTGACACGTGGCCAAAAGAAGAAAAAGCTCCAGAAGACACGTGGAAAGAAATTATACCACGTGGACCAGTCAAAGCTCACTAGGGCAACACCGCCCCATCCTTTCATCTCGGCTATAAATATACTGCCTCAGCCTCCGAGGGAAAAATATACTCTTGAAGCAGAAGAAACTCTAGCAGTGAAGAAGAGAAGGAGTCCTAGCCGTGAGCAGCAGAGAGAGCAGTGCCCAAGCACATCAGAGAGCAGAAAGAAGAGGAAGAAGGAAGAAAAAGGAAGTATTCGTGAGAAGAAAAAGAGAGTGAGCATAGAAGAAGGAATCCTGAAGATCAGTCCTTCGAGCCTGGCTACTTGGATCAAATCCAGAGCCATCTGAGTTTCATTCCTATTCTGCTGTCTTGTTTTGTTTTTTGTCTTTTCTTTAAGGTTTCTTTGTTGTTCTTCCGTGTCTCTAGTGAGAACGGGTTCCTCCTGTGCCATCAGGAGAAGAGAGGTTCTTCACCTCTGGTCAGCAAGCAGCTGGGGGCTGTCTTGTGGGTTCCCTCCGGGCTAGGAGGAAGAGAGGACTCGTCCTCTGGTTGCAAGTGACAGGGTGTCACTTGGGTGTTCCCTCCGGGCTAGGAGGAAGAGAGGACTCGTCCTCTGGTTGCAAGTGACAGGGTGTCACTTGGGTGTTCCCTTCGGGTAGGAGGAAGAGAGACCTTGGTCTCTGGATTTCCGTGGCCGTGGGTCACTGGTGTTTCCCTCCTGGGTTGGAGGAAGAGAGGAGCCTGTTCCTCTGGAAAGCTGTGTGACAGCGTATGTTGGCAAGCTGTGTTGCCCAGCAGTTTTAGTGAATCCACATTCCGGTTGGGAGTGTGGGGTGGACGTAGGCAGACTTGTGTCTGGCCGAACCACCTAAAAATTCTCTGTGCAGTGGTTGTGATTGTGGTGTATCTTTTCGTTTCATCTACCCCATTCATAGGTATCGCATGTTTTTTCCTTGCTCAGCTGTTTATGAATTACATTGGATATCTCCCTTGCATGTGATGTGCTTGATAGATGAGTTAGAGGACTTCTTGTCCTACACCGATTGAATTCCGGGTTCTGCTCAACAGATAAACCTCTTCACTAAGAGTGAAGGTTGCTGCATCTCCAGTTAAGATTTTATTTCTGCTTTAGTTTTATAATTGGACAAGTTTTTATAAGGGGATTCATTCACCCCCCCTCTGAATCTATAGCACCTGTTCTAACAATTGGTATCAGAGCGGTTACTGCTTCAAGATCCAACGATCTGCAGTGATCCTCGTGCTTCTCGATGCTTATTCCGATTTGCTGCTCCTTGATTTTTTGTCTAATTGATCATAGCCTATAAATGGCTCTTCCACTGGTTTTCAATGGGTCTAACTTTGATTCATGGTTCAGTAGTTTGCGTAACTACGTCAATCTAGATAATCCCGATTTGTGGAAGTTAATTACTCATGGTCCTCATAGGTTACCACGAAAAGAGTCCAAATGGACTGATCATCATAGATCATTGCATAGAGAAAATCAGAAAGCTATAAATCTGATAAAAGCATCCATTAACAAGGCCTTACACTTTTGCCTTCATGATTCCAGGTCTGCTAGGGATATTCTGGACAAGATGAAACTAACTTGCAGAACAGGGAAGGAAAACTGCATGATGGCTGATGGGAGCGACCATAGCAGCAGCCACAGTGATAAAGAAGAGAACGAAGTTCAGGTAAATCCCTTTGCGGACTATACCTTAGATGATTGGGTAGATGCTTATTCCAAGCTGTTAAGATCTAGCAATAAATTGAGCAAGACAAACAGATCTATGAAAAAACGGTTAGATAGGTTTGAGAATTCTAAACTTACTGGTGAGGATAGTGATACTCTGAAAATTGAAAATCAGATATTTAGAAGACAGCTGACTGATCTTGATTCTATTACTTCAGATCTGGAATATCTGAAATCTGAAAATGCTAGACTCAAAAAACAAACTGAGGAATCTGGATCTAAATCAGTGAGCCTTGAAAATGAAAATAGATTGATTTCTGAAACTTTGGAGACTGTCAGAATAGAAAACTCAGAACTTCAGAAAAGGCTTGAAAATCTTCAATCTGAAGATGAACAAGAAGTGTTTAGTGAATGTCAGACCTCCTTAAGTGTTTTGAAATTTGATGATGAAATCCTGGAACAAAATGATAAAATGAGACAGGAGATCTGCAAGCTAAAATAATTAAATACAGCTATGTCTGAGAGACTTATCACTCTTGAAAAAGGGAAGAGTGTTAGCCTGGATAGCTCTGATGAGCTAATGGAAGCTGAACAGGAAATTGAAAGTCTTAGGACTGTTAATCAAATGTTGAAAGAAGATGCTGTTTGCTATAAAAAGAAAGCTGATGAATATGAAATCCATGTATCAAAGCTTGGATCAGAAGTTACAGAATTGAGGAAATCTCTTGAGAAATTTGTCAGTGGAAAAGAAAATCTTGATAAAATTCTTGGATCTAAAGTGAATCTCCGAAGAGAGGGTTTGGGCTACAAACCAATAAATAAAAAGAGCTTTGAAAGTAAGCTTCAAACTTCATTCGTGAGTAGCTCTAAGTCTGGCAGCACATTGAATGTGCCTATTTTTGAATTTAGTGCTAAGAAGAATCAAAATTCCACTGACAGCCCTAAGTCTGAGAAACAAGTTCAAAAATAGAAAAAGACTGTTCATGTTCAGAACAAAGATTCAAGGAACTCTCATGATAAAACTGAGAATGCTGTGCCTAAATTGAACAAACACATTCATGCAAATAAAAAGAAAATTTCATGCCATTACTGTCATAGGTTTGGTCACTTGATGCATGAATGTAAATTGATGGAACAGGATAATAGAATGCATGCTAGAAAGTACAATAACAAAAACAGTCCTGTTGAAAAGAAAAGAAAAAGTTATTGTTATCATTGTGGAAAAACAGGTCATTTTAGTGAACAATGTTGGTTTGCCAAAGGTAAAGGCAAATATTTTTCAAATTCTAATCATGTCAATTTGTATGAAAATCAGCATGTCTTTAAGAGGAACAAAAATGGGTCCAGGGGCCAACACATGGTGTGTTCCACCTGCAGCAAGTCAGGCCATAGGGCGGTTGACTGCTGGCTTAATGTTGGTAGAAGAAATTCCATCTTCTGCTATCACTGTGAGAAACATGGCCATACAGTCAAAGACTGCTGGCATTCTCAGAGAAAGAAGGTCAACTCTAAATTTGTTAAACAAAGTGTGTTTGGTAGGAACAAATCTGTTCAAACAAGAAAATCCCTCACATGCTTTGAGTGTGGAAAGCAAGGTCACAAGGTGACTGATTGCTGGTTTTCTGACCATCTGAAACAAAGTGGTGGTAAAAACAGAAACAATCATGCTCATGAATTTAGCACACCTGCTTACATGCATAGTAAGAAATTCAGACCGAGTGGTTCATGTGATTATTGTGGTCGGTCTGGACATTCCATGCCTAGTTGCTATATGAAAAAGCATGATGATATGATGGCTCAGAAGCTTTGGAAAACATCCCATCAAAATGCCACTAACCCTGCAGGACCCAAGGAAACTTGGGTACCAAAATGTGCCAAGTGAGAAACTTTTTACAGGTGTGTCTTGGGAACGAGAAATAAAAGGGGCAAATAAACCAAGACACCCTAAGAAGGTAAACCCCACTCATGCACTTCTCAGGTAAGTCTCTTGACTTTTTAATGAGTCTGCTTAGATGGCATTAGGTATATAGATAGATTTGTTAATTAGTGGTTTAAACATGCATGTTTGCATTTCCATGCAATAGTTGTTGCGTCTGGATATGCTCATTCTGTGACTGCATACATCTAGAATTTATGACTCATGAATGATTTTCAAATGTTTTGAATGCATACCGTCAGGGGGAGCTGCACTGCATATCATGCACATTTGACTAGTCTAATACCCTTCAGGGTCTTCATGCCCTTCATGAGTAGTTAATGCATCTAATTGCATCTTAGAGTGGCATCATTTAATCATGAAATTTTTCAAAAGAAAAGGGAGGGTTTCAGTTTATGCATTTAGTGAGGGGGAGCATTTCTCATTATTCATTCATGTAATTGCATGTGACCATCATACCTCTCATCAAAGCTCATGTCTGTTGACTAATACTCACCTTCCTGTTTGAACTGCAATCTTGACAAACTCCTTGGTGATTGTGAAATGCATTGTATTTCAGCCTCTTGCTTCAACTCTTGTCAGCCATTGTCACTCATACTATCAATTGGTATCCATTGGCATTTGTTGACTTGGCTGTACCTGAAAAATGCTCTTGCCTTCCTTGAAGTCCCAGAAAGATTTCTCTGCGCATATCTTGATCATAAATCTGAAAACATTGTTTTTAAGGAAAATTCTATCATATAGGACTATGAATGTCTGAAGCTTTCAGCCGGTTGAAGTTTCATGTATTTCTTGTGTTTGCTTATGAATTCTTCCTGAAAATATCTGAGTTAGTCTTAATAAACTTTAACCAACCCTTTCATGTTGTGTCTTTTAAACTCTTCTGAAATCTGAAATTCTGAAATCATGATTTTCCTTGACTGATTTGTATGAGAATATGTATTGTTTTTAAACATCAGGGAATATGGATTATGTCAAATACCAAATCTTGTCAGAGCAATGTCTTTGGTCACTGAGAAACACATCTCATTCATCAAAGAAGTGAATTAAGATATGTCATGAAGTGCCATAGTTATCTCTGCTTAAATATGTTGATTAAAAATCTGGCAGAACAATGGCAGGCACACTGAGAAATACATGTCCCTCATCAAAGAAATGAGTTTCAGTGTGTCATGAGGTGTAAATGCTATCTCTATTCTTAAGAAGCATGACAGTTAGTCCTTCCAAGCACTTAGGGATACTGGCGTCTAAACAACGTGTATCCTCCAGTTGTAAGGATGTACTTAACTTAATTGCTCCTGAATATTGTTGTTAAAAATTCGTTGCCTATCTAGCATATCATCTGAAATTGTTTGGAAAAGAATCTTCTTTCAATAGAAACTTTGACAGAAATAAATGGTTTCTTGTTTGTTTATCCTCAATACTATCGATTGCATTTCTTGAGGAAATCTTTGAAATTAAGTGAGTAAGAATGAAGAAGGTTAAAAAGGTCTCTCAATATGAAAACTTGGTTCACTTGTTATTAAGAAAACTGATTTCAGATATGAGTAGAAAAGGCTCATGTTCAAACCTTGCATACATAAAATTCTGATATGGTTTGTCAACGTAGGTTCATTCATAGGTTTCTATGATGGAAGAGTCTGTAATCATCTGTTTAAATCAGATTTATGAAAGTTGATATTCCATTGAAAATCTTTCTCATTCTATCTGAATTCTTTTTACTCTCTCATATTGGACTCCAGTCATTCAGACCAATCTGACTGTTTCCTTTGCACTCAATTCTATCAATTGGTCCCAACTGTCAACTTCCACTCATATCTTGGGCCTGCATAAGCATGGTGGATGCATAAGGGTTGTATGACTAAGGGGGAGCTAGT
Source organism: Amorphophallus konjac (assembly GCA_022559845.1). NCBI lineage: Eukaryota > Viridiplantae > Streptophyta > Magnoliopsida > Alismatales > Araceae > Amorphophallus > Amorphophallus konjac. The sequence goes on from JAHNEJ010000696.1 coordinate 101,744, forward strand.
CAAACTAAATGCATAACATGCCTTTCAGTTTTTGACTCATGCATAGTTCCAATATCCTACATGAATTGTCAATGACTGTGCACTCATATAGTTAATTGCACTGCATTCATAACATCTTTTTAGTTGACGATTTTTGATTGCATTCATATAGTTAATTGCACTCAGAGAGTCAATTTTCAATGTTATTTTTGCTGACATGACCTTATGTTCTGATGCATAAGTCACTGCTTGTTGTGTTCATGGGTCGACCCCATGGGTCGACTCCTGCAGTCCTGGAATCAGATCCAATTGGAACTCCCTGTGTGCTTGCTGCTATGCTCCACTTCGTTAAGGGAAATTTGTTATGTCAGAAATTTTCAATTGGTGTCAGAAAATAGCTGCTCTTTCCATAATTCAAAAAAAAAGGGGGAGACTTGATTCATGCATTTTATTGAGCTCCTAACTCCTTACATGATTGAGTTCTTCATACTTCAGTGCACCTGTGTGATTGAAGATATGACATATCTACAGGGTGAGAAGCTCTTGAAAGGATACATTTGGAAGATAGCTGTCTCCAAAGAAAAGGCCTCCTTCGAACCATCAACAATCCAAAGGGAAGTATAACATTCCTGTGCTTTACTGAATTATTTTTCCTACTTCATTTTTTTTGATGAAGGCAAAGGGGGAGAAGAATCTAATCTGAGTCAGTGTAACTCATAGTGTTGCCATCATCAAAAAGGGGGAGATTATTGTGCCCCTGTGTGGTATTGATGATGGCTGACACACCATGAGTCACACTGAGGTGTTGTGAGGTGTGATAATTAATATAGATGACTGTTTGACTGCTTAAATATCTGATTGTTTGCTTGAATAGCTAATTCATGAATATGGCTAGATTGGGTTAACGGAGTGGCTAATTGTTCATGCAGTGCGTTGACGCAGTTGGAGATTGGGTTGACGCAGTAGTTGCTGGTTTACTTGCTGCGTTGACGAAGTGGAACAGCTGGGTTGACGCTATGCCGCTCTGTCTAAGCAAGGCTCGTGCATGTTCTGGTTGGATGCACTTGGTTCATGCATACCTTAATATTCGTGTTTTAATATTGTGCTCGTGCATCTTGTCTTAAATGTCCTTTGTCTTATATGCTCACAGTAGCTCAGTATTATTTTTAAAGCACATGGTGCTGAGTGCTGAGCAGTGTATTATCTCCGTGGAATATACACATATGTATATATATATATATATATATCAGTAATATATATATATATATATATATATATCAGTAATATATATATATATATATTTCACAGATATATATCTACTTACTGAACTGAGCGTAGGTAAAAGATATGAGGAATGTATAGACTTACTCAGTTCAGTTCAGAACGTAGGTAAAAGTCCCAATGTATAGACTTTACCTGAGAATGCAACCAATGTACAGACTTGCTCAACCAGTCCGATGAACAGACTTGGAATTTCAACAGAAGGATGTACAGACTTGGAAAACTAATGCCAATGTACAAACTTCAGGTGAAACGATGCAGCTACAGTGCAGTGTAGACTGCCAGACTCGTTTTGAACAATGCACGCTATATAGACTTGCAGTGCAAAGGTAGATGTATAGACTTGGTAGTCTGGAGGGTCGACGCATCAAAGAAAGGGGTCGACCCTTGATGCATGGATGTATGGACTTGTACAGTGACTAGAGGCTGTACAGACTTTGGGTCATGATGTGTGAGATGAGGGACAGTGTATTGACTTTGAAATGGCAGACGATGTATAGACGTGGGGTTCAACTGAGGGTGTATAGACTTGGAAGATGAAAGGCGATGTGTAGACTTTGAGGTGAACGGGAGATTGTATAGACTTGGCCCCTTGAAGGGTGTATAGACTTCAGATGTGCAAGCTACAGTGCTGTTGTATGGACTTGATCTCAAGGATTGGCTGTACAGACTCTGAAGGCTTAGCGGAGGATGTACAGACTTTGAATATGAAGTTCAATGTATGGACTTCAGGTGAAGACCAATGTACATACTTTGAATATGAAATTCAATGTATGGACTTGGAAAGCAAAGGGGGCGTCGACCCATCAGAAGGGGGGCGTCGACCCATCACTGTCCAGACTATGCAGACAGTGTGTAGACATGATCAAGTAGTGCATATCTATCTGACAACCATATGAACTGCACAGTCCTACATGATGAAGTATGAACTAATCTAGAGATAGAAGATTGATTTATAGTGTGAGACATCATCAAAACTGTAGGGATGCAATAATCTCCCCCTTTTTGATGATGGCAACACTATGAATCAAGCAATATCAAAGCTTAACAAGAAATTAACTGCAGTTTCAACAATCAAGGAAAATTCAAAGCAAGTGAAAGCACAGCCAAGTTAAGCACTACTGCAGAAGCACTTCTCTCTCCAAAACCACTCCCCCACAACTCACTCTCAGCTCCCCTACAACCCATTCTCAGATAAAGCCATCACATGACAAGGTAATCTCCCCCTTAGCTCATGAACAATACTCCCCCAAAACTCATGACAATACATGATCTACTGATATTGCATAACCTCTTCTCCCCCTTTGACATCAGTAAAAGGAAATGCAGAATATATGAAAGTGCTGGAGACATGAAGAAGAACTACAGTAACTGCTTAGGGCAGAAAGGCACAAGCAAGTCTTAAGAAAATAAGTGAGGTGCTAAACTCAAGTGTAGATTCTTGAACTCCAGTACACACTAGAGAAATAGAATGATAGAAAAGTTTATCAGCATACATGGAGTATGATTTAGAGCAGGAATTAACAAGTATGGCCAGATATTGCTGAACTGTCAACAATCCAAAAAGATAACAAGAGACAAAGTCAAAGAGGTGTTCTCAAGGTATTGAAGACAAGCAATCCATTAGTTGCATAACAACAAGGATTTATTTTTTTTTAGATGATTTTCAAGAAGATCAATGAGTAAGTTAGTAATTCACTCTTTTGACATTAAGGAGACACCTTGATTAGAGGCCTGAATCCCCAGTTACTCAGAGTGAGTACCTCATTACTTCCCTTTTTTTTGTTTATTATTAAAGAAGCAGAGTTAGTAACTGTGGCTTTTGACATGAGGAAACACCTTGATTAGAGGCCAGAGTCCCCAGTTACTCACCAACAAGCCACCATTGCTCTATCATGTCTTTTTCATTCATTTTAAGCATTTGACACCTCATGACATAGGAGAAATATTCATTTCATTGATGAAGCTCCCAGTTTCTCAGTGAACAAAACAAGACATGTCTGTTTAATTAAGCCCATGTGTTGAAGAGATGGAATGATTGAAAACAATACCAGAAGGACTATTACTTGAAGTGAATCTTGAAGTCTAGATTTCAAGCTGATTGGGTCAGATATCAAGACATACAGGTTTTGGCCTGAACCAGAATCATTGACAATGTAGGAAGATATACTTTTTACAATTAATCCAGATCTCTGAAGGAATACTAGAGGAAAGATTCTAACTGGACTTTAGTATCACTGACTTATAGACTTAAGAATTAAGTGACATTCTATTGTCTGAGAGAACCACACTAGATCTGTCATGAAAACCAGCAAATACACACATCTGGTCAATCTTTTTGAATCTGTCAAAGAACACTTCTTCTAACAGCTCAACCAGCTCCCCCTTACTCACAACATTCCTAAAAGCTAACCATCAGTCATACAGAACTCCCCCTCACAAAAAGAACAGACTACACAATTAAGACAATTTGTATAAGCCTAATTCTCTTCTCAGAGTTGTGAATTTTTCATTATCCAGAGGTTTAGTGAAGATGTCAGCAATCTGATTATCTGTGCCTACATGAATCAGTTCAAAAATGTTTTTAGAAATCTCATCTCTTATGAAATGATGTCTTATCTCTATGTGTTTGGTGCGTGAATGCAAAACAGGATTTTTGGCAAGATTAATGGCACTGGTATTATCACAATAGATAGGTGTGCACCCCAGGTCTACTTGGTAGTCCTGAAGCTGGTGTTTAATCCAAATGACTTGTGTTCCACAACTCCCTGCAGCCACATATTCAGCTTCTGCAGTGGAGAGGGCCACAGAATGTTGTTTCTTGGAACCCCAAGACACTAAACACCCACCCAAAAATTCACAATGACCACTAGTACTTTTCCTGTCTAGTTTACATCCTGCATAATCAGCATCTGTGTATGCAACTAAGTCAAATGTGTGTGATGCAGGAAACCATAAACCAAGAGAATGAGTAGCTGATAGATATCTAAAATTTCTTTTCACTGCAGCTAAATGTAATTCAGTAGGTCTAGACTGATACCTTGCACACATTCCTACACTGAATTGTATATCAGGTCTGGAAGCTGTTAGGTAAAGAAGAGATCCAATCATACCTCGATAGAGCTTGGCATTTACTTCTTTACCTGTCTCATCTGCATCCAGTGAGGTATTGGTACCCATGGGTGTTGTAATGTGCTTCAGGTTTTCCATACCAAACCTCTTGAACAGTTTCATTGTGTATTTGGTCTGGTTGATGAAGCACCCATCCTCTAGCTGTTGTACCTGCAAGCCAAGGAAGTACTTTAGTTCACCAACCAAACTCATCTCAAATTCAGCAGACATCATTTTAGAGAATTCAACACATAGTTCATGCTTAGTTGATCCAAACACAATGTCGTCTACATATACCTGAACTATGAGGAGATCTTTATTTGTACCCTTGGTAAATAAAGTTTGATCTACTTTACCTCTTTGTAGCCCTTGCTGATCAGAAATTCAGTCAATCTTTCATACCATGCTCTTGGAGCCTGCTTTAGACCATACAAGGCTTTGTTTAACCTGAAAACTTGGTCAGGTTGAGGAGAAAATTGAAATCCAGGGGGTTGTTCAACAAAAACCTCTTCTTTAATGACTCCATTTAAAAAGGCACTTTTAACATCCATTTGTTGGAGTTTTATGTTCTTTGAACATGCAAAAGCAAGCAACAATCTTATAGCTTCCATCCTAGCAACAGGTGCATAGGATTCATCGAAATCTACCCCAAATTCCTGACAGTAGCCCTTGGCTACTAATCTGGCCTTATTCCTAGAAATGATTCCATCTTCATTCATTTTATTTTTGAACACCCACTTAGTTCCTATGATATTGACATTGTCTGGTCTTGGAACAAGTTCCCAGACATTATTTCTTTCGAACTGGCCTAATTCCTCACTCATGGCATTGACCCAAGCTTGATCAGCCAAGGCCTCTTCTATTGATTTGGGTTCAATTTGTGAGACTAAAGCAATTAAGTCTTCATTATTCACATTCCTAAAATGAGACCTAGTCCGAAGAGGATCTTCAGGATTGCCTATGACATTATCTATCGGATGATCTTTAAGAAATCTAACATTTATTGAAGACTCACCTGCTTCTCTTGGCTCTTCCTGGTTGGGAGGATTTGCTATTCCACTTGGCTGAGTGTTCTCTTCTTCTTGGTCTTCTAAGAATTCCCCATCATGATTGGAATCCCTGTCAAAATTTTCATTGTTAGAAACACCTTTCTTTTCACTAAAAATAATATGTGGAGACTCTTCAACCTTTTTGTCTGTTATGTTAAAGACCCTATATGCCCTAGACACTTCTGAATATCCCAAAAATATTCCAGGGGAGCTTTTAGCTTCAAACTTGTCTAGATCTTTCTTGTCATTGTTGTGAATAAAACATTTTGCTCCAAAAATTCTGAAATGAAACAAGTTTGGTTTCCTACCTTTTAGAAGCTCATAGGGTGTTTTCTTGTGAATGGGTCTTACCATGGCCCTGTTGATTATGTAAGTTGTTGTATTGGCCGCCTCTGCCCAAAACCTCCTTGGTAATTGACTTCCAATTAGCATGGTTCGGGCCATCTCCACCACAGTTCTATTTCTTCTCTCCACAATTCCATTCTGTTCAGGTGTCCTGGGAGAAGAAAATCTGTGTGTTAGTCCCTCTCTTTCACAAAGATCAGAAAACATGGAGTTTTCAAACTCACCTCCATGGTCAGATTGAATAGAACAGAATTTGTGTTTTCCTTTTTGTTTGACCTTATTGAAAAACAGATTAAACTTTTGAAATGCATCACTTTTATTTGCTAAGAAAAAGATCCATGAATATCTAGAGAAGTCATCTATGATGACATAGCCAAACTTGTTCCCATTAAGACTCTGAGTTCTAGTAGGACCGAAGAGGTCCATATGGAGGAGTTCCATTGGTCTAGAGGACAATGGCTCAGATCTTAATTTGAAAGAATTCCTGGTCTGTTTGCCTAGAGCACATGCATCACATGATTTTGAAATAGAATTGAATTTTATTCTAGGCATGCCTCTCACTAAATCATGCTTGACCAATTTATTTAAAGTAGTAAAGCTAGCATGACCTAGACGTCTATGCCATTCAAAAACATCATTTTTAGAATTGGCAAATAAACAAATATTAGATTCAGATTCCTCATCTAGGTCTACCATGTAGACATTATTAATCATGTTGGCTATAAATTTAACCACATCAGAATTTATTTCAAAGATTTTGCATGAGTTATCATCAAACAGAACCCTGTGACCCTTGTCACACAACTGACTAATGCTAATCAGGTTCTGTTGAAGACCTTCCACAAGTAGAACTTTTTCAATGGAGTTTGTGGAAGACTTACTTACTGTACCAACTCCAATAATCTTACCTTTGTTCTTTCCTCCAAACTTGACCAGACCCCCTACTTTCATCTCTATCTTGTTGAACTTGGATCGGTCTCCTGTCATGTGCCTGGAGCAGCCACTGTCGAGGTACCACTTGTTGTCTTCAGCTGCCAGGCCGACCTACACAAATAACATCAAGCAGAGTGATTTGGAACCCAAGATGAGTTGGGTCCAAGGACATTATTCAAATCTCTAATCAAATGTTTAGGAATCCAAATTTACTTCAGCATGGATTTCCCTGGCACCTTTACTTCTGGTTTATTGAAATTAAGTCCAGCTGGTCTGGAGAAGTAAGTTCTATTCCATTCATTAGGCTTGCCACTCCTAGGATATCTCCTGTTAGTTTGTTGATCAACAGATTTTTGAAGATGATGATCATTTCTCCAGTAGGTCCTCTTTGGACTCATTTGATTGTAGTAATTCCAGCTTTTCTTCTGATCCATTTGCTTGGTCCATTTACCATTTATGTTCTGATTAGTAGGCTTAGTGAAATTCTTCACAGAATTCATTCCCATTTTAAATGGTTGACCAGCACTGTTTTTAGAACTTTCCTTCTGACCTTGAGTTCCCTTACTGCTGTTTGAGCTGGATGGTGTGTCCAGCTTTTCTTTTCCCTTCTCTAGGCAGAAGGTAATGGTTTTGAATTGTAAGGGTCTTTTGTTAGTTGGGTCATAGCCTAGACCCTCCTTATTCAAGTTAACCCTAGCCCCCAGAATAGCATCCAGACTAGATTTTCCTTGGATAAATTTTTCCAAAACTTTCTGTTTGTCTTCCAGCTCCTTTTGAAGAGACTCAGAATTTTTTAGAAGTTCACCATTGACTTTCTTAACAGCTTCGTATTTTTCTGAGTTCACTCTACTTTCATTCAAGCTTTCTTCAATTCTTATTTTGAGTTCATTGAGCTGATTTTGACTTTCTTGGTTTTCTCCCTTGAGCTCATCATTTTCTTTTCTTAGTGAGGTCATTTCTTCTAGTTGCTCTTTTAGTTTTTGATTTTCCTCACAGACCTGGGTTTGTTCTTCAACATTAGTATTAAATTTTCTTTTCAGAACCCTATGCTCTTTACTAAGAGAGTTGAACTTATCTAATAACTCAGCATAAGTATCTTCCCAGTCATCAATCGTAAATTTTTTGAAAACATTGGTTACCTCTTCTTCACTGCTTGCCATTAGGAAAATTCCTTCTTCATGCTCCTCTGAGGAAGTGTCTTCGGGATCTTCTTCCTCCTCGCTCCATGTGCAGACCATCGCATGTGGCTTCTTCTTCTTCTACACCTTTGTGTTCTTCTTCTGGAAGAAGGGACCCTTCTTCTGAAGATCTGGGCATTCGCCTTTCATGTGTCCCTGTTTGTTACAATGATAACATGTCAGTCTCTTAGGATTTCTATCCCTATAATTGGTAGATTCAACATTCTTGTTAAAGGAGTATGGCTTTTTTCTCCTAAAGGTCTTCCCATTTCTCCTTAAAAATTTACTGAACTGACGAGTGAGCATTGCCTGCTCCTTCTGGTCGAGATCTGAGAAGCCATCAGACTCACCGCTACTGCTGCTGCTGCTGCTACTGCTACTCTTGTTGTGGGATGCCTTGAGAGCTACATTCTTAGCCTTCCTATCACTTCCTTCACTACCTCCTTTGAAATTCATCTCATAGGTCATGAGGGATCCTATGAGTTCATTCACTGTCAAGGTCGTCAGATCTTTTGACTCTTCAATCACGATGGCCTTAGTGTGCCATGCTGGGGATAAGGATCTAAGAATTTTCCTGACTATGTCTGCCTCAGCTAGATCCTTCCCTAGCCCCTTAAGTGTGTTCGTGATCAAGGACAACCTGGCATACATTTCAGTAATATTCTCCTCTGCATTCATCCTAAACAGTTCATACTTAGAGGTGTAGAGGTTTACCTTCGAGGCTTTCACTTGAGCTGTACCTTCGTAGATTAATTGCAGCTCATCCCACATTCGCTTGGCAGTCCTGTAGGCAGATATACGGGCATATTCCTCTAGGTGAACAGCACACTGGATGATGTTCAGCGCCGTCCAGTTGAGTGAAGATAGCTTGACATGGTCATCTGTCCACGCGTCCTCGTTCGGTGGCAGATCATACGGGCCAACAGTGATTACCCTCCACAGCTTGTGGCTCTATGCACTGATAAACACTTCCATCCTGTTCTTCCAAAAGAGATAATTATTACCATCAAAAAATGGAGGGTGACTAATGGATTGACCTTCAGCCATGAAGCTTCTAGGACCATTAGCATTTCCCTGACCGTTCGTCCACATGATGCAAACCTGCTCTGATACCAAATGTTAGCGCAGCGAAGAGTGATATAGAAGGGGGGGATGAATAGATCACTCCCAATTTGTAAAACTTCAGCGGAAACTCACTACTTCGAAATACAACCCTTCAGAAATAGCTAAACAATACAGCTAACGCAGTGAGAAACTAAGACGGAGTAATGAGGTGCGATTGGAAGAGGCCGTCCACACACACAAACACAATGCCAAATAGAAGGAAAGCACAAACGCTAATAGCAAGCCACAGAGGAGACAAGAGATTTTAAGGTGGTTCGATTGTAGTCCACAATCTACATCCACCCCTCACTCCAACTAGAGTGAGGATTCCACTAGCCACTGCTAGAAAACTGCAGACTCAGTCTGCGAACAATATGCTGCCACACAGCTTGAACAACCAAGGGAAGCAAATCCCTCAACCAAACTCTGCTACCCACAGAGCTTGACACCTGGACCTGCTACCAGCAAGACCAGAACCGGAGATGGCTCTCCCTTCCTCCAACCCGGAGGGAACATGCTAATGACAACCCGTCACTGGCAAAACTAGAGATCACAGATCTCTCTTCCTCTACAGCCCAGAGGGAAACCGGAGTAACTCTCCCTTCCTCTAAACACTGGATGGTAACAACTCGAAATCAGAGATATGAAGAAATGAAAGGAAAAACAGAAATGTAAACAAGACCAACGATGAATAACAATCGTTTCAGAAAAACCAAAAGCAAATGTAGCTTCCGAAGAAACAAATTGGACTCTTCTCTCTCACTCAGACTTTTCTCTCACAGCAATACTCTCAAATCTTTTCTCTCTATCTTCTTTCTGGAACGTGGAGGCTCTCTCTCTTTTCTTCTTCTGCTCCGGGATTCTGCTCTTCAGCTTTTTCTCCAGTTCGGTCCATCTAATCGCAGAAGGCACCTTTTATATGGCATTCGACCTGAGTTTCAGGCCTTCACACGAGTGAGTCTCGTTCCCTCCTTTTCCAGAGCATTCTCGGATCACGTGCCAGGTATCATCCTCGATTCACGTGCCCAATCATTAACCTGAATCATCTGCAGGTAGAAACAAGGAAATTTGATTAGTTAGTTCAGTCAGATATCAATGAATGTATATACTTTAGAATAGCAAATGAGTAAGTGTGTACACTGGGGGAGTGTATAGACTTGTGAGTCCTCATGCGACCTCAGTGTATAGACTAGCTGAATAATGAATTAGCACAACAGGGGGAATGTATGGACTTCTGTGAAATGTATAAAGCCATCGAGTGTATAGACTTAGAGATGTCAATTAGGCAAGTGTGTCAAGTGTGAGAGTGTATAGAGTTGAAGTTCTTCATGCGAGCTCAGTGTATGGACTTGTAAGTGTTCATGCGACCTCAGTGTGTAGTCTTCATTCAGCAGGCAAGACAATGGATGTCTAGAGTTGGTCGTGTGAAGGAGGACGAGTGTAAAGACTTGTCATGAAGAGCAGCAATGTGTAGACTTGTGAAGCACAACTATATGCAATGTATAGATGTCGATGTATAGACTTCGATGAGAACAATGCATGAAGGCATCGAATGTGTAGACTTAGAAATAGCAATTAAGCAAGTGTGTCAAATGAGAGAGTGTATACACTTGAAAACAGCATATATGCAAGTATGAACAACTTGAGAGTGTATACACTTGATGATGGGGACATCGCTTACCACTTCCCATTTCTCCAAGAGTCCCGATGCTCGCCATTGTGTTCATCTTGATTTTCTGAGTCTAGCTATGTAATTTTCATATCTTTCCTTGAGTCTTAACCATGTAATTTTCCTTTTATTGAGTCAAGTACCTAAGTTAGTGAGTCATCTATCTAAGTCTAAGTATCATTAGGTGGCCTAGTGGGTTAACGGGCCCACTTCAATGGGCTTGGCCCATGGGCGCCCCCTTCCCCCCCTTGGTCATTTGTCAATAGTCCAAAAGGTAAGGACTTTTTGTAAATTGAGGGTTTCCTATAAATAGGACCCTAATCCTTCCATGGAGAACTAATGAATGAATGAATGAAGTATTAAGTGAAAATTTCCACAAGAATTGTGTCTCTCTCTCTCTCTCTAAAGGGGGTGAACCCCATTCTCTCTCCTCCCCACCTCCAATTTCGAAATTCACTCTCTCTCCTCCCTATTCACCTCTCATTAAGACCCCTCCCCCTTCCCCATACCTCCCATTTAATTCCCCTCCAACCCCTAGGTGGAATCCCCTTCTCCTAGGCACCTCTCCCTCCTCCCAAGCAACCTTTCCCCTTCCCCATACAACCTTTCATTTTCCCAAGGGAGAATCCCTTCTCCCAAGCACCCCTTCCCCTTCCCAAGGCAACCCTTCCCATTCCCTAGGCCCCCATTAACCCCTCCATTAACCCACCATTCAAACCAAAGGAGATATCTCTCCTCCCTCTCTCCTTCCCAACCCAAATTCGTAGCTCCCCCTTCCTCCACTTGCTAGACCACCTCCCAACCCCCTTTCTGCCCCTCCCACACCTTGTATCACCCCCTAACAGACCCCCACATAGTCAGGTGCCACCCCCACACCCATCCACCCCATTTCCCGCCCCATCTACTCCGTCTCCCATCACCTATCATCACCCTATTCATCTCAGTCCGCAGGCAGCAGTCAAGGGTCGAGTTGCAGAGTCAACCACATCTTTACCGCACATCTTCTGGAGGCGTATCCTACATTGCCGGAAAGCTCTTCCAGTCGTCTTCGCAGGAGAGGTGATCCCGCCCCAATTCGAGTTTGGAGCTGTCCGGGAGAGCCATTCTTCACCGACTGCGCAGAACCAGTCCGGCCAGAAACCAGAGCTGCCATTCAGAAGCTACTGCGACCACACCTGTGCTCCACTTGGTGCGCAACTTGACCGGGCGAAGATCCACCAGTTCTCTGTCCAACACAGAAAGCGGGACCTCGTTTGGAGTTCGTAGCTCCCCGTTCCAAATTATTTTCCCCATGTGTGCAGGTCAGTCCTGTCAGGGACTGATCAGACCCCCTCTCACTCTTCGGGTCCCACCTCCATGCTCCGACCTCCTCTGGTGCCCATCTTTGTTTCTGATCGAATAGGATTCGACCACGCTCGCAACCGTCCTAATCCCATCTCCATTGGATCACGGGAGCGATCGTGGTGAAGTCGCCAACCTGCTGCAACAACCTGAACTCAGTCCAAGGCAGAGCAGAGCAGCGCCGGTCCAACGTCTGTCCCGGCCAGCGTCAACAACTTCTGGCACCAAACAAATTCGGGCTTTATCCCAGGTCAGTCACAAACATTTTGGCGCTGGTCTCGTTCATTTTTGAGTCCGGGAGCGATCACAGTAGAGTCAACAGCGAGTGCCTGTCAGTGGGCAGAACCGGCGGACAGAACCCCGGGAGGGCAATCCGGCTCCGTTCTTAGCTTCACGCCCCTCCCCGCCTGGCCGGCTTACCACCCCTCCTTGTGTGGAGGTAGTGTTTGTGTGTAATCCACTTTTCTCCACCCCGAGATCCACCCTCCTGCGTGAGGCGTAGTGCATGTAAATAATTAGCAGGGATCAAGCTTCATCGACGCAGTGTGCGGGGAACCCACACTTCCCCGCTCGCCCTCGTCTCCGAACGGGGTTGGTTTCTTCAAACCAACCGGGTAAGCTCTATCCCTTGCTCTCATATCAGTAGTTTGTTCATATAATATCCGTGGAATTGCACTGTTGACGGTGAGAGAGCGCCCGACCCCGAAGCTCCCCGTTTACGAGTGGTCATCGTGGGATTGTGAGAGAGTGACCCGGTGCCCTTTCGGCACCTAGCCAGCCCTTTGATTGTGGGACCGTACCCACGGGAGGGCGACCATAGCTCTGCTGGTCCTCTACCAGCAAGGGCTTTGTTCCACTACCTCCACTCGGCATCGCCGAGTCACCCGGGAATCGTGTGCGCAACGGTGGTTTGGCAACTTGCGTAATTTTCTACTCTTGTGCGTTGTGCTTGCTTGGTAAGTCCAAGGACCCTCGGTCTAGTTGCTACATTCACAAAGTCGGTGTCACATCACTTGAAAACAGCATATAGGCAAGTATGAACAACTTGAGAGTGTATACACTTGAAGGTGATATCGAGTGTATAGGGTTGACGGATAACTGAGTGTATAGACTTAGAGATGTTTAGACTTGCCAAAGAGCTGGACGATGTACATACTTGAACAAGTAAAGTCTGTACAGACTTGAAGGTTCACAGTGTGTAGACTTTGGCAAGGCAACGCCAGTAAAGTTCCCAGTGTACAGACTTACTGAACTGAGCGTAGGTAAAAGATACGAGGAATGTATAGACTTACTCAGTTCAGTTCAGAATGTAGGTAAAAGTCCCAATGTATAGACTTTACCTGAGAATGCAACTGCTGTACAGACTTGCTCAACCAGTCCGATGAACAGACTTGGAATTTCAACAGAAGGATGTACAGACTTGGAAAACTAATGCCAATGTACAGACTTCAGGTGAAACGATGCAGCTACAGTGCAGTGTAGACTGCCAGACTCGTTTTGAACAATGCACACTATATGGACTTGCAGTGCAAAGGCAGATGTATAGACTTGGTAGTCTGGAGGGTCGACGCATCAAAGAAAGGGGTCGACCCTTGATGCATGGATGTATGGACTTGTACAGTGACTAGAGGCTGTACAGACTTTGGGTCATGATGTGTGAGACGAGGGACAGTGTATTGACTTTGAAATGGCAGACGATGTATAGACGTGGGGTTCAACTGAGGGTGTATAGACTTGGAAGATGAAAGGTGATGTGTAGACTTTGAGGTGAACGGGAGACTGTATAGACTTGGCCCCTTGAAGGGTGTATAGACTTCAGATGTGCAAGCTACAGTGCCGTTGTATGGACTTGATCTAAGGATTGGCTGTACAGACTCTGAAGGCTTAGCGGAGGATGTACAGACTTTGAATATGAAGTTCAATGTATGGACTTCAGGTGAAGACCAATGTACATACTTTGAATATGAAATTCAATGTATGGACTTGGAAAGCAAAGGGGGCGTCGACCCATCAGAAGGGGGGCGTCGACCCATCACTGTCCAGACTATGCAGACAGTGTGTAGACATGATCAAGTAGTGCATATCTATCTGACAACCATATGAACTGCACAGTCCTACATGATGAAGCATGAATTAATCTAGAGATAGAAGATTGATTTATAGTGTGAGACATCATCAAAACGTAGGGATGCAACAACCAAGAAACCCATGAACTTCCCAGATCTCACTCCGAAGGCGCACTTGGCAGGATTGAGCTTCATGTTGTACTTCAGGAGGGTGCCGAAGGTTTCAGCGAGGTCGGTGAAGTGGTCTTGGGCCTTGGGGGTCTTGACGAGCATGTCGTCAATGTAGGCTTCGACGTTCCGACCTAGTTGCTCCAGCGTTTGATACGTAGCTCCAGCGTTCTTCAACCCGAAAGGCATTCGGGTGTAGCAGTATACGCCGTAGTCGGTGATGAAGGTGATCTTCTCGACATCTTCTGGGTCCATCCTGATCTGATGGTAACCTAAATAGGTGTCTAGGAAGCTGAGTATCTCATTGCCCGAGGTTGAGTCAACCAATTGGTCGATGCTCGGTAACAGATAACAGTCCTTAGGAGTGGCCTTATTCAGATCGGTGAAGTCCACGCACATCCGCAATTTGCCGGAGGCTTTAGGCACCAGACGGCGTTGGCTAGCCACGTCGGGTACAGGATCGGTCTGAAGAGGCCAGTCTCTTGTCCCTTGGTGACCTGCGCCTTGATGATCGCCTGCTTCTCTGGTGCATGCTTCCTTCTGCGTTGCTGAACGGGCTTCACGGCGGAGTCGAGGTTGAGCTTGTGTATTACAGTCTCCTCTGGTATCCCAGGGAGTTGATCATCGGACCAAGCAAAAATTTGGATGTAGTCAGAAAGGAATTTCTTATATTGCTGCTGAACCTTGGGCGGTAGGTCGGCTCCGATCCTTACTCCTAGGGTCGGGTCATCGTTTAGGAAAATCGTCAGTAATTCGCCACCAGGTTCGGTGGTTACGGTTTTATCCTCGACTCCCCGGGGGCCCTTGTCCTTCCCGTCCGGCCTTGTGGCCTCTACCGAGATATTGTAGCACCTTCTGGCCGTGGCTTGGTTACCTCGGACTTCCCCCAACCCATTTTTGGTGGGGAACTTCATTTTTTGGTGATTGGTAGATGGTACGGCCTTTATCCGGCTGAGGATGCCCCGGTCGAAGATGGCGTTGTACGCTATCATACCTTTAATCACTATGAAGTCCACCATGACTGTAACGGTTTTGGGTGGGGTGCCGAGGGTAACCGGCAGGCTTAGGGCTCCCTCGGGATAGGTGGCCAGGCCATTAAACCCACAGAGGGGAGTTCGGACAGGGCGGAGTTTGGATGGATCCTCCCCCATCTTAAGGAAACAGTCATAAGATAATACATCAGGGGCACTCCCATTGTCAACTAGACTTCTATCTACGTTACAATGGTTCATCGTAGCAGAGATCACGAGGGCGTCGTCATGCGGGGTGCTCAGCCCTTCCACGTCTCGGTCGGAGAAGACTATGACCTGGGGCTCACTTGGCGGGGCCTTGGGAGGCTCTATGGCTCGGCTCGCCCGCTCAGCATGACGCTTCCTACCTCGACTGCTGTCGCCTCCTAATGCTGTCCCTCCAGAGATGACGTTGATGCGGACCCCTCGGGGGGACATTGTCGATCTCCTCTACGACGCCTCGATCTTCTTTACACTCGGCTATGAACCGAGCTAGGTGACCCAGACGGATGAGGCGCTCTATCTCGTCCTGGAGCTGGTGGCAGTCACCAGTGTGGTGCCCGTGATCGCCGTGGAATAAGCAATGCTTGTCGCGGCTGCGGTTCTTCGACCTCATCGGCTCGGGTTTGCGGAGACGTCTCAAGTTTTTGATGTCTTCATATATCTCGTAGACCGGGGCGGCTAGTGGGGTTACCGCTCGTACTTCCACTTGCGCTCCCCATCACGGTCTCCCTTTTTCCCCGAGCCTGAGCTTGGCTCGGGAGCCCGCTTCTTTTCCCCCTCCCGACCCAGGCCGGTTGCATCTCGGCAAGCACTGAGCACTTCTTCGCACTCGGCGTGGCGCAAAGCCAGAGTCACTAGCTCGGCGAGGGTCGAGGGAGGATGGGGGACAAGTTCGCGGCGGAGATTCTCGTCCCGGGTGCCCCCAGTCAGTGCGGTTATGGCTGAGGCCACGTCCAGGCGGGGGATTCTCAGGGCTTCTGATTTAAATCGGTGAATATAGGCCCGGAGTCTTTCCCCCTGCGCCTGTTTGAGGGCCAGGAGCCCCGCTACCGACCTTGGGGGGGCACTTCCGGCGAAACTCTCTTTGAAGACTCGCCCAAATTGCCTGAAGTCTCGGATGGACCCGGGGGCGAGGGCCCGGAACCATGCTTGAGCGCCTTGGACCAGGATGGTCACAAAGGCTCGGCACTTGATAGCATCAGACGCTCCGTGCAGGGTCATCAGAGCGTCAAAGCTGTCGTAATGATCGGCCGGGTCACCCTGGCCGTCGTAGGGCTTGAAGGTAGGGATGGAGGTTCTGGGAGATACCTCTGCCTTCAAGATGTGCTCGGAGAACGGGGATTTTCCTCGTCCTCCGGGAAAGAGGTCTTCTGCAGGGCGCGGAGGGCGCTCTCCTGTTCTGCGAATCGCCTCTCGAAATCTCGTAGTCGGAGGGATAATTCTGGCTGTTGCCGCGTCGTGGGGTTGGGGGGAGCGTCTTGGCGATCTCCGGGAACGCCAGTCTCCGGGTTCGGACGGCGCGCCCCCAGTTTTCCTCTCCTCGGCGTGGAGGAAGCCTCTTGCTCTGGAGGCGGAGCATGTGAGGGACCTCCCGTTCGGTTGCTGATGATCTGCTGGCCGCGGAGGGAGAAGCGGCCTCCGGCGGTGTGCTGGGAGATACTCCCGCGGGGAGGGCTCCCTGATGGAGCATGGGACCTTCCTTCCCTAGCCGCCTGGGCCCTCATGAACTCCACGAGGACATCCAGTTTTGCGTTGAGGGCCTGGAAGGCTTCGGCGCCACCGTTGTGTAGTAGCCCTACCGCCGCAGGAGGGGGTGGTGGATCGTCGGCGGGGGCGCTGGCGTTGGAGGGAGGGTTCCGTGAGGCCCGAGAGGGGCCATCCCCTGCCGCTACCATGGCCTTTCCCCTCTCGCCGGCGGACCTCCTCCCTGAGCTCCTTCACACCATACTGGCTCTTTTTACGTTTCCCATAGACGGCGCCAGATGAAGAGGCGTGATCTCGTGCTGGTCTTGAGCGGATGGAGGATCACCAGGTAGTGAACTGCAAGACAAGGAAACAGATCAGGGGGCCCAGGGAGAGTCCCTGGGGAAAACCCTCCGATGCTTAAGTCAGTGGAGCTATGGCGGGAGCAGTAAAGGGAGAAGAGAGCATGTGCGTGAGATCCCTCTCCACCAGAGGGTGAAGTTGTTCTTGCTCATGAGCTTTGAGCTTAGGATTGCCCTTACCTTCATCGGAGGGTCTCCTTGGTTTAAATAGTATGCCGTTTCCTGGAGTCCTGTAAGCCGAGGGGTTTCAGGTGGGGGTTACGTCCTCATCGTGGGCTTTTATTACCTTATCGTGGGAGCGTTACCACCTTGGGGAAGAAGAAGTCCCTTGCCTTCCTGAATTCCTGCCTGCTGTGGACTCTTAACGGCTGCAAAGGATAAGCAATCGTCGGCCATTCTGAGCTCAGAGAAGCCAGCCCTATCGGGCGATAGGCTTAGCTCGGAAGAGGATGGGTCGGATTGGTCGGCATACGCCTTCTTCTCCCGGGCGGAGATATGGCTTGGGAGGGACCTTTCCCGTGACCTGACCGACACTCGGGCCCTCCGAGCCTAGAGGCCGCCTAGGAAGGTTGTATCCTCGAGTAATTTTTTATTGGGCTTTCTTCACTGAGTGGGCCCTGTGGGCTGTCACTTAGGCGAGCTTGGCCTCGTTGGGTCCTGTCGGGCCTAGTCGGGCTGCTCTTTGAATGGGCTACAGAAATCCCCCTCTCCAGGTAGTATTTATTTATTAGGCCGGCTCCCGATATAGGGCGGAGAACCTAGGTCCGAGGACCACCATCACGCATAGCGAAAGCCTCCGCCGGGCGTAACCTGACCTTCCGCTAATCACCATTCGATATACCGGAGAGTCAGATCATGTAGGCATGCAAGGTGGTAGTATTTAGTTTTATTGTTCACTGCTTATTTGGTCCTTTATTTATAAATTTAGGGAAGACTTTGGCAATCCCTGTTACTCGCAGGGCTGCCGATTAGTCGTTGCATTTTTTTTGAGACTTCACATAACATTACGGTGCATACATATGGGCCCATGAGGTGGGCCAAGTATGACCATATTCGGACAGACTCGTGTGTCATAGGGACAATGTATGCCAGAGTATGGCAAATTTGATATTTGACAATTAAGGGGATGCAGTTAAAACCTGGTCGAGATGAATTGAATTCAACGGCTTATCAACCCAAGACAAGGTCATGTCATGGCCATAATGAGATTAATCCCGAGGTGCAGGCACGACCTGTCAGGGGGTCATCAATATTCCCATGTCCGGGGTCTAGAGGAGGTGAGAGCTCCGGAGTGGACACAGCCATGTTCATTTTTTATTCTTGTTATTATTTTTTTAAATGCATGAATGCACTTTATTTATTATTTATTTATTTCTTTTATTTTGTTTTATTATTATTTTTATATTGGATGCATGCATTTTTATTCCCTTTATTGACATTTATTTGGCATTTATTTGATAATTATTCATTCATCATTCTTTTGTTGTTCCTTTATCACTTTTATTATTGTTTTTGTTTTATTATTTGTTTGTTGCCATTTATTTAGCCATTATTTATTTATCAAGTTTTTATTATTTTCTTTTCATTAATCTCTCACTTTCACCCCTTTTTATATCCCTTTCTTTATTGCGTGTTTATTTTATTTTAACCATTTTTTATTCCCCCATTTTTAGACGAGGGTGTCTTGTTTATTTCTTTACTTATCTCCCTTTTCTGTATACATATATATGGATATGAGATGGGGAGGTCTGGACGTGTGAACTTGTAACTAAGTGGGTGATTTTGTAACTAAGTGGGTGATTAGTGCTAATAGTTGTTTGATATGCATTTATGGGAGTGCAACGTGTTAATGGGTGCGAGTGGGAGCTTTCTTTAGTTAGTCTTTTTGTTTAGTTTACATATATGTAAATATAATAAGGGGGAGATAGGGTGGGCGTGTATATGCAATGTGAAAGTGTATATAACGTGTTTTAATGGGGTGTGTAGGTGTAATACGGCGTGAGGAGAATGTGAAACTGCGTGGGATGTTCGCATGGCTTACTCTGGCGCGGCATTTTTTGGTTTCATTATTACTATTTATTTTTTTATATTGATAAAGGGGTGTGGAGAAGTTTGAAATGGCGCGGGTGAGAATGTGGGAGCGCCGGTTACTTGCAATTGGAGTTTTAATGGTTTTGAGTGTGGAGTTAATCCGGCACGAGGGGGTACCGCGCCGGTTTAGGCCGCACCGGGTAACGGTGTGGTTTTGTTTGTTTTGTTTTATTTTGATTTATTTTTGTTTGTTGTTTGTTTTATTATTTATTTATTTTTATTTATTTATTTATTATTATTGTTTTATTTTATTTTCGGTCTTGCAAATGTCCTGACAAAAATCCGACAGCATCTCCCCTAGACCCGAAGGGGTGTAGGGGATAAGTGGAGGTCCACCCTTGATGACAGACTCCTAAATGCCGAGAGGCCAAATGGCGACCGGTGGACCCAAATGGATGGAGACCCTGAGGGCAAGCCTACAAGGGGTATCGATGTTCAATGGGCTTTTAACCGTAAATCCAACAAACACCCGAAAGGACGGTCCCCGAGGGCTAGCGTACAAGGCGTTTCCATGTGTCCATGGGATATCGGAATCGGGACACTATTCGCCATTAAGGAGGTCAATATTCACTCAGACAGTGATCATCTAAAACAGTATGGAACGCTGTCCTAAAACGGCGAGACAAAAATCACCTTAAAACGGCGGGACAGAAATCACCTTAAAACAGCACGGAGAGGCGTAGCTAAAACTTTCCACGGCGTGGGGCAGCATAGGTATAGGGTTAAAACGGCGCGGGGGAGATGAATGGGTTTAACCGGCACGGTCCGCCCGGGGAGCGCCGGATTAGGCCACGCCAAGTGGAGACCATTTGGAATTTGATGAGATTGAGTGTGGGGCTAATCCGGCGCGGGGGGGGGGGGGGGGGGTACCACGCCGTATTAGGGCCCACCGGATTAGGAGCGCGCCGATTTAGGGTATTTTCTTGCCATTTTCAATCTATTTGAGTTATAAAGTTGTTTGTTGGCACTTTTGATGTTAATTGAGTTAATTAATGAGTGAATTGAAGTCCTGGATGCCCTGTAAACAGGGCCAGAGCTCGTGCGAGGTTCATGCTCAAGCACGGAAACCTGTTACAATAGAATGATGCTCCATTAAGTCCAAGTTGTAAGGGCAATTAATCATCCGGGTCTGATGAAATTTGGGCAGCAACTCCCCATATCCGGAGGATTATGGGGGATAAGCGGAGGCATACTCACATAACTGGAGTAAGCTCCTTAATGCTTGGTGGCACAACGGCGGCCGGTAGACCCAAATGGATGGAAGACCCCGAGGGCTAGCCTACGAGAGGTACCAGTATTCATGGGCCGAAACATGATTAAGAGGGACGACCAGTGAGGGAGGAAACCCCGAGGGCTAGCCTACGAGGGGCACACAACCCATGGTCACCACCGGTCCCCTTTCAGGGGTAGTGTATTTAGTGTTGGGCCGTAAGCCCTATCATTATTCACCCTTTGGCGGCCCATAGAGGCACATGTCACAGGAGGACAGGACCTTATGAGCCTCTCGTGTTGCAGAGAAAGATTGGGATGTAGATGCCCATGGGGAATGTCCCCCCCTTCCCGGGTTATCGGACTGTCATCCTCGAGAGAACAAAAAAACATAGTATTGCGACCCATATACAGGGTAAGAGGAACGCAGTATTAGCAAGTTAGCATTTAGAGGGTTAGCAGGTTAGCATGTGAGCTATGGAGGTTGTAAGGGGCAAACCCTCGAACGGCCAACAGGTAACACACGGGAAGCTATTTACACTAGAAAACCCTACACCCAGATTATAGGGATGGCCATGTTCTCTCCAGATCATCATTATGAATAAATGAACCATGTAGTAGTCCCAGAGATAGCCATAGGAGCACTGTGGACGCCAAAAAAATGACGATGATGATCATGGCGACATTCGCGTCTACACATTAGAGCGCGAGTCGAAGACAGAACTGCTGAATAAACCTCATGCCTCGCCCGATCAGGATGAGAACTCGCTTGGTGGTCCGCTACCCGCTAAGGAAGCCCCCTAAGCAGAAGATATAGCTACAAGGCTCCGACCGGCCATGCCGAGAGATGAATCAGAGAAAAGTCAGGAACTCCGGCACAGTCTCGGCACGCACCAAAAGTCACGCAAAGTCTGGGACCGAGTCCCCGGAGGCTGCGAACAGAATATTACGGAGGCCATACAAAACAAACCGGAACATGCCGGGAATGCCAACATTCATATAAACGGCCTCAACTTTGGAAAGAATTCGTTCGGTGCTTAAACCGGCGCGATATGCACTTAAAACGGCGCCACTAAGACCGGCGCGCCCCTTTCCTCTTCATTCCTTGCATTTTGGGTTAAACCGGCGTGGCCTTCATCTAAACCAGCGCGGCCTTCATCTTGGGTTAAACCGGCGCGCCCCTTTTCCCCTTCATATGGGTTAAACCGGCGCGCACCCTTTCCCTTGCATCTCACGTTAATCCGGCGCATAAACAAGCCATCCCATCTACATTCCGATGCTCTGCTTTGCATCATTATGGCGTGCAGAGGACATTCAATGCCCATGACTCTGCTTCTACCTTCGTTCAACAGCACACAAGTAGTAGCAGCAAGGCAATCTCCGGCAGATCTCTGAGCGTCCCATCCTCGGACGAGCAGCAGTGTACGGGACAAATGAACAGCGTCCAGCACTGCCAGTCAACTCCCGACTTCATTGCGGACGAGGTGGAAATGGCAGGTATGCTCCCAGGCCGGCTGATATATATAAGGGGCAGCATTGTCAAAGAAAAAAGAGGAGAGAGGCACCAATAGAAGGAAACAGAAGAAGAGAGAAGAGGAAGAAGGGAGAGGCAAAAGGGAAGGCTGCTGGTTCGGCTAAGGTCCCTAACGTCCGAAGAGAAGAGGAAGCTACATCCATCCCCATCTGCAAGGTGAAGAAGAAAAAGAGAGAGGGTGAGAAAGAGAGAGGGGAGAGAGGGGGAAGAGCTTGTGCTCTGTTCCTCCTCCCCCACCGATGTATCTTCTTTTCCCACCTCAACACTTAGCTTCTCTTTTATCTTCTCCGTTGTATTCTTCCTTTCCTTTCCCTTGAGGATGAATAAAAGAATGACTTTGTAAGCATGCGCAGTATTCTATGGCTCTGATCCTTTCCCCCCTTTTCTTCCGTTTCATTTCTTTGGTTCTCTGAATCACCTGGGGTCCTCGGAAGCTTGCCCTTCTGTGGCATGAACTCTGAGGGAACCCGTTCGAAGGGTGAACAGTCATGGCCACCTACGGCCTACATTCGTCCCGTTCCACGAAGTCATCACCCGTGAGTTGTGAGAGCTCTTGAAGGCTAGTCCTCGAGCTCTCCAACACTCACATTTGGGTTTTTGGACCGCCATGAGGTCTAGATTTGAGGTGTACCCCGGAGTTATCCGTTTGGTGCCCCTTATTTTGCTCTGGCAACTCCCAGTCCGGGGGAGGTGCTTCCCAATCTTCGCCAGAATAAGAACACTCAAGAACAGACGAACAGGATGAGTTCTCTGAACACAAGAGCAGACGAATAGACTTAGCTCTGTGGGGGAAAGAACAGCTTTCAGCCTGAACTTCTGAGTTCCTTCAATCTTCATGCTCGTTCATCTGAATAAACGATCAGAGAGCTTTAACCACCTTCTCTATCAACTTAACCCATCAATCAAGTGAATAAACCAATCAAAATGTCAGTCTAAAGGTTGAAGAAACAAGAACGAAAATAGAAAGAATAAACAGAGCACAAACAGAATGGAATACGGCTTAACCCGGCGCCCCCTAATCCGGCATGGGCTAATCCGGCGCGCTACCCCCCCCGCGCCGGATTAGCTCCACACTCAAATACACTTCGGAATTTCGGAGCTCAAACCGGCACCCCCCCTCTTCTTAGGCTATTCGGCGCGCCCCCTCTCCCTCCTTGGCATTAACTTAACCCGGCACGCCCCCTTTACACCTCCATAGCCGGCGCGCCTCCCTTGCATCATGTGAAACCGGCGCGCCCCTAGTGTCCATCTAACCGGCGCGCCCCTCCTCTCTTCCTTCATATCCATCTAATCGGCGCGCCCCTCCTCTCTTCCTTCATATCCATTTAACCGGCGCGCCTCTTTTATATAAAGAGGGGGAGGTAAATAATAATAATAAAAGGGAGAAAGGTTCAAACAAAAAATGCAAAGATCAATACCAAATAAAAAAAATGAAAGGAACTCTATTACCCGTGCTTCGAATAAAATTTTGTCGAACCCCGCGACCTGACCGCGCAGGTCGATCCGCGTGTGAGGGCGCACGTTAGTGAGCTCGGGCTATGCACTTAATAATTCACTCCCTCGGACTGGGTGCAAAGAGAAAATCGACGACGCCTTATGGTATCGGACGTGGTTTACGGAATTTCTGACATGGCCATAGTCCGAAATCATCTCCGGCCAATAGTCTATCAACTTGACCCATCTCTACCGGGATCCAATCCCGTATTCTCATTAAACTTGCCTTGTTCGTGGCAGACATTCACGCGGTTTTGTCACCGTCTTTTATACTACAAGCACGGAGCTTCGTCCGAACATGAAGTGGCCCATGAGTGGACGACATAGTCTGAACATTCATGTCCCAATATGGGTTTCTAGCATAGTTCATCTTTCACTATCCTCCTGCATGATTAGTATTCTCTCTAGGCCATAGGGCCCTTATTCCCGGCAATCAATCAAGGGTGTTCCCCCGTATGGGGGATGTAAATAACGCCGTGGCCTTTACGGCACGGTGGGTTTCGGTCCCGACACGAACCACACAATTGTCTGATTAGTCAGATCACGCGCACCATGGGCTTCCACGAAGCCCGAATAAATCGTCACTTTGTGACTGGCACGCCCTCGCACTAAATAAACGATTAACCCCGATCAACAAACGAGCCGATTCCCCTTCGAATTTTAGTGCGTCCACAAGCACATATGTGTGTGCTTATAGAAATAAAAACCTCGATAAACGAGAGGGAGCTTGACGGAACCACTCCAGTGAGAAGAGAAAACATACCTCGGGAAAGGGGGGTATAACCTTAATGTTGCCCTGGAGCGGACCAGGGCTCATTCGACGTCGGTGAAGGAAACCACACGACAACACACTGAATGCTAGAAGTTAAATGCAACCAGAGAAAAGAGAGGGGACGCAGGGAGATATTGCCATATTCAACACCACACCATTATATTATCAGAAAGGGGCCAATACACGCTTATACGGCATGGCATGTCATTGTCGCTCAGAGGCCGGCCACTGCTTACACAGACGGGTATATAAACCCAGCTCTGGAGGAGGAGAAAGCAGAGGAACAAAGAAGAAAAATGGGCTCATATCATCGCCCCTCCGACAATATTCATTTACAGAGATGTTGCCTAGAGAAAATAGAAGGGGGTCGCTGGGAGAAATCACCGGAACCCACCTAAAACCTTCACTGCAGGAAACAGAGTATCGAAAAAGGGGGGCTTCTCTCTCTGGCTTCGGGCTTCTCCAGACAGAGGGACGGGAGGATGGGAGAGATGGTGGCTCTTTGATTATCTTTCTCAAAAATCCCCCCTTTCTTGTTCCCCAAGCTTCCTCGCTCTCGGACGATTCGCCTCCTTCTTCTTGGTCGAAAGCCCCCTTTTTATAGCCTTAACCGGCGTGGCTTCACCTGACGCGCAAATGGGCGCGCCGATTTAGTGAGGGTTGCCTCATGTGCACCGGATTAAGAGCTTTGGAGCGCGCCGGATTAGGAGCTTTGGAGCGTGCCGGATTAGGGGCTCCTCCATCCTATCTCCAGCATCTTTTGGCCCATTTAACTTGTCTAGGCCCATCTGTGCTTATTTTCTTCTTTTGTGAGGGTTGGGCAATCGTCCGGCTTGTACTTGTTGTTCGGGCTGCTGCTTGTTTCTTCGAGGATGGTCCCGAATATTCTTTCGAGCTCTCGAGACTTGCTTTAGTAGTTGTCTGTTGGAGTCGGGCATCCTTTCATTTCTTCTTTTTCTTCGGTCTCATCTTTCGTTCGGCTTTCGCCATTCTTCTTTCTTCTTTTCTTTCTTTTCTTCTCTGCCGACATAGGAGCACTCGATCAGAACTTAAGGCCTGCAGAAGCAAAAGTTAGGAAAAATTAAAAATATTTTTAGTGTCAACAGACGGTCACGTAGTTCAAGTTTCTATCTCACAGGCACATGATCCAAGGCGAAGTTAGGACTGTAGATTCTTCCACGTGGACAGCTTATCCTCAGCATCTGTCATGTTGACTAGCAGTAGCACATTCGATCGACATTCTTTGGGCGGGAAACTTGTTTCCCATGCACCAGCTCTCACGAGGCTATATAAAGAGGCCAGATCTTTCAGATCAAAGAAATAAGAGAAGGGGATTAGGAAGCTCGAAGAGAGAGACATCAAAAGTAGTCTGAAAGAGCAAGAGAAGCAGAGAGAATAGGAGAATCCAAGGAAGAGAAGAGTTCGTGAGAGGGCTTTGGGAAGAGAAAAATAGAGTGCCATAATTCAGAGAGAGATAGTGAGAAGAAGAAGAAGAGGAAGAGAGAATTCAGGAGATCGTGAGTTTGTGAGAAAGAGGAAGAGGAAGAGGAAGAAATAAAGATACCTCGAGAAGAGGAAAGTGAAGCTGCCTGAAGATTTGTTCAACTGGCGTTTGGATCTGATCCAAGCCAGTCTACTCTTGAAAGAGCTACATTTCTGTGTTTCATTTCTAGTTGTTCTTTGTTTCATCTTTATTTTCTTTTATTCAAACATCAAGCTGTATGTCAGCGAAAGCAAACTGTAATGCTCAGCAGGCGAGGTATGTACCTCGGACAGCAAGCTGTGATGCTCAGCTGTAAGCAAGCTGTAATGCTCAACGGTTCAAGCTGTTAGGTAGCGGGAAGCATCACTCTGGTTTGAGTGGGGGATGGACGTAGGTCTGCGGGCAGCAGACTGAACCATGTAAATCTCCTTGTCTTCGTGGTTTGATTGCAATTCTGACTCACGGTAGATGTATGCTTAGGTACGAGTCTATTGCATAGATTTAGCCTAAGCACTTCGTAATTAACCGTGTGTCTAATTTGATTCTATCTAACTACTGCTGAGTGCTCTAGATAATTTGCTGAGTGTGCTACCCAAGTATTCTTGTGTGAATCACATTAGAACATTTGAACAAGTGTTCGAGTGTGGGTCTCAATAGAATATAAGTTTAACTGAGCCTATCTGATTTTAATTCCACAAGATTTTATATCGATTAATATATTGGGCAAAATTATTGAACGGGATTCATTCACCCCCCCTCTGAATCTCAGTTTGCACCATCTCATAGAGTCAACAGAGATGAGGCGATACATCACCACCTTGAAGGCCAGGAGACCTCCCTCTAGGCCCTAGCCACAACAACAACAACAACAACAACAACAACAACAACAACAACAACAACAACAACAACAACAACAACAACAACAACAACAACAGTTGCAACCACAACAGCAACCTCAGCAGGTCCAACAGTAGTAGCCAAATATGGGCATCATTCAGAACCCACTCCTGGAGCGCCACTAGCCAAACCAACAAGTCAACCCCATCTTTTCCTTCCAGGAAGTCGGAAGAGGGCAAGGCTGGTATACGGAAAGCACCTCTGTTCTCGCCACCAACCACGTCTCTAGTCAACCCCCTCGCCTCATCCGAGCAGCACCTCCTTCTCCCCGACCCATATCACAACCCATAACTAAGCCTTCATTCCCACAACCATCACGCCCCCTCATCTGCACCCCTACCAATAACTACCCACTGATCTACCAACAAAAATCCTCCACACCACCACCTATGCCTTCAAAACCTCTCATCATCCACCGTCCCTCCGAGGCCCCATCTACCTCCGCCACACCTCTATCTATGCCTCCAAAACCTCTCATCATCCACCAGCCATCTACCTCTCCATCTACCTCTGCCATACCTCCACACATACTTTCCAAACCCCCCATCATTCACCTTCCATTTGAGGCCCCATCTACTTCCACTTTGCCTCCACCAAACAAACCCCTCATCAAGATCTCTCTACCCATCATCACCCCTGCTTCACCAACTGTTCCTCCACCACTACCACTTAAACCCCTTCTCAAACCCATAACCAACCCCGTAGAGGTACAAAAACCCTAAGCCTTGGTGCTCCAGATGTTAGGTGCAATATGGGATCTAGAGGGGGGTGAATAGATCACTTTAACAAAATTATGCTCAATTAACAATTCACACCCAATTTATAATAACCACAACGGAAGCTAATACTTCAGACCACTTGACATACAACTGAACTAGAGACTCACAACTTGACCAGATTCGAACAACACTAGAGCACGAATTCTCACACACACACTTTCACAAATACTCGAAGCATTTCCGTTAAAGAGAATTCTACAATACAATTAATTGTTCAGACATAGTCGACAATTCAGAAAATAATTCAACAGTTAAAGCTTCAACCAGGACTAATATCGAATGCCTTATCACTAATCTAGTTCCAAACACAGAAGTGAGATTATCTCTATGATGTGCACAGCAAACAAACCAACATGTGAAGGAGATAGAAGACAGGGATCAAGCACACCATTCAAACCAAGGTAGACCAAGATTTTTAGGTGGTTCGGTCTTCTACCCACAGACCTACGTCCACCCCTCACTCAACCCGAGTGAGGCTTCTCCTTGCAAATGCAAGACCGCAGACTCAGTCTGTATCAACCGCTGACTAACAGCTTGAAACCGAGGGAAATAAATCCCTCACCCTGATCTCGCACCCTGCAAGACAAGACCCACTACCAGAGGTAGTGAACGGATGAACCAATCCTCCCTTCTTCTACAAACACAGAAGGATACGTGAGACATCACCTAGCTGCTCACAAGCCCAGAGGATTCAATCCTCTCTTCCCTTGAAACCACATAGGGAACAAGACGCTGAACATAGCTTCCCCAAACCCCACAACAGGGTATCAGAATTACAATGTAGAAAGGAAAAATAACAAACGAAAACACAATAGAAAATCAAAAGGAATATATCTCCACAGGGGAATATTAATTCTGGATTTGATCCACGAACTAAATAACACAACAGATCTTCAATTGGGTCTGGCTGCACACAGATACTTCTCTCGAGCTAACTCTCGATCTCTCTCTTCTTTTCTTCTTCTTCTTCTCACGAGCTCTCTCTCTCACTTTTCTTCTCACGAGCTCTCTCTTCTCTTCTCACAATTTCTCTCTCAAATTCTCTTCGAATTTCACAGATTTCTCTATTGCAACACTCTTCTCTTCTTCGACTGCAGGAGCCCTTTCTTTTCACTAAGATGTTGTCTATTTATAGAGCAGACAAATTAAATTTGAAAATGAATTTTATCCAAAATTAGCTTCCCGCCATTTGTCCACCTGTCAATGAGAATATTCTCTTCAGAAGCCACGTCAAAAATCCTTGGATCACATGCCATACTTGGCTTTCGATCATATTCAGTGGAATGCTCGTGGCAGACACACGATTTCAGTCTTCCCAGCCATTTTTCAGTCTTACTGGGTATTTTTCACCCTTATCATGTATTTGTCAGCCCTACCCAGCTATTTGTCACCACTATCGCTAGGAGCCGTCGCCTTAGCCAATTCACCTTTGAGCTTGAGCCATCACCTTTCGTTATTTGTCACCACTAAAGGTTCATTTGTCGCCCTTATGTGCTCATTTGTCACCATTACTTGCTCATTTGTTATCCTTGTTGGCCTTTGTGAAGTCTGCCCTTGGCTGCATCGATGCTATAGGAGCGTTGCATTAATGTTGTCATTTGTTAGCCTGCTTGAGATCTACCTTTGGCTGGTGTCTTCAAGACTTGAGTCAACTGGAAGTTGATCTTGGCTAGACTGCGTTGTCGTACAAAAAATGTTGAGTTGATGTAGCTTGGTGTTTCTTCTTGTACTTTGTGCTCTTCAGCCTTGCTGCCTTGTTGTGCTTTTGTCTCTTCTTTGAATTTTTCCATTGACTGCATTAACGTCACTGAGCACTGCGTCAATGTTGCTTCATCTCTTTCACCACTTTTAGCCTTGTTGCCTGTTTTTCACCCTTGAAGAGGTATTTGTTACCTCTATTGTCCATTTTCCACCATTGCCTATCTATTTTTCACCCTTATAGCCTATTTGTCACTGTTGAGCATGTATTTGTCACTACTATTCAACATCAACCGTCGCCCTTGACCTTGGCTCTTCTGCTTTGCGGGCTGAAGCCAAGTCGGCTCCTAATGCATATGAAGTTGACTCTAGTCGACTCTTCTTCTTCAAATTCCTTCCTCTTTCACATGTCAACTTCATTTAATCTATTATTCACCATTCTTGATATATTTGTTGGCTCTAGAACACATTTGACACCCAAATGCTTTCTTTGTCACCCTTGTGCCTATGACTTCAAACTTGACTGCATTGACTTTTCGTTGACAGGGCTTGACTGCATTGACTGTTCATGATACTGCGTTGACTGTGTTGACGCTACTTGATACGGTGTTGACTCCATTGACTACATTGACTTTTCTTCTGTTCTTCAGAATTTAACTGGCTATCAACATGTTCTTCACATAGTTGCACATATAAGATTAAGGCATCATATAGCATTAAAGCATGGCATTATTATAATCATAAATCCAATGTAGTTGACATCAATCATATGACTTTCTCAACACATGAATCTCATGCACTGACCCATGATGAGTCATAGTGTTTGACATCATCAAAACCATAGGGACACAACACCGCAGTGGAGGAATCTTCCACTGGGTTTTTCGATAAAACAGTCAGGCCCAAGAACAATCCCAGTAGGAAAGAAGGACCGAAGAGCAGCTAGAGGAGTCCACCCCTGGGACATAGTATGACCTACTGAAACATTTGGATAAAACACCTGCCTGGATCTCTATCCTTGAACTGATTAAGAGGTCCAAATCTCATCAAGAAGCTTTAATGGAATATCTTTAGAAGGTCATGGTAAACGAAGACCTCCCTGTCGAAAAGATTTCAGCAGTGCTGATGCCGACAAGTACACATGCAACCATCACGTTTCATGATCACAAGCTTGCCCCTAAAGAGGCTCAGAAATATGTGTTGTGCATTGCGGTAAAGATCAATGGGGTGTCTGTGGACCCATGTTTGGTGGATACATGTGCATCTTGAAGTCCCGCGATCAATGACACCCAAGAGGGGGTGAATTGGGTGTTTACCAATTTTAAGGAAAACTTTTAGCTTTTTACAAAATATGTGGTAAACAATAATTAGTAATTGAAAACTATTTAACCAATTCTCTCAAACTCACCGTTCCCACATGACCATACAACGAAAGCAATCAAACCACACAAATAACACACAATGCACAGCGGTTTTTAAGGTGGTTCGGATGCAACGATGGTAATCCTACATCCACCCCTCACCAAATCCGGTGAGGCTTCACTTGGGAATGAATCCCCAAACGGAGACGATGCTCCAAACACACACGTAGGACGACACCTGCACACACACATGGGGACGCGTCCCAAACTACACACGGAGACAAGCTCCAACACACACACACACGGAGATGAACTCCAACACGATCCGACAACCGGATCACTACCACACACACATACACACGCTGCAACAAACGTAGCACAATCACACATACGACCGCACGCAGGCGATTAACCATGACCGTATACATAAACGGTCACACACACAAAATGTATTTTCAGGTTTGAAAGTAAACACAAGTAACAATATAAGCTCAGATCAAAATAGAACTCATGGCAACCATCTCAAAACAACGACTAAAGGATGTAGAGATTGTTCCCCCTT
The DNA here is from genome assembly GCA_022559845.1 of Amorphophallus konjac. Lineage (NCBI taxonomy): Eukaryota > Viridiplantae > Streptophyta > Magnoliopsida > Alismatales > Araceae > Amorphophallus > Amorphophallus konjac. The sequence goes on from JAHNEJ010000696.1 coordinate 132,906, forward strand.
TGATTTCCAAGATGAATAGAAGTGGTAGCTTGGAGCTCCAGTCGGATGGTGATGATTTCAATGTCTTCTTGATCTCTCCTTGATCTGCTGCACTTTTCCTTCTTCTACAATCTTCAAAACCTCTTGGATGAAGATCAAAACCCCTTGGCTTGAGCTCTTCTTTCCTTTCTTCCCTCTCTTCACCTACAATATAGAAAACAATGAATACATTAGAGTTCCACTTGCTAAATTCGTAGCTTACACATATGCCTATGTAGAAGACATGAAAAGACCATGATCACCCTTCTAGAACCATCCAAAAAGACCCCCAATAGGTCTATTATGAACCCAAGGGCAAAATGGGGGTTTATGACTTCACAAATATATTTTTATAACCCCTTGAATGGTCCAAGGACAAGTCCCAGACCAGATCCACGTTTTGTGGATGATTGGGTGTCATTAGGATTAAACAAATGGGGTGAAAGCCCTCTCAACGCGCTTGAAAAACAAAGTCAACAAAAGTGGCTTCGGGGCTGGCGATCGACCGGAACCTTCTGGCGGTCGACCGTTACTGATAGACATGTAGAAATATTAGTTCTAGGATTTTCGGTCGACCGCTACTGGGCTGGCGGTAGACCGCTACTGAGAGAACTGCTGCCCGTTGGTTTCTGGGATTTTCGGTCGACCGCTAGCTCCTGGCGGTCAACCGCTAGCTACAGTATTTTTTGGTCAACCTAAATTATCCTTTAGGTCGACCTAAACCATGAATCTTGATACCTTTGCATATGTGATTGGCATTCCATTTTTAACCTGCATAAGAGAGTAAATGAAGTTAAGACAATGCAAGTTCAATCACTTTGATGCCATCTACCACTTTCAACCAAGATTCTCATGAAGCCTTCATTTTGTGAATCCAAATGATCCATATATGCATCCCATTGACATCAAACATTCAACCAAAGATTATATACAAACCAAGGATCAAGACCATGTAATCGTTACCATTTGCCATCCGAACCATGTAAGTTTAGTTATCATCACGTAATCACACATTAAGTTTCGTTATCATCAAAACCATAACTGTCATGAATAATAATCACAACAATCATCAAAATAATAACTCAACAATCTACCCCTTTTTGATGATGACAAACTTAGTGATGATGACAAATTTAATGATAAACTTGGGATGATATAACAGAATGGCACAAATGTTCTTTTCCCCCTGTCAACAATAGTCATCAACTTCTCCCCCTGTCAACAACAATCATCAATTTTTCACCCCCTTTGACATAATCAAAAAGCGGGATAATGCAAATCTTTCTCCCACAACAACAGTATCAAACGAGCTGGAAGAAGTCAATGAAGTAAGAGCAATTCTTTCTCCCTCTTGAGGAGACCAAGATGTGATTATTCTCACACATCAATATGATACCATTTGAGACAAATTCAGTCAAGCATGCATGGATACCAATGGAAGGTAATGATTGGCCTCATATTAGATTTTCACAAGCTGAGATAGTCAGCATAATAGCATGCAAATAAGAGAACCCATATCAGATGTTCACAACATGCAAGAGCACATCAAACGATTTTCTTTTATTTTTAATTTTTTTGAGTTTTATATTTTCTGGAAATGCGTAGGAACTCAATGCAAGCATGTGATGACACTATGAATGTAAGCATGATACCAATGGAAAGTAAAAGCCCCATATGGCAAGTGTAAGTAAATTGAAGTCCAATTTTTGTGAGATTTTCAGTGATTTTCAAATTTTTAATTTTCTTATAAAATGCATGAGGCTATATACATGCAACTTATGACACATGATGAGCACACAATGTAACCTGGCAGATACGTATATATAGACATGCAAGCATATCTCCCCCTTACTTATATAAGAGGGTATAGGTATAGGAAGGGTGCATGAGGGTCATGACAATCGGAATGCACATGTGTAGCACACGGGAAGTTGTGCAATCATATAGGAGAATTATGCAATTACTAATGCAGTCAATCAACTTTCTGAATACATATTAAATCAAATTTTTAGATGTGTAAGTGCGTAACATGAAAAATGATAGTTGTAATATGGATATTCAGATTTTTAGATCAACATAAGGAGACATTTTACAGACTGCACTTCAATTTTGAGAACATCGTATTGGAGGCTACGCTCTACCACAATGAGTTTCACCAATATTATTCAACTCAACCAATATCACATGATAGTCATAATTTTTCAAGAGTGATCAAGCTCAAATGATTCCTTTTTACGCCAGTAGACGCATGGAGCTCATGCCAGAATCCCCGGTTACTCAGAATACTGAACCATTTCACCTCATTTTGAATAGAGATACTAGTCAACACTTTTCAGATATGAACCACATCACATCTTAGGTGACATGTGCCCAGCTTACTTAGTGAGACTGAGCATTGCTCTGTCTTTCATTTTCATCCCAAATTTTTAAACAGGATAGGTAGGCAGCTTTTTCCTCAACTGTCTCTTCAACATACATACAGCAAGTTTAACATCTCGAGAGTGTTGAAAAGAAATTCATATATCCTTATCTTTAACACTCATTTTCACATTTTGTGCAGGAAGTGTGCGAATTTGATTCAGCATGTATATCGAAAATATCATGAATACATAACAGTGCAGCTCCCCCTAAATAGATGCACTTATGAAATAAAACTCTCCCAGAGTGTACGATATGAAACACTCCAATAATGACTCAAATGCAGCATTATTAAGCAAGAAAGGATAAGGCTATAGAAGTGTCAAAGGATGGAGTTGAATAGCATATAATAGCACACAAACACACATTGGGAGTTTATGCAAATGCACTATGACATGCATGCGAGCAATGTGATGTCAATTTGATACCAATTGAATGGACAATTTGATACCAATTGAATGGATGCGAACTAAATGAACTAAGTGCGACTAATGCATGAGTTCCAATGAAATACAACATATGAGCATATGAGAATGTGATGCAATGTGCAAAGTTATTCGGACTTGATTTTCATTTGCAATATCTAAAAGCACCTTATGCATTGAATTATGATGCATGCAACCTATAACTATGTGAGAGTGGAATGCAAGTTATTTTGAAAAGTTGAGAGCTTTGATTTTGCAGCCAGTGTGACAAAATTCTCATTGAAATCATCCACATTCTATTCATGAATCAACAAACATTTTTCATGACATGACCTTTATGAATAAGGCTGCATACATGACCACAATTAAACACTGCAACCCAATGTTCAGAATTGTTCAAAAATAGATTTTCAGAAATCTTTCACAAGTTTTGAAATTAGAAATCATTCATAAGCCAAATGTTTGAATTATGAGCAAAAACATATTTTCAATTGAAATCACTCAGTTTAAAGATTCATTTATAGATCAACCATTTGACTTCTTTGAGTTCTAGTACGAGGCGGAGAACATTGATCCAAAGACCAACTCACGCATAGTGAGATTTCCAAGGTGAATGTAACCCACCTTTTCACTACTCAGTATTTGATATACCAGATACTCAATTGAGCTCAGATGTCATCATACAATTCAAATTAAGAGATATTCAATAGTCAATCACCTCATACACATTTCTCAAGATTTTCAATTTGGTTCAAGCAATTTGACAAAATGATCACATCATACTAGGGCAACAACATGTTAGGTTTTCAGAATATTTACCTGAGTTTAGCAGACCTGTTGAGAGGTGCATTCCATAATCTCCCACATGCAAATGTCAAGATTCATCAACAATGTTTATGCATGAAAATGGATATGCATTCTAATAACAAAACCAATTTTTTTTATCTTCATTCATGGAAATATGGTTAAAACAACTATGAGTTTTTCAAACAGAGCTCAAAAGTTAATTTTTCAATACTTGTGCCTTGAGCATCTGTCATCTTTCAAGTCTTCCACCTGCAATTTAAAGAAGGTACAAATCAGTTCATCCATAATGCTCATTTCAAAATCTTCTTGTATAATCCCTGCAAAATAATCATATGAAGCATTATTAGTAGTTCCAGAGATGGTAATAATCACATATGCATGAACCACTAAAAGGACTTTACCTGATTTTCTCATGAACAATGGTTGATTAACTTTACCTGTTGCGGGCCTTTTATACCATGCCTTGGGTACTTATTTAGATCACTTTTCTGTCTCCTGGTGACGGATTGAGGATATTTTTATCATTTTCATCCTTGCAAGGTATTCCTCAGTTGATTCAAGCTTGGTCATGACTAGCCCATTATCATTTGAATTTTTTAGAGTATAATCTACATCCTGGGACAAGAGGACTTGAGTTGTCAATTTCGATTCAAATTTATTGACAATGGCATGCCAAATTATTTTAACAACCAACATCCCCTAGACAGCTCTAGATGCAATGCATGACTCATGTGTGAACCTAAACATTAATCCCATATAACGAATGCAGGTTGCTCCCCCTTAGTGTGTGCATGAATGCAAGATGTTCAGTTACCATCCAATGCCATATGCAGCCTGTAACTAATTGACTCATAGTACTGGGCGGAGAACTTAGATCCGAAGATCTCCTCACGCGTAGTGATAGCTTTCAGACATGCGAAACCTGCCCTTCCACATGTCACCATTTGATATACTATATAGTCAAGGGTGGTGGAGGTAGGAGGATTGCTATGCATTATCACATGAATTCACAATATTCAACTTATGCATGACAGTACGTGAAAGTGTATGCAAATTCAATATATGTAGTGAAATCATGATCTGAAGAATCTTCAAGCTCTCCTACAACAAGATGCTATATGACATGTGATGTACACATAGATATGCAAACAACTATGGATGGAATGCATGTACAGACATGTGCATTATCACAAGACTATTCAGCACAAGATGAATCAAACCAATGACACAATTACTGAAGAAGGTTAGAGGGATATCACCTGAGTTTCCAAATTTCAGTTTTGATTTTTCTTTTAAGCTGACTTATGTCACTAGCCCGTGTGCCTTACCTTCTTGATGAAAATAGATTTCATGCTTTTCATTCCCAAGGCACACCTGCAAAATAGATTTCTCATTTGGCCTTCTTAGGTACCAAATCCTTTTGGGTCCTTGTGGGTTAGCAGCAACTTTGGCATGCAATTTCCAATTTTTAACAATATTCAAGTCATAATTTTTCATGAGAAAATAATCATGCTTAACATTCCCAGATTTGTCAAAGTGGTGGGGGGAAGCACGTGGCATCACATTTTTCTTTCTCATTGGCTCTACTGGTTTATGTATGTGAGCATGACTTGTTGAGTGAAGACTCTCTTTCTTCATGAGTAACCAGCAGTATGACTTGGTGTGACCTCTTTTACCACAGCGATTACAATGCATGGAAGGTCTTTTGGTGAAGACTTCCTTTGTATTTTTCAAAACAGTTTGGTTCCTACATGCTCTCAAGTCATCATTCTTCATAATGAAGCAATTATGCATAGCATGTCCATGTTTTCCACAATAAAAGCATGTGAGTTTCTTTCTAGTTGGTTGTCTGTGTATGGCAGAAGAATGTTCAACATGCATGGGTGTGCTAGCAGCATTTTTGGATTTTTGATGCAAATTGATTTTCTTTGTGGATGCATGTGTGTGTGCAACATGATTTTCCTTTTTCTAATTTTCATTTGATGTGCTGGCTATATTTGAATTGTGCACAAAGGATGTATAAACTTTATTTTCAAACTTTTTTTGTTTACAGGATTATAGCCCAGCCCTTCCCTTTGAAAATTCACGTTCATCCCAAGCAATTTGTTCAAGTTTTCTTGACCATTTACAAATCTAGACAGTGAATCATTCAAGTCAAGAATTTCAGATTGAAGAGATGAAATTTGTAATTCAGAATTGGCAAGTTCTTCTTCACAAGTGGAAAGACTAACATTCAACATGGCATTGGTAGTCTTAAGGCATTCTACTTCTTGACTAAGTTCATCCATATTTTCACATTCTCTAACAACCACATATTTTTCTTTTTCAAGAGTTAACACTCTTTCAGAAATGGCCTTGTTCAATTCCTTCAGTTTCTCATTTTCTTTAACAAGCTTTTCATCATGAATCAGTTCATTTATCAAGGTTTGATCATCGGCCATAGAATTTAGTTTTGCAGTCATCTCCTGTTTTCATTTCTTAAAGAACATATTTGATCTTTGTGAAATTCAATGTCAAACACATGAGCCTCAATCATTTCCTCTAGATGCAAGCATTTTTTACAAGAGGAATTACACTTATTTTGTTCGACATCCTTTTTCAATTTTTTGTTTTCATATTTTAGCTTCTTGTATTTTTCAGCAAGATCATCATATGCAATCAACAAATCTTCATAAGTAACTTCATCTTCATTATCAGAATCAGAATTTACCTTTGAGCTTGATTCAATTTGCTGATCACTCCCTTGATCGCTCATACCTGCCACAAGGCCTTGGTCTTCATACTCTTTCCGGACTTTGGTTAAGCCATCCAAGATATCCTTCGCAGACCTGCAATGGGAGACAAAAGGGAAATAGTTAGAATCAACTGTAGCAATAAGCAATTTCAAAACCAAGCAATTTTGATCATGTTTGCACTTTTGATTTTCAGTCCAGACATGTTTGTCTTTAGGCAATTCATGAGGACCATGTGAAATAAGCTTCCATAGCTTAGGGTCATATGAATTGACTAGACTAAACATTCTACCTAACCACAAATCAAAATTGCAACCATCAAATACCGGTGGAGAATTCAAAGTGTACATAATGGTAGTCATTGACCTGGATCTCTCTAGATCGTTAGATCTATGAAATTAGAGCCTTTGCTCTGATACCAATTGAAGTCCCGCGATCAATGACACCCAAGAGGGGGGTGAATTGGGTGTTTACCAATTTTAAGGAAAACTTTTAGCTTTTTACAAAATATGTGGTAAACAATAATTAGCAATTGAAAACTAATTAACCAATTCTCTCAAACTCACCATTCCCACACGACCATACAGCGAAAGCAATCAAACCACACAAATAACACATAATGCACAACGGTTTTTAAGGTGGTTCGGATGCAACGACGGCAATCCTACATCCACCCCTCACCAAATCCGGTAAGGCTTCACTTGGGAATGAATCCCCAAACGGAGACGATGCTCCAAACACACACGCAGGACGACACCTGCACACACACACGGGGACGCGCCCCAAACTACACACGGAGACAAGCTCCAACACACACACACACGGAGATGAACTCCAACACGATCCGACAATCGGATCACTACCACACACACATACACACGCTGCAATAAACGCAGCACAATCACACATACGACCGCACGCAGGCGATTAACCACGACCGTATACACAAACGGTCACACACACAAAATGTATTTTCAGGTTTGAAAGTAAACACAAGTAACAATATAAGCTCAGATCAAAATAGAACTCATGGCAACCATCTCAAAACATCAACTAAAGGATGTAGAGATTGTTCCCCCTTTGATTTCCAAGACAAATAGAAGTGGTAGCTTGGAGCTCCAGTCGGATGGTGATGATTTCAATGTCTTCTTGATCCTCTTCTTGATCTGCTGCACTTTTCCTTCTTCTGCAATCTTCAAAACCCCTTGGCTTGAGCTCTTCTTTCCTTTCTTCCCTCTCTTCACCTACAAGATAGAAAACAATGAATACATTAGAGTTCCACTTGCTAAATTTGTAGCTTACATATATGCCTATCTAGAAGACATGAAAAGACCATGATCACCCTTCTAGAACCATCCAAAAAGACCCCCAATAGGTCTATTATGAACCCAAGGGCAAAATGGGGGTTTATGACTTCACAAATATATTTTTATAACCCCTTGAATGGTCCAAGGACAAGTCCCAGACCAGATCCACGTTTTGTGGATGATTGGGTGTCATTAGGATTAAACAAACGGGGTGAAAGCCCTCTCCACGCGCTTGAAAAACAAAGTCAACAAAAGTGGCTTCGGGGCTGGTGGTCGACTGTTACTGATAGACATGTAGAAATATAAGTTCTGGGATTTTCAGTCGACCGCTACTGGGCTGGCGGTCGACCGCTAATGAGAGAACTGTTGCCCGTTGGTTTCTGGGATTTTCGGTCAACCTCTAGCTCCTGGCGGTCGACCGCTAGCTACATTATTTTTAGGTCAACCTAAATTGTCCTTTAGGTCGACCTCAATCATGAATCTTGATACCTTTGCGTATGGGACTGGCATTCCATTTTAAACCTGCATAAGAGGGTAAATGAAGTTAATACAATGCAAGTTCAATCACTTTGATGCTATCTACCGCTTTCAACCAAGATTCTCATGAAGCCTTCATTTTGTGAATCCAAATGATCTATATATGCATCCCATTGACATCAAACATTCAACCAAAGATTATATACAAACCAAGGATCAAGACCATGTAATCATTGCCATTTGCCATCCGAACCATGTAAGTTTAGTTATCATCACGTAATCACACATTAAGTTTAGTTATCATCAAAACCATAACTGTCATGAACAATAATCACAACAATCATCAAAATTATAACTAAACACGTCTATCAATGTGATTTCCATGAGCACCCTCCAACTGTGTGGGGCCGACATAGAACAGATAAAGCCTTCAGCAATCACAGTCACAACATATGACAATAGCAAAAGGCCTCCGAAGGGGATGATTACCCTCAATGTGGAAGTGGGTCCTGTTGTGCTTCCTACAGAATTTCATATTCTTGATATGGACCCGACATTCTAGGGCATACTGGGTCATCCCTACATAGAGGCAATGAACGTCGTCCCATCTACAAACCACCAAAGCTTGAAGTTTCCGTACAAGGGACGGATTGTCAAAGTGTTTAGCATGCCCATCCTCCCTATGGTGGATGCTATTACCACTTCTTTGCCCTCGGTTTAGCCAACCCACAGGCCCATTCTTTCACTGCTGGATGTATGTGACCCTTGCCGCACCCCATCAAAATAAGAAAAGTCACTTTCCATACCAATGCCACGTCTCCCTCCTCGTTCTAAGGGATGGGAGATCATGAGGAACATATGCTACCTACCAGGCAAAGGCCTAGGGTCGCAGTCACAAGGGAGGCTGAAACCAGTGAAGAAGACAAGGTTAATCGTTAGAGCCAGCTTAGGCTTTGAAGGGCCAATGGAAGCAGATGGAAAACCTTTGGAGTGGTCCTTGTACTCTCATTTCAAGAAAGGGCCTATTGTGCAAATGGGGGACTACTCACAAGAAACACATGGGGGGTCACAAATTGCGTATTTGGTTGGGGGATGCTCGAGGGTTATCAAAAAGGGAAAGATTGACGACCCGGAGTGTGAATGGTACAAATGGTTTGACATACACGATATTTCCATCGCACTACAGCAGATGTTCTTGTCTCCACACCTAGAAGGGCCACCTTTGATCTCCGATATGCCAGGAGATGCCATAATTGTTGCTAAAACTCCAAACCATCCTCGTCAAGTGGACATTGTCATTGACGGATCGCTATCCATCATTTTATCCATTCATTCTCCTCAACCTTTCCTGCTGACTTCTTCTTGGGCCAGACAGTTGTTTGATGATCTTCCCAGGTCTACTTCTCTACTTACGTTCCTACACCGATTTTTTAACCCGCATAAAATTTTCAATCATGATCTGCTCTCTGAGCCTCCAAACTTCTTAGCTATAATTCCCTTTTCTCCTTCTACAACTGCTTTTAATTATTTTGTCATTGAAAATGAAAATGAAAAAAATGTCATTTTCCAAAGTCCTCGACAACACATCTCTTTTGAGGAGACCTCCGACATCTCCCACGAGTGCGCCCCGAATTACGGGCCACTCATCCAAGGTCCTCTGAGTGACCTCCTTTACCCCTCTGCTGAGGGGTCTTTTCTTGTACATTCGTCAGCTTCTTCTTCTTCTATATGACAAGTTACTCAGGTTAGGAATAATGAGTCAAGGGTAGTACCCAAAAGAAAATCCAAGTGTAGGAAAATCCCTCATCGATTCCTTCTAGATCTAACCAACAGGTGTCAAGCATGCCTAGACATTCCTTAGCTACTAGAAAATCCCATCAAACTTCCAGAGTTAGAATGTGAGGAGAGTTGCACAATCGATGAAGGATATGGAGTCTATGAGGTCACAGATGAAGAGTGCCCTATGGAAGAAGGGGATGAAGAATATGAGGACGCGGCTGACGCATATTCTAGTGGGATGAGGAGATTTCATGAGCCGTCAGCCGCTATAGCAGAATCCACCCAGGAAATAAACTTGAGAACCAAGGAAGACCCTAAGATTATCCTCATAAGTGATAATTTGCCATCATATGAGGAAGAGGCATTGATTGAGGTTCTCAAGAAATATAAGGACACATTCGCATGGTGCTACGAGGATATGTCGGGTTTGGATCCCACCCTGGTTGAACATCGTTTGACTTTAAAACTAGTGTCTATCTTGGTAAAAGAAAGGTTAAGGCGTTTCCACCCTCGGATGGCTTTGAAAATGAAGGAAGAGGTTGACAAGCTCCACAAAGGCAGATTTATTAGAGTCGTCATTTATCCTCAATGGGTGGCGAACATTGTCCCAGTCATGAAAAAGGATGGGAAGGTAAGGATCTGTATTGACTTCTGGGACCTTAACCGTGCTTATCCAAAGGATGATTTCCCCTTCCCTCACATTGATGTGCTGATTGATAATATGGCAGGGTATCAGACTCTCTCATTTATGGATGATTTTTTGGGATATAATCAAATTCGTTTGGCATCATTTACAACACCTTGGGGAACATATTGTTGTGTGGTCATGCCATTTGGGTTAAAGAATGCTGGAGCCACTTACCAAAGGGCTATGATGATAATATTTCATGACATGATGCATGTATATTTGGAGGTATATATGGATGGCTTATTGGTGAAATCAAGAACTAGGGCAGAGCATGCAGAAGTTCTGGATAAGGTGTTAAAAAAGATCAGGGGAATTCTAATTAAAAATGAATCCAAAAAAGTGTGTATTTGGTGTTTCTTCGGGTAAGCTGCTTGGCTTCATTGTGAGCAAAAGGGGCATTGAGATAGATCCCAATAAAGCCAAGGCAATCAGGGATATGCCACCTCTAAAGAATCTGAGGGAAGTTAGAGGTTTAATTAGAAGGTTGCAGTTTATCCGTTGGTTTGTGTCCCATCATTCACAAAGGTGTAAACCTTTCTATGAGTTGACCAAGCCGGGAATCGAGTTTCATTGGGATTCTAAATGTCAGGAAGCTTTTGAAGGATTGAAAGAATATTTGGCTAATCCACCCATCCTGATACCACCCACAGCAGGCAAACCTCTAATCTTTTATGTCTCAGTCCTGGATGACTCTGTGGGAGCTGTCCTGGCACAAACAAATGAAGAGGGCAAGGAAAGGGCAACCTACTACTTGTCTAAACTTCTCAATCCCTGTGAGCATAAATACACAAGTATGGAGAAAACTTGTGCTACCCTCGTTTGGGTAGTACAGAAATTGAAACACTACTTTCTGGCTCACTGTCACGACCCAAACCGATAGCAGTGGTACGCTTTGCTCGGAACGTGACAATGATACAGTCATGTCAATCGGAGCAAACCATAAGGAACAAAGAGATAGATAAAAATGTAATTTCATTAAAACTCCAAATATAAGTTCATTACAATTTTGATTTAGCCTAACAAACTCAATAAAAGAAAAATACAAGGAGACTCCCAAACTAGCTAGACTCGACTCGATGCAAGACTTAGAAGGTTCAACTAAATTTGCCAGAGCTCTCTTCACTCCCAGCCTTGCCCATCTTGGCTGCATTCATCTTCATTATTATTATCTCAAAAATATGGAAAAACATTAGGTGAGCGAACGCTCAGTAGGACTTAAATCTCTTGCTCCAAGCTAGCTTTACATGATTAGTGAATTACTTGAATATGCATGCATGAGATAAGCAGATAAATAACAAGAATTATAACTAGGCACGAAATAGAGCATAGAGAGAACACTTTTCAAGAGCATAATCTATAGGGACGAACATATGGAAGATTTATTGTGAACGAAATATAACTCGACTATAGATTGGCTACTCGAGAAATTTCAATAATGAAGTTTTTCACTTTTCAGGTCAAGTCAAAGATCAAATCATATCTAATGAAGAACATATCATGTCGTATTCAAATTAGAACTTATCTACATAAAATATTGCTTATCATTGGGGCAATGCCACACATGATCATTCATAGTACCGGTATATGTCTGGGCTTTGCCTCGCCCCTAGGACCAGATCTGGTCCCCCACAAATAATCAACCTAGCATTGAGTGTCAAGTTTGGACCCATAGCCCCGTATAAATTTTCTAGACAATATCCATGTCATATAAAATGGCCAAAGGAATTCCAAGGACTAAGTCATTATAGGAACATTAAGGTAGATTCACGGAATAGGGAGTTCAAGGACAGAACCTTGTGTAAAGATTACATGGCGATAAATCTCACATGAACACAAGGCAGTCATGAATCTGGGACAATTGGCGTCCACTCAGGCCGCCGCCAATGTCAGAATATGCGTCCGCTATAGTGGTCACCAATTCTGTGAACAGTGCAGGCATGAAGGAAATCGCGTCTCCTGTGACGGACGCTAATTCCTATATAGCGTCAACTATACTGGACGCTAATTATAGACAGTGATAGGACTCTCACAGAACACTAGAACAACACTCCATGAAGGCTAGAGTGTCATGTTTCTTAGAGTGACATGACAAGACACGGTTTCCAGAGTTTTTAGGGTACAACTTGCTCGACCACCTTGAGGGATTCCAAGGCTAGCGGAGACTTACAGAGGCCTTAGAGAATGAATTTCTAATATGGCGGAAGGAATATCCGACGGAGGGTCATTCAATCTCCAAGAAATATGGTGTCAACATGAAACCTCGTGAAATAGGGACTCCATCTCGGTCATGAGATAGCAATGCCAAAAGACCCGTGATATGGGTGAAAAATCCGATAAGTACTGTGAGACAAGAATCACGTCAAAGTAGTCAGGCGTTATTTTATAAAGTTGCGTCTCATCAAAGAGGCGCCAAATTCTAGAATTTAATGAAATTAAATAAAAATTATGTTAATTGGCATCCGTGTACGGAGGCGCTAGTTCTTTAAATAGCATCTATGCAAACGGACGTTAATTCTTCATTTATTATTTGCATATTTTTTTAAAGAAATTTTCAATAATACGCGTCTCTTTGAGAAGATGTCAATTCATATCTTATTTCTATTTAATTTAATAATTCAAAAAATAACGGTTCTTTTAAAGGACGCATATTTTAATTAGCGTCGTGAATGTGGACGCGCTTTTTATATTTATATATTATTACATGTATATATATATATATATATATATATATATATATATATATATATATTGAAAGAATGTGAATATAGATGAGGTTTTAAAAGAATAAAGATGGAAGGGGGATAATAATAAGGGCACAGAGAGAATAAGGTGGCTTATAGGGTTAGTGGGAAAATCTCACACAGAATTAACGTCAACGCAATTGACGTTAATTCTTTTAACGTAAAATTTCTACATGAACAGTGTCACTTTTTATTTAGTGAAAATTTAGCAGAACAAAATATATGACAAATGGGAGAAAAATATAAGGATTTTAACCATATGCATATCAATATTTTATTTTTCATGCTTTAATACATATGAAATTTCAAAGATGTGTGCAATTATTAATTAACGTCTAATTCACGTCAATACATATGACTGAATGAATAGTTCCACTTCTGAACCAGGAAGATTTTCACAGATTAGAAGACATGAAAATTAATGAGAAATTATGAGGATTCTAAAACTATGCACATCATAATTTTTATGTTCATGGTTCCATGGATATAGAATTTTAAAGGTGGGTGGATTTAATAATTAACAGGGAGCGTCTCTGCTCTGTTCGTTATTTCTAAACCATGCAGAAAACGTCATACCAGAATATGCAGGAAGCTTTTAGGAGCATAGAAGAATTTGATGAGGGACTATCAAGTGTTCTAGCATGAGGATTAATTTGGTTTTTGCTTGGGAGAATGCCTACCTTCACCCGATTTTAACATACGATGACGTTGGAAGGAGGAGCAGAGGAAGCAGAAAAGGAAGAAGCCAGATGTAGAAGGAAGAAGATCGTTGTAGCAACAGCAGCAGTACGATCCACAACGGTAGCAGCAAATCGAACCAGCAACAGCAGGAGCACGATGGCTCTACCATCGCCAGTGGAGTCTTATTTATAGGGATTCTTTTCCCTTCGAATCCTACTGAGATTCGAAGTTTTATTAAAACACTACCTCCTCTGATTTGATCCTAATCTTCCCAGAACATAGCCACCTTCTTTGATCTAAAACCAAACCCAAACCTAACAGGGAGTCGACGCACGTCCTATGGACCAGCCCATTGGCCTTCTTTATTTATCCGGCATTGTTTAATGGGCTTTAACCCAAAACCAATTTTAACATATTAATATTTTAATCCAGTTTAACTCCTTATTAAGGCCCACACTAGCCCTATTATAATTTCAATGTAATTTCATCTAAAGATTTTATTCGGGTTGGTCCTTTCTATTTAAAATTTATTTGTCGTGGATTTTGAAGCCCACTAATTACTCTTATAGGAATTTAATATTACAGCCCATTATCTAAGTTAACTATTTACATTTTACTCATATTAAGTTCCACTCAAAATTTTATCTTCCAAAATTGTTATATGGCTAATTATTCTTTTATTATTTTCGGGTTGCTACACTCACGAAGTCCATTTGATTACCCGGATGAATCCTATCAAGTTCCTCTTGGAAAAATCTATCCTTACTGATAGGTTAGCACTCTGGCAAAGCTTCCTATCTCAGTTTGACATCACCTATATTTAGCAGAAGGTGATTAAAGGCTATGCCATAGCCGAGCATCTCACTCACCATCCTTTCCCCAAATTTGACCCCATCCAATTAGAGTTTCCAGATGAAGAACTAATGTCCATCAACCAATCCACTGATCACATGTGGACATTACATTTTGATGGAGCTCTGAATTCCCAAGGGAGAGGTGTCAGCATTGTCCTCCTGTCACCTGAAGGTGTCACTATCCCACAAGTTTTTCAGCTCACATTCCTAGTCACCAACAACATAGCTGAATATGAGGCTCTTCTAGCTGGCCTAGAGGCCGCCCATTCTTTTGGTGTCACCGAACTGTGAATTGTAGGTGATAGTCAACTCATTCTTCACCAAGTGCTGACCAAATATTGCACCCTCGATCCCAAACTCAAGCTCTATCAAGAGCTTACATCTGCCTATGCTAGGCTATTCACCAAGCTGATCTTTGTCCATGTCTCTTGCAACCAGAATATTCTTGCTGATGCCCTCGCCTCCCTAGCATCATCGTTAACTTTCCCTCTTGGTAGACGTTTTGAGTCTATCATCATTCATAAGCATGTTACCCCTACTATTCAAGACGTTGCCTTTCTGAAGATCATAGAAGAATTATCGAGAAAGGTCAAAGAAGTAGAAATTATTGAGAATAGGGAAATCATGCTGGTAGAATTAGAATAAGAACTGGTAGACGAGGAAAAACCATGGTTTTATGAAATTGCCAAATATTGCGAAGATCAGTCCTACCCTGAAGAAGCCACAGCGGAGGATAAGAAAGTCATAAGGAGAGTGGCCTAGAAATACACATTGGTTTGAGGAGTGTTGTACAGGAGAAGCCTCACTGGTGTTCTTTTGAGATGCCTTGATGACGATGAGGTCTGGAAGTGTGTTGAGGATGCACACTCAGGTGTGTGCGGTGGCCACGTGAATAGCCAGATGCTTGCTAAGAAGATCCTTCAGCAAGGCTTTTACTGGCACACCATGGAAGAGGATTGTGCTATCTATGTCTGTAGGTGTGTTAAGTGTCAACTTCACGCCGATAAAATTCATTCCCCATCTTTCTCACTCCATCTGGTATCCTCTCCATGGCCTTTCTCCATGTGGACTTTCGACATCATTGGTCCTCTCGGTGATCCTAACTCCCTCACCAAGCAAAAATCCTTCATCCTTACTACAATGGAGTACTTCACCAAATGGGCCGAAGTCGAAGCTTACGTGGAAATAAAAGCATCAATGGTCTACAAGTTCATCATGAAGAACATCATCTCCAGGTTCGGCATTCCAAGCACCTCACTGACAATGGGCCGCAATTCATTTTTTAGGACCTTCAGGATCTCTGCAAAAGGTACAAAATTGCATTGCATCATTCATCACCATATTATCCACAAGGCAAGGGCCAGACAGAGGCCACTAATAAAACGTTGATCAAAATCATAAAGAAAACTTGTGAGTCTAATAAATTTGCGTATTGGCCAGAAAAGCTTATCGAAGCTCTATGGGCCTATCACACTTCAATCTGTACTCCCACTGGGCAAACCTCATTCGCCCTTACTTATGGGATGGAAGCGGTAGTCCCGTACGAGACTCTAATTCTTTCTCTCAGGGTACAATTAGACAAGGAACTTTTCACTGATGAACGTCACAATCACTCATTGCTCAATTGGAACTCTTAGATGAGAAGCGACTAGTCGCTGTCGAACATGCATGCATTTACCAAAATAGGCTCACACGTTTTTATCAAAATAAGGTCATTGAGAGAAAGTTTAAAGTCGGTGAGATGGTAGTGAAAATAGTTTTTGTAAAACCTGGTGGGCTGCCTTCTAAACTCCAACCCAATTGGGAAGGGCCATATGTGATTCAGGTTGTGTATCTTGGCAATGCCTACAGGCTAGTCAACGCTGAGGGGATCGAGCTATTCCACCCCTGGAATGGGCTTTACCTTAAGAAGAAATACCCTTAGATAGGTGTAACAATCGGCATGGTACAAGGACCGGTGGAGTTGGAAATTCACTCTTCGATCTTTGTAGTTTAACTCAGGGTTAACCCGCACACACACACACACCCCGCTCTCGAAATCAAATGGTGTGAAATCTGAGGGAAGCTAAAGAGGGACTGAGGGTGTAGGGTGCTACCCATTCTCTCCTTCTCGGTTCACAATGAGGGAGCGGAACCTTGGGCTAGACTACTGAACCTTACTACCACCTTAGTAGGGGGAATTCTCGGTACAAGTGGTGAAAAAAAATGCGATACACCGAACACGTGTCGGGAGGGGCAAAGTACCTGCAATGAAAAAAATCTCGGTCATATCCCAAAACGGGCAAAGTCCCCATAAAAAAAATCCTGGTCATAAGAATGTCTCTCCAAGACGACAAGGGAAAGAAAAAATAAAATAAACCCCACTAGCCGAGGGCCGAACCCCTACAGGGGATAGGGCATGGGAGGGACATCTTCCCAGGTCTCTCGAACCCTTACGTGAACTTCCTAAACACATTCTTTCTTCCTCTCTAAGTGGTATGCCCCGAACCCAAGGGATGGTAGAAACGGACTGAGGAGGACGCTACTGAATGAGATACTGAGTGGGAGGAAAAAATCAAGCACGTTGACCCCGTGTTGAGCTATTTAAGAACGGTTTGTGAATGAGTAAACACCCTTGATCTAAAAACCATGTCGATTTGTTATAAGAGTAGATGCCCTTCGTTCTACGCGTCTTTTAGAAGGGGTATGTCGGGCTGCGACCATTTTCAAAACAACAAAAAAACATGCAAAACAAAAACAAAAACAAAAATGACAAAAACAAAACAAAAAAAATACAAAAAGTCAAAAACACAAAGAAGAAAGGGGGATATAAAAACAAAAAACAAAACAAAACAAAACAAAACAAAAAAAATACATTTTACGTGATTGCATTTGTATGATGCACTCTTAATTTCTCGTTCGCATTTGAATGCTTGCGTGTCGCATTAAATTTATCTTTTCTCTTAATTGATAAAGGCTTGGCCTCTTGACCTACTATCAAGACTAGCTCTAAAGTGATCACTCATTTATTAAGCAGGGGGCCAAGTCAGAACAGAAAAGCAAACTTGCTTGCATGTCTAAGTGACACATGCAGGGTTGAAAGCATGGAAGGAGCAGAGAACAAAAGACCGAGCATGCTTTTTATTCCCCCAACAACCTCCCATAATTGAGAGTGAGTACACTCTAAGCCTCACCCTCTCTCCCAACATTGTTCTCCCCACCACCCTCCAGGCCAGGATCCCTGGGAAGCATCGTCAAACCATGTGAGGCGGTACTCTTATCGCCCTGCATTTCCTTCTCAGTCTTCACATTTTGCTGCCGCTCTGAGGGGGCAACAAAGGAATTGCTGACGTAAAAACCGCACTCACATGCTCTTCGGTAGCGCTCCTCACCGTCGCTCAGCCACTGTTCGGCAAGGCCAAGGCTGGCTCGGAGCTCTAGTAATTGGGCCTCCAAGGCCCTCTTCTCCTCTCTCTCTGCCAATCACTCGACTCTTTCTCCTTCTCTATCCCTCTCTCTCTAGGCTCGCTCTCTTTATCTGTCCTTCCTCTCTAGCTAGAGGGAGATCCTTAACTCCATGACACCCCGAGGGAGGTCATCATCTGAACGACACCGTAGTTCCTCCTCTAGCTCCGCTATTCTCACCTCGCCTTGTGCAGCATGAGCAAGCGTCTCTTGCATCTCTCCTATCTACCATTCCCACCATTCTCAAGAATGTGGCATAGCATGAACAATAGAACTTGAGTGGTGAAATGCTCACCTGTGTAGAAAGCATCCTCTCTGCCTCCGTGGCACGCTGCGTGGTATGAGCAAGTTGCTCGTGAAGCAAAGTAGCTTCTGAGGAAGGGATCCACAAACTAGAGGAGGCACCCCCTGCCCCCACTGCTACTAACGCCCCATCAAACTAGACGCTTTGTAACACACATGAAGTGGCAATTAGTGGCTAAACACTAGGAATCCAGGATCATAATTAGGAGCATGCATTGCATATACACTCACTAAGGAATTCAAGGTTGCACGGGTGTCAGCCAACTGTTGTTCCGTGTCTACCAAGCGAGCTCGCAAGTTTGCTATCATGGCATCACAGGCATCCTGCATCCATGACATACCGATCAGCATCACATAAAAAAAAACCACTGTTACCTCCACAAGCCCCCGGGGCTAGAGTTGCTCCACATATGTCGCCCTATAGAGGCACATGTATTCCTCACTATCCTGCACATGTGACTCCACGAGTGTGCCACCCCGCTGTCAGTCTTCATATTATTCAGGGAAGCGCACCCGCCAGTCAACACGGGCTGCCCTCCCACGTGTCTTTCTCCCGATGCGAGAGGGTGCGACCACGTCTGCCCATTCTTGGGCAAGCCCTAAGGTCCTCATAGCCAATCGTAGTCGAAGCGGCTCTATCTCATTCATTCAATGGACCCAAAGGTCCCGTCCAAACCGGGCACGGCTTGTTATAACTTTTGGATCTCACGTAGTGCAATCGGATCTAGAAGGGGGAGTTGAATAGATCCTATCAAGAAGTTTGGCCTATTTAAAAAACTCTCAGCTACCAAAAGCATAAACAACTCTTATAGAGTAAATGAATCACTTAGGCACAAAGCACATCAGAATTAAATGGAATGGTTTAAGAGGAAACGGCGGTCCAAAGACTACATAGGTTGACCTGTGTGATCAAAGTGTTTGCTCGGAGCACCGCCAAGTCAACTGGAGTGTATGCTAAGGTGATCAGCCAAAGTGTGTGTGGGTGAACGCAAGGTGATCCTACTTTGCTGGAGTATGCTCCTTAGTGCTTGTGTACAAGGGTGTAGTAGGCAGCCAAGGCAATGTAAATGTAGTGCAGAGGATAAGCAATGTGCAGACAAGATAACAAAAACCACAACGCTTAAGTGTGCGGTGGAAATAACTCATATTGCATACGATGAAGCAAGCATATCAACCTTTGAATGGGGATAGAAAATATGGAGCAATCGCACAAGATGCACAACCCACAACACAGAAGATTTTTAAGGTGGTTCGGTTGCAAACCCGCAACCTACGTCCACCCCTCACCAAACCAGGTGAGGCTTTCCTGCTGACACACAACTTACAGGCTCACAAGCCTACCGCTAACACACAGCTTACGGGCTTCACAAAGCCAACCCATAAAACAGAACCACCTTTTGTCTGTCTTCCTACAGTTGCCTGTAGGGACAGTTAAAGGGAGTGAAACAAAGAACACAAAAAAAGGAGAACACTATAAGTGCCATAGAAAAATAAGAGCTAGAGAAATGAATACACTAACTGAATCTTCAGATACAGATCTGGAAGTTGGTGACTACAGCTACAATTTCATATCCGAAGATTTGACTTTTCAAGCAACAGTAGACTGTAGGGCTGTGCTCTTTCAAGGTTGATCTCACTTCTTCCTCTTGCTCTTATAGCACTGGACTGGGTGGCCCTTAGTGCTGGGCTGCGCCCTTCTTTTCTTTCTCACAGGTTCTTCTTGGATGCTCAAGGGGATAGCTTTCTTCCTAGACAACAGTAGCTCCTTCTCTTGAGGAAGCTTCATATATATAGGAAGGCTAGGGGAAAATTTTCCCGCCACAAGACCTTCTTCCCTTGAAGCATACGCCGATGTGAGCTTGAGTGCTTTTCGAGGGCAGCTTCTTCTTCTAGCTTTTCTTTCCATCTGTGAACAAAGCTACCTTTTTTCTTGGACTTGCTATTCAACCTTCTTTTTCAGAGTCTGTCTCCCAGCTAATACGCTTTTGGTTCAGATAATCTTTTCTGTTTGTGCAACATACAGGGTTGGTAGCTCCTGATATGGTAAGAGGTAATCTGGACCATCCATCTTCATCAGAGAGGACCGAATGCCAGACCAGGGTTACCTCTGATTGGTTCTGAAGTGATAAGGTTCAGTGGGTTCTCATTGGCTGCCCAGTCTGCTTCATGCGGTACTCTGCAGTTTCCATTAGCTGCCCAACATATCTTTGTGTTGTGCCCCTGTGTGGTTTTGATGATGGCTGACACACCATGAGTCACACTGAAGTGTGCTAATTAATATTGATGACTGATTGACTGCTTGAATATCTGATTGTTTGCTTGAATAGCTAATTCATGAATATGGCTAGATTGGGTTAACATAGTGGCTAATTGTTCATGCAGTGCGTTGACGCAGTTGGAGATTGGGTTGACGCATTGGCTATTTGTTCACTAGCTACGTGGACGCAGTGGATCAGCGGGGTTGACGCCATGTTGCTTTGTCTCCTTTGTGTTGCTCATTAAGTCTCCAAGTCTGCACACTGCCTTTATGGTCCAAGTCTATATAGCCTCATTCCTACCTACGTTCCAAGTCAAAGTCTGCACATTGTCTTCGAACCCAATGTCTGCACAGTGGCCTTCACACTTGAAGTCCATACATTCGATGTTCAGAGTTGAAGTCCATACTGTGCCTCAGGCTGAGGTAGTCCATACACTGGTCGGTGGCAAGCCTGTACACTGGCCTCAGCGTTTTCACGTGAAGTCTACACATTGGTCTCTACTTGAAGTCTATACATTGGCTGAGGGTCTTCAAGTCCATACACAGTTGTCTGATGCATATTGATTGAAGTCTATACATTGGGTTTTCACATGAAGTATGTATAGCCGTTCACTGTTGTAGTCCATACACTGGACTATTAGGTCATGTCTACACTGGGTCTCAATGTACACACTTATTCATTGTACTGCTTCACGCACAAAGTCTGAACATCCTTCAATGAAATTTGAAGTCTATACACTGATTCACTGTTCATCGCCTTTGGGCATCAAAGTCTGTACATCGCCTTCAATCTTCAAGTCTATACACTGGCTTATTCTTCAAGTCTGTACAGCCATTTTGGATTGTATTTCAAGTCTAGACTTTGCACTGTTGCATTCATCATCTTCGTGTGGTGTTCTATCTTCGTGTTGATTTTACTTCGTGCACTCTTCTCTAAGATCAAGCCCGTGTCTGTGCTGTCTCCATGTCGTCCTCAGTTCGAGTCGGTTCTTTGTTATTTCCGTCTTCGTGTTGTTCTTCCTAGACCTCATGTCTTTCTTGTGTTGAAACCACACTTCGTGTTGGTTTCTATTTTTCATCTTCGTGTTGTGGTCAGCTCGTGTCGTTCTCGTTGCTATTTGTTATGTCGAGTTACTTTTTACTTCGTGTCGTTTTCTCTGAAGTGTTAAGCGTTATTAGTATGTATCTCGTGTCGGTCTCTTCGTAGTGTTTGTTTTGTTACAGTGACACTTCGTGTCGTTCTCGTTTTACCTCGTGCTGCTTTCATCTGACCTCGTGTCATGCTCTCCTTATCTCGTACTGTAGTAATCCTGTGTTCTCGTGTCATTTACTGTAGCTACTCGAGTCATATTCCTGCTTTCTTTGTTTTATCACGTGTCGTTTCACCTCATGTCGTTCTATCTGCTGTTTATTATGTCGTGTTGTTTCTTTGTATCCGTGTCTTCGTGTTATTCTAGTGTTTATAACCTCGTGTCGTTCTCTGTGTAATACTTGTTTTGTCACCTTTGAACCTCGTGTCGTTCTATGTGTAGTGTTTGGTTTGTCACCACTGTATCTCGTGTCGTCCTCAGTGCAGTGCACCTCTTGCTGTTTCTATACACCTCGTGCAGTTTTAGGTTCTGGTGCCCTGAGTTTTAATCGTGTTAATTCCTTGCAGGAGAAGAAGAAGATGGTCCGAGGAAATATTCCCGAGTGACTGTCAGCACGTGATCCGAGGCTGAAATAAAGCCTGCTGAGAGACTGCCACGTGGTCCGAATACTTAGGGCTGGAAATGTGGAGGTCACACGTCGGGGGTGATACTGCTGCTGCTGCTATATATATGGTCTTCATCCTTTGAAGAAATCATCGAAGAAGAAAAGCCTTGAGAGTAGAAAGCCCTTCGATCCAGAAGAAAAGAAGAGAGTAGAGAAGAGAGTGAGAGTGAGAGCAGAAGAAGAAAAAGAGAGAGAGATAGTGCCAGTGAGAAGAGAAGAAGAAGAAAAAGAAGAGTGGTAGAGTGAGAGAAGCTGCAGAAGTAAAAAGAGAAAGAGAGAGAGCTCGCGAGTGAGAGAAGGAAGCAGACAAGAAAAGGAAGAGAAAGAAGAAGAGAGAACGAGAGATGGGAAGCTTCATCTGAAGACTTGTTCCTACTGGACCGTGGATCAGATCCAGGCCAGTCAGCTCCATTGAGAGCCACATTTGTGTTTTCATCTTTTACAGCTTTCTGATTGCTGTGTTATTTTCATTTATTGTTTTTCCTTTGTCTTTCTGATTATCTTTGGTCTTCCGATTGCCCTGTTGGGGATCGGGTTCCTCCTGTTGATTCAGGAGAAGGGAGATCTGATCTCCGGGTTGCAAGTGATAGGTTGTCACTTGTGGGTTTCCCTCTGGTTAGAGGAAGGGAGGCTAGCCCTCCGGTTCTGGGCTTGTGGTTGCAAGTCCAGGTGTCCCTCCGGTTGGGAGGAAGAGAGGTCTTCGACCTCTGGTTTGCTGGTGACTGGAAGTCACCGGTTGGTTCCCTCCTGGTCTGGAGGAAGAGAGACTTCGGTCTCTGGTTTCCAAGTGGCTGAAAGTCACTTGGGGTGTCCCTCCGGTTGGGAGGAAGAGGGGAGCGTGTTCCCCTGGTCAAGCTGTTTGGCAGCATTTGTTGCAGACTGAGTCTGCGGTTTCTAGCGTGAGCTAGTGGAATCCTCACTCCGGTTGGGAGTGAGGGGTGGATGTAGGTCTGGAGGACCGAACCACCTTAAAATCTTTGAGCAGTGGTTTGCTTGTAGTGTGTTCTTCCATATCTCCTACCACCCTTCACAGATTGTCTTGAGATTTCCTATTCTCATTTGTGCTGCTTCCGCTAGTTGGTCATTTGGGGGCCAGTTACATATTTGCTCTTTTGTTTAAAAGGATTTTCAACTGGTTCATCAGATTGCTTGATTTGCTTCCGCTAGATGCTTGGATAGGCACGCTCCAAGTGTTTGTATTTGAGTTGAATCAAATTGGTTCTATTCTGTGTCTATCTCTAGCATCCTAGTTTTATTTGGCCATTATACATAGAAGGATACATTCACCCCCCTCTGTATCCGGGCCTAGCACCCTAACAGTTGGTATCAGAGCGGGTGTCTGCATATAAGGTCCAGCGACCTGCAGATTCGATCTTGCGGTCTTAGGTGCTTATTTGCCTTTAGTGCATCAATATTCCTGTTGCATTGAATTTATCTGCTATTTGGTTCAATGGCTTGTCCACCCGTCTTCAGTGGTTTTGATTTCAACCAGTGGCACGGTGCTTTACGTGATTATGTTAAATCTGTTGATCCAGACCTGTGGAAAGTAATTTCACATGGTCCTCATGAATTACCAAAGAAAAAGTCCAAATGGACTGACAGTCACGAATCAATGTATGAGGAGAATCAGACAGCTATAAATCTGATGAAAGCAGCCACTGACAAAGCCTTTCACTCATGTTTCCTTGATTGCAGATCTGCAAGGGATATGTTGGAAATGATGAAGAGAGCCGGGAAAGGAAATCAAACAAGCTGCATGATGGCCAACAGAAGCGATCAAGGCAGCAATCAAACTGAAGAAGATGATGATGATGAGGTAAATATCTTCGAGAATTTCTCTCTAGAAGATTGGGAGAATGCTTATGCTGAATTACTTGAATCTCATGAGCTGTTAAGAAAACAGTATAAGAAATTGAAGAAGGGTACTGGTTTAGATAGTTCAAGCGTTCCTTGTAGAAATTGTGTTGAATTGAAAAATATTCATGATGCTTGTATGTCTGACTTTCAAATACTGAAGAAACAAGTTTCACTATTGAAAACTGAAAATCAAGAACATATAAATGTGATATCTGAACTCAAAGAAAAATTGAACTCAGATAATGATAATCAGACTGTTGTTAACTATCATGACCAGTATGAAAAATTGCTGAAAAACTTTAAAAGTGTAAACTCAGATTTAAACAAGCTGAGATCCGAAAATGATTCCCTGAGAACATCTGCTAATAAAAATGATAACAAATTTGAGAAACTCAAGCAGGAGAAAAACTTGCTTGCTGAAAAACTGGAAGCCATCAAATCTGTGAATGTGGAATTACAGAAAAACATTGAAAAGAAGGAAAAAGATTTGAAGGAATTCAAGGCTGAAAGAAAACTTGAAATTAACTCAGAAGATCAGACTCTAATAAATGAGTTAATTCAGAATGACAAGCTTAAGGAAGAAAATGAAAAATTAAAAATGTTGAATTCCACTATGTCAGAGAGACTTCTAGCTTTGGAAAGAGGAAAAAGTATTTGTGTTGAAGATTCTAATAAACTGAGCAATCTGGAACAGGAAATTGAAAAATACAAAACTGCTAACAATGTGTTAACTGAATGTGTGAATTGCAGTGAACAAGAGATTGCCAGTTATGAGCTACATATTTCCTCTTTGGAAGATGAAATTCAGGATTTGAAAGTCTCTTTGTCAAAATTTGTTGATGGGCAAGAAAACCTAGACAAGCTGCTAGGTGTAAAAGTCAATGTCAAAAGGGAAGGGTTGGGCTACAATAATCTAAATAAAAAGGCTTTGCAGAATAAAGTAATGACATCCTTTGTAAATGCCTCAAACGTAGCCACAACATCAAAAGACAAACAGCCCATTGTTCAGAAAATACTGGGAACAAAGATTAATTTTAAGAAAGAAGGACTGGGTTACAGTCCAGTCATGAGGAAGGCTGATGGAGCCAACCTGAAAACTGTCTTTGTTAAATCCTCTGAACAGGAGAAGCCTTCTACTTCATCTCCAACTCAGTACAAGGCTAAGAAAATAGGAAAACAGGATAAAAATCAGAAAAGGACTGTAAATCAGAAAATAAATGAAAAGGGTTCATCAGTGCATATTGATCATAGTCCTCATACACATTCACAAGCATCCAAAAAGAAAATGATCTGTCATTACTGTCATAAATTTGGACATCTGATGCATGAATGTAGACTGATGGAAAAGGATGATCTGAGTGCTAGAAAATATCATGATAAAAATCTTTCATCTCAGAAAAGGAAAATTGAGTGTTTTCATTGTGGTAAACTAGGACACAAAATTTCACAATGCTGGTTTGTTAGTGATAAGAATAAATTTCATGCAAACTATCATGCTCTTAACAAGAACAAGTATGTTCCAATGAACCAGCATATGACATGCTTTAATTGTGGAAAATTGGGTCATAAGAGATTTGAATGCTGGCTGAATGCTGGTAAGAAAAGTTCTAATTCATGCTTTCACTGTGGCAAGATGGGCCACATTGCAGCCCACTGTTGGCATGCTCAGGGTAGACAATTCAATTCTAAAACTGTTAAACTCCCTGCAAATGGAAATGTTTTTGGAAGTAATGTTTTTAGAGGCAAGCACAATGAGTGCTTCAACTGTGGGAAGCCAGGTCACAGGGCTGCAACCTGTTGGCTGGCAGGATATCAAAACCAAACTGGTTTTGGCAAACAGAATTTTTATTCTGTTAACAAGAAATCTCATGCTTATGCACATAGAATTCATGCTAACAAGAATCTGCATAAATCAGATCTGAAAACTGCTCCTAGAAATGTGCTGAGAAAACCTGCTAGGAGTAATACTGTTTTGTCAGGACCCAAGACTTCTTGGGTACCTGTTTGTGCAAAATAACATTGCTATGCAGGTGTGCCTTGGGACTGAAATAAAAAGGGGTAATGATCCAAGGCACTCAAGAAGAAAACCCCATACTGAACTTTTCAGGTAAACTTCCTGCTCTTCTTGTTTTTAGTTTTAATGCATAGCAAGTTAAATCTGTTTTTGCATAATCATTCTTCATCTGCATTGTCTGAAATGATGCCTCTGAACTCTACTCATCTGAAGTGCATATATGTGATTTGCATGTAGAGTACATTCATTGAAAACCTGAATTGCATATAGGACTGTTGGTTTCACCTTGATATTCATGACCTCTATGGTATATCAAATGGTAAGCTACCAAAAGGCAGGGAAATCTGTCCGGAGGTCCTTACTATGTGAGAGCTGGTCTTTTAGACCAAGTGCTCCGCCTAGTACCATGGGTCATTTTGCTTGACAGGGCAGTCTGAATGTGCATGAATCATTTGGTATCATATGTTCAGTTTTCAGTGCAAACATTGCATGTTTTCAGGGGGAGTTAGTTGCATATCCTTGCATAGCAATTCAATGTCGAGTCTTTGCATGTCCCTGCATACATATAGTGCATTGCATTTCCTTACATTGAAAATGCCAAAAAGGGAGTTTGAATGCATATTGTGAGGGGGAGTCATTGCATTGCATATAGGTTGTCAAATGCATACATGGGTCAGAACTCATTGCATATCCTCTCTTACTGATTTTGTTGACAAACCTTAATCATATTCTGAAAACTTTGAGCTTCACAATCTCTCTTAACAATTGGTATTTCTACTATCAATTTGGTATCATTTGGCTTCAGAATTCTATCAGTCTTTCATGAAGATTTCAATGGGCTATCTCGATCATAAATCTGAAAACTCTTGAACTAGAAATCTTCTATTATACGTTTTTATGAATGACTGAAATAACTCATGTGGTTTAAGTTTAATGTATTCAATGAGTTTGGCTTTAAAATCTCTTAAAAATATCTGAAGCATGTTTAATAAACCTTAACCATCTGTTTCATGCTATGTCTTGTAAAATCTTCTGAAATCTGCACTTTTGAATATATGACTTCAACTGATTAAGTACATGAAACTATTATTGATTTGAAGCAAATGAATTTTTCTGAAATGTCTAAAGGGTAATATCTGTCAGAGCAATGACATTGGTCACTGAGAAACACATGTCCGAAGGACTGTGTCATGAGGTGCCTTAGTTAACTCTGATTAAGAATTCATTGAAATTCAGGCAGAGCAATGGCATGCACACTGAGAAATACAACTCACTCATCAAGAAATGATTTGGAGTGTGTCATGATGTGTAAATGCTATCTCTGTTCATATATAGCATGACAGTTAGTCACACTAAGTGCTTAGGGACATTGGCCTCTGATCAAGGTATATCCTCTAGTTACAAGGTGTGAACTGAACTAGAGTGCTCGTAAAATTTGTAGCATGGAAAATTGTTGAACAAATTGAAATATCTGAATATTGATGCTAAAATCAAATTGCTACAACCCTAGACAAAATCATATGACTTCATAATTGCTTGACTTCAATATTGGTGCATGTAATTCTGAAAGAAGTCAATAGATTTGATTGTGTAAGAGAAAGGGAGATTAATCAAGATAAATATGAGGGCTTGGTTCATCTTTATTAAAACATGGTTTTAGATATCAATACAGAATTTTATTGATAAACTCTGCATACATCATGTTTAAACCATGCTGTTCAAAAGGCTCATTCATAAGTCCCTATAATGGAAGACCTTGAAAAATTATGTTTTGGATTTATGAGATTGATATCTCCTTGAAAATCTTTCTGCTCACTTTCCTTAGATCATTGACCTGAACTTCTCCTTGTCTGCCCCTGTGGTCTCCTTCTCATCTATCTCATAAGATTCCACTTATTGAGGGGGAGCTTCCATATCATGCATCACTTGCATATCAAGTGGCATCTATTCAGGGGGAGCATTCCTTGTCATACAGAATCATGTTCATATCATTTGTGACCTTGCATTCAAATCCCTCATGATCAGATTTATGCATGATCAACAAAAACTATATAGTCAACTCCTTTCTTATCAGTTGACTAATTCCATCTGCATTTTTCTGACCATACAAATGTGAGGTGCCACTCCCATTATTACCTTGTTCACTTGCAGCCTTCTGAACCTCAGAATCTTTATGATGGTGGATTTCAGATTGATTCCTGAGATGTATTTCTCTCTACATTGTTGGAATCTTCCATCTTGTTCTGCAATAAGTTCTGATTCTGTGGTATCTTCACCAGAATTCAGATTCTTTGTAATGGCTGATTTCAGATTGATTTATTGGAAAACCAGAGTCCATTTCTGTGCTTCAAGAGGAGAGTAGTCAATCATGCATGTTGATAGGGGGAGAGCTGTCTCATTGCATAAGGGAGATCTTCATTTTTTTTACCATGACTCATTCTCTGCATTAGCTCTATATTTTTTTTACCATGTCAAAGGGGGAGTATTTGTTGCATTTGCATCTCTGCATTTTTGCTGAAGTAAAAGGGGCAGTTTAGTCAAAGGGGGAGTTTTTAATTCTCTCTTCAACTCATGTCTTTTTGCTGAAGGCAAAGGGGGAGAAGAATCAAATTTGAGTCAGTGTAACTCATTGTGTTGTCATCATCAAAAAGGGGGAGATTGTTGTGCCCCTGTGTGGTTTTGATGATGGCTGACACACCATGAGTCACACTGAAGTGTGCTAATTAATATTGATGACTGATTGACTGCTTGAATATCTGATTGTTTGCTTGAATAGCTAATTCATGAATATGGCTAGATTGGGTTAACATAGTGGCTAATTGTTCATGCAGTGCGTTGACGCAGTTGGAGATTGGGTTGACGCATTGGCTGTTTGTTCACTAACTGCGTGGACGCAGTGGATCAGCGGGGTTGACGCCATGTTGCTTTGTCTTTTTTGTGTTGCTCATTAAGTCTCCAAGTCTGCACACTGCCTTTGTGGTCCAAGTCTATACAGCCTCATTCCTACCTACGTTCCAAGTCAAAGTCTACACATTATCTTCGAACCCAATGTCTGCACAGTGGCCTTCACACTTGAAGTCCATACATTCGATGTGCAGAGTTGAAGTCCATACTGTGCCTCAGGCTGAGGTAGTCCATACACTGGTCGGTGGTAAACCTATACACTGGCCTCAGCGTTTTCACGTGAAGTCTACACATTGGTCTCTACTTGAAGTCTATACATTGGCTGAGGGTCTTCAAGTCCATACACAGTTGTCTGATGCATATTGATTGAAGTCTGTACATTGGGTTTTCACATGAAGTATGTACAGCCGTTCACTGTTGTAGTCCATACACTGGACTGTTAGGTCATGTCTACACTGGGTCTCAATGTACACACTTATTCATTGTGTTGCTTCACGCACAAAGTCTGAACATCCTTCAATGAACTTTGAAGTCTATACACTGATTCACTGTTCATCGCCTTTGGGCATCAAAGTCTGTACATCGCCTTCAATCTTCAAGTCTATACACTGGCTTATTCTTCAAGTCTGTACAGCCGTTTTGGATTGTATTTCAAGTCTAGACTTTGCACTGTTGCATTCATCGTCTTCGTGTGGTGTTCTGTCTTCGTGTTGATTTTACTTCGTGCACTCTTCTCTAAGATCAAGCCCGTGTCTGTGCTGTCTCCATGTCGTCCTCAGTTCGAGTCGGTTCTTTGTTATTTCCGTCTTCATGTTGTTCTTCCTAGACCTCGTGTCTTTCTTGTGTTGAAACCACACTTCGTGTTGGTTTCTACTTTTCGTCTTCGTGTTGTGGTCAGCTCGTGTCGTTCTCGTTGCTATTTGTTATGTCGAGTTGCTTTTTACTTCGAGTCATTTTCTCTGAAGTGTTAAGCGTTATTAGTATGTATCTCGTGTCGGTCTCTTCGTAGTGTTTGTTTTGTTACAGTGACACTTCGTGTCGTTCTCGTTTTACCTCGTGCTGCTTTCATCTGACCTCGTGTCATGCTCTCCTTATCTCGTACTGTAGTAATCCTGTGTTCTCGTGTCATTTACTGTAGCTACTCGAGTCATATTCCTGCTTTCTTTGTTTTATCACGTGTCGTTTCACCTCATGTCGTTCTATCTGCTGTTTATTATGTCGTGTTGTTTCTTTGTATCCGTGTCTTCGTGTTATTCTAGTGTTTATAACCTCGTGTCGTTCTCTGTGTAATACTTGTTTTGTCACCTTGAACCTCGTGTCGTTCTATGTGTAGTGTTTGGTTTGTCACCACTGTATCTCGTGTCGTCCTCAGTGCAGTGCACCTCTTGCTGTTTCTATACACCTCGTGCAGTTTTAGGTTCTGGTGCCCTGAGTTTTAATCGTGTTAATTCCTTGCAGGAGAAGAAGAAGATGGTCCGAGGAAATATTCCCGAGTGACTGACAGCACGTGATCCGAGGCTGAAATAAAGCCTGCTGAGAGACTGCCACGTGGTCCGAATACTTAGGGCTGGAAATGTGGAGGTCACACGTCGAGGGTGATACTGCTGCTGCTGCTATATATATGGATCTTCATCCTTTGAAGAAATCATCGAAGAAAAAGCCTTGAGAGTAGAAAGCCCTTCGATCCAGAAGAAAAGAAGAGAGTAGAGAAGAGAGTGAGAGTGAGAGCAGAAGAAGAAAAAGAGAGAGAGATAGTGCCAGTGAGAAGAGAAGAAGAAGAAAAAGAAGAGTGGTAGAGTGAGAGAAGCTGCAGAAGTAAAAAGAGAAAGAGAGAGAGCTCGCGAGTGAGAGAAGGAAGCAGACAAGAAAAGGAAGAGAAAGAAGAAGAGAGAACGAGAGATGGGAAGCTTCATCTGAAGACTTGTTCCTACTAGACCGTGGATCAGATCCAGGCCAGTCAGCTCCATTGAGAGCCACATTTGTGTTTTCATCTTTTACAGCTTTCTGATTGCTGTGTTATTTTCGTTTATTATTTTTCCTTTGTCTTTCTGATTATCTTTGGTCTTCCGATTGCCCTGTTGGGGATCGGGTTCCTCCTGTTGATTCAGGAGAAGGGAGATCTGATCTCCGGGTTGCAAGTGATAGGTTGTCACTTGTGGGTTTCCCTCTGGTTAGAGGAAGGGAGGCTAGCCCTCCGGTTCTGGGCTTGTGGTTGCAAGTCCAGGTGTCCCTCCGGTTGGGAGGAAGAGAGGTCTTCGACCTCTGGTTTGCTGGTGACTGGAAGTCACCGGTTGGTTCCCTCCTGGTCTGGAGGAAGAGAGACTTCGGTCTCTGGTTTCCAAGTGGCTGAAAGTCACTTGGGGTGTCCCTCCGGTTGGGAGGAAGAGGGGAGCGTGTTCCCCTGGTCAAGCTGTTTGGCAGCATTTGTTGCAGACTGAGTCTGCGGTTTCTAGCGTGAGCTAGTGGAATCCTCACTCCGGTTGGGAGTGAGGGGTGGATGTAGGTCTGGAGGACCGAACCACCTTAAAATCTTTGAGCAGTGGTTTACTTGTAGTGTGTTCTTCCATATCTCCTACCACCCTTCACAGATTGTCTTGAGATTTCCTATTCTCATTTGTGCTGCTTCTGCTAGTTGGTCATTTGGGGGCCAGTTACATATTTGCTCTTTTGTTTAAAAGGATTTTCAACTGGTTCATCAGATTGCTTGATTTGCTTCCCGTAGATGCTTGGATAGGCACGCTCCAAGTGTTTGTATTTGAGTTGAATCAAATTGGTTCTATTCTGTGTCTATCTCTAGCATCCAAGATTTATTTGGCCATTTTACATAGAAGGATACATTCACCCCCCTCTGTATCCGGGCCTAGCACCCTAACACTTTGTCAAGTACAAGACTATCTCCTCAAGGGTTGACCCCTTTTCGGATGGAGATCCTTTCTAGGTGATTTGCCATTGGTCCACCTGGAAAGTAAAAAGCTTTTCTGCCAGCTTGCCTTCTAAAACATTGTACTATCAAAGGTGAAGGCACCCTTTTAAGTAAAACAGGGCCTCCGTAAAGATGAGATGAGAAAGAATCTAGAGCTCTAATTGGTCCACCTGGCACTTGAAAATCCTTCTTTGGAACTCTCTGAAGAGCGTGTCACTTCATATAGGATAACGTGCCAAACTATTGCTGACCTGGGTTTCTTAATCGGGTCTGATTCTGGGTCATAGAACTGGGATTTGGATCTTTTGTTTGATGAAATGCCTGTCCTGAGTGCACGGACTTTGCACTAAAGCAAGCTCAGACCTTGTAAGGCTAGAGGCAGACACTGCACAAACCTTGTGAAACTGAAGGCAGACATTGTGCAGACCTTTATTTTATATATGCTCAGACCTTATCTTGTCAGAAGGTAAACATGCACAGACCTTGTAGTGTTGACGAAAAATGTGCACAGACCTTCACTTGTGCTAACATGATATGCATCAACCTTGATTCAAAACGTGCACAAACTTTCTAATGCAAAGAGCATATGTGCATCGACCTTCATTCAAGATGTGCACAGACCTTCTAGTGTTGAAGGAAAACGTGCACCGACCTTGATTTGTCAAATAGTGAATTTGCACATACCTTATAGTGTTGAAACCAAAACATGCACCGACTTGATATGTTGAAGAGCAAACATGCACGGACCTTCATATGTTGAAAGCAAAACATGCACTGACCTGATGTTTCCAGAAGGCAAATGTGCATCTACCTTGGAGCTCGTGTGCTCATACTTTGTGCGTTGAAGCAAAAACTTCACCAACCCTGGAGATCACATGTGCTCAGACTTTGTGTATTCAAGCAAAACCTGCACCGACCTTGGAGATCACATGTGCTCAGACTTTGTGCATTCAAGCAAAACCTGCACCGACCTTGGAGATCACATGTGCTCAGACTTTGTGCACTAAAGCAAAGCCTGCACCGACCTTGGTCTCACGCCAGCTCGATGTGCATCGACCTTAGCTGTGCATTGGTCAAGATGTGCATTGACCTTGGTTACTATGCTTCAGTCAGGCCTAGTCGATGTGCATCGACCTTATAAGCTATCGAGCAAATGTACACCGACCTTAGTCTTTCAACTTTCGCATGTGCATCGACCTTCATTCTGCATTGGCTCAATGTGCACCGACCTTAGTCTTTCAGCTTTGGCATATGCATCGACCTTCATTCTGCGCTGGCTCAATGTACACCGACCTTGTCTTCATATGTGCATTGACCTTGGTCTTGTGAATAGTGACATGCTCATACCTTGGTCTTCAGGCTAGCGAGAGGTGCATCGACCTTTGTTTGTCAAAGAGCTGACTCTCAATTGATCAATAGCGTTGACCTGCTGTCAGTTCTTGAACAGTCGCATTGACCTACGTTGACCATTTTTGAACTACGTTGACCTGCTGTCACTTTTCCTCTAGTCTGTAGTTGTCTAGAATTATGTGTTGCTAGTGCCTTGAATTATGTTTCTTACATGATTTTTCCTTGAAACTTTGCTTACACAAAATCTTGCCAATGTTGTCATGACCTGAAGTATATGAATATGGATTTATAAATTGCAGGTCAGACTCATTAATGGATCATAGTCAGACATCATCAAAATAATAGAATTAAGCATGATACACACATGCCCAACATTTCTCCCCCTTTTTGATGATGGCAACTATGAGTCATTATGCGTACATTGTGAGTCATGGTGCAAAGAAATATAATCATGAATTGAAGCACAATGACTTTCTCTCCCCATATTGGTTGCTCCCCTTTATGCATATTCAAGACTCTCCCCTTAATGACACATAATTCTCTCTCCCTTTGACATCATCAAAATAACATAGTAGGGATCATTAGCACAGGATGTACAGAGTGAAAGTGAATGATACCACTTGTTGAGTCCTTGAAGGGAGTGTGTTGTCCCTTGTGAATGCAGTTTAATGCAAGAGAAGACTGTGCAAATAAGGAGTTCATTCCACTTGTTAATGACCAGCACAATGTAGATTGTTAAGTCCTTTGGCATGGTAGAAACAGATTTACACAAATGTATGTAAGATATTTAACCATGGCAACTTGATGCAATATGAGAGAGATACATCAGTCAAATTCAACAGCAGATTGTTGGATCCCTTGATGATGTTGGGTCCGTTGGCTGGGTGCGAGAGGTTCACACAAGGTAGCATCGGACGCCATGAAGTTACAGCATGAGATTTGATCAAAAAAAAATGCAATTTGAGAGCAAATATTTTTGGCTTTTTGTTTTTCAGATTTTTAAGATTTTCTATGCAATGCATGGAGATGAAAATGCACACTAATCATATGTTGGACTAACTGAAGCCAATAGCTTTGGGAACATGATACCACTTATTTGAAAGTGGTGAGTCTTTTATGGCAGCCAGACTAGCTATGCAAAAGTCCAGAGAGGGC
This sequence comes from Amorphophallus konjac, assembly GCA_022559845.1. Classification (NCBI taxonomy): domain Eukaryota; kingdom Viridiplantae; phylum Streptophyta; class Magnoliopsida; order Alismatales; family Araceae; genus Amorphophallus; species Amorphophallus konjac. The sequence goes on from JAHNEJ010000696.1 coordinate 167,795, forward strand.
AGAAATCACTGGGGCAATGAAGCGACAAGAGACCAATTTTGCCTTAAAGGTAGATTCTAGGACAACTAGACCGGATTCTTGTTGCAATGGGTCGACTCTAAGAGTCGACACTTGGAAAATGTTTGAGGCACAGAATCCAAGAGCTAATAAAATGAGGGTTCCTCATTCTGAAGTCAAGTTCATAAATATAGAGTTACAGATTTTTCAGAATTTCCAGTTGTAGAACTTTAGTAAAGCAGCCCTTAAAATAAGATTGGTTTAACACGAATGAATTTTGAGTTTTTCAATAAACACTCTTGAATACACTTGCATTCAGAATTAATAGAAGTGAACCAAAAATTCATACCAAAACAAGGTTAACCTCCTCTTACCTTACTCATTCGATTCCATTAGCTCCTTTGAGAGTTACTATGAAAAGTATTGAGATTTTAACAAGCATGAAGACTAAATGGAATTCTAGAATTTCAGTAGTTTTTTGCTTTTATCTTTCGCTATCACACTCATAATATTCATTGAGCATAAGAGGAAATTTTACGAGCCATTAAGTCCAGTCATGCCTTGTAACTTGAGGATACACGTTGGTTAGACGCCAGTATCCCTAGGTACTTGGAGTGACTGACTGTCATGCCACAAATGGAACAGAGATAGTATTGTCACCTCATGACATATCGATCCTCATATTGTTTATGAGGGGACATATTTTTCAACAGCTTTGCCATTGCACTGCCTTCATTTTTCTTTAATATCACTACAGAGTTAACAAGGGCACTTCATGACGTATCTTACCTCATTTCTTTTATGAGGAGACATATTTCTCAGTGAACCAGTGTCATTGCTTTAACACAATTAGCTCTCATAAATTCCAGCAATTCAGATTGTTTAAGGACAATACTTAGAAGTTTCTCAATCAAAGATGCCTTTGTACTAAAGATAAACTTTCAGATTCAAAAAGGTAAAATAAGTTAAAACATGAAAAGCTAGTTTAAGTCTATTAAGTCTTAGTGTAGCCTTTTTTTTCAAGACAATTAATGTTTAAACCTCAAGAAATCATTAATATTAAACCAATAGCTTTCATATTCAGGGCAGTCATAAAGCTTCATAAAGGAAGAATCTTCTAGAAGATTTACTCTGATGAATGAATTCAACAACAGACCAACAAACCTCCAAGAAGTTCAAGGCATTTGAGGAATTCTGGAACCAGTTAGCTGGTCAAGCGAGAGATGACAAATTCCAGACAATCTAGAAGACTTCATGGACATTAAAACTATTTTAGACCCGAGGTATAATCATGGAGTATTAACATTCTTATGCATAGGTCTGATTTGAGCAGGGAGTGCAAATGAGTAGAATGAGAATGAATAGAGAGCACTCCCCTCGAGGATGTGCACAGGGTTTCAGACAGCTGGGAGGCAGACCTTGAATATGTCTAAGGTCTACCTGATCAACCCCCTAAGAGGATGCAGACTGTACACATGTCAAGAAGAATGAATGCACGAATGTAGATTAAAATTTTGATGTTGACTCCCCCTAAACATGTGCATGGGTTGACAATGAAGTATGCAAGCTTTGACTTAACTGAACACATGATCCAATAAAAATAATGCCACTAGAGATGCCATCTTTGGGTCCCCTTAACATGGTGTGCATTGGTGTGTATGAGACCACATCCTGATGCAATCATGGGTTATTTGCAATGCATTTTGAACTGAGATGCAAATTTGATTTTACCATGTGCAGATGGATACATGCTACTTACTCCCTCTTTTTGATGATTTCAATATGGTATGCAATTAATTCTGAAATTAATATATGCATGATAACAAGTGCACATGGGTAAACTATGAAATGCAGGAGCTCCCCCTGACTTTATGCACTGAATGTCCGAATTCTGAGTGCAGCACATGCAATGTAATCAATGCAGGGAATTTGATGAATTATTCATATGAACATCTAGACTGTTCTAATGATGGGTTGACCCTTGGTACCTGGTGGAGAACATAGGTCCTACGACCACCTCACGCATAGTGAGTGCTTTCAGGCAAGCATAACATGCCTTTCCACAACTCAGTATTTTATATACCAAGGTGTCATGCATGTTAACACCCGTTTTATGACCAATGAGTTGGGTCATCTCCTTATTCATTTTATGATGTCCCGGGTTGTTCACCAGTTATTGGGTCATTTTTGGTCACTTTTGGGCATATTTCTATGGGTCTCTCTCTCTGGTGGGGCCCAATTCCTCTTATTTTTGTCATTTGAGGTTATTGGGCCTTGATAAGGGCTAATAAGGATTTTATTGTGGATTTATACAGAGATTTATTAGTCTTTATCTCTTTTGCCATGCCTACCAGCCTTGCGGTCTATCGCACCACCGTTTGGTATCGTTGGCGGTCCTTTGCTAGACCGTTAGGCAGCAGAGAGTCATGTTGGGTTTCTTTGGTTTTATCTCTTTGTGAACGACCGAGCCTTGCGGTCTATCGGTCGACCTTTTTTCAGAGCCTTGCGGTCTATGGCAAGACCACTAAGGGAGACAGAGAGTCCTGCTCTGACTGTTCTTCCTCTCTTCGACCGTGGTCGAACTAGAGTCCATGATTTGATGATTTCTCTTTGAGTAGTGATCCTCAAAAGCTTCTGTTTGTTTCTATGGACTCTTGGGAGTAATATCTTCAAGATTTATCTAAGTTCGGGCTTATTTTCATGTCATTATCTCTCCAACTCGACCAGAGAGTTTGGGGGTCTATAAATAGAACTCTTCACTTCATGGCTTGAGGAAATGATATATGGAGTTTGCAACGAAGTGCTATTGCATTCTGGAGCGAGTACCAACCAGGGAGAAGTCGTTTCTGCATCCTTAATTTGTCTGGTCCAGGGAGTATCAAGTTCCATTAGTGTTCCTTGTGTCTTTCCCTCTCTTAACCTTAGTTTTCATTTGCATCATCATAGCATCTTTCTCTCTTCTTCTTCCATGTTCTTCTGCACTCACATCACGTTTTTCAAACATCCTCCTACTTTTACACACCCCACAGGGGTTAAAAAATCACCAACCCCTAGGTATTCAGCCTTCCTTTTATGCATCTTAGCTTAATTGCATTATAGATACTACACTTGTCCAAGGGCTAATTGGGTTGCTTTCTTCTGTGTGTTTACACTCTTTTGCAGGTTTATAGAGCTCACTACACGAGGCCCAACTGTTCTGGCCAGCCATGAGGGGTGGAGATCCAAGTTCCACATCATTATTCTGGGTTCATTTAGCGGTCGTTTGGCAGACCGTTTGGGGATCTCTGGCGGTCTATCGTTGGACCATTTATGTTCACCTAGCGGTTGTCTGAGGACTGTTTGTCTCTGCAGCACCTGGTTGTTCTCTCCCGTAGGCGGGTGTGTTTCACTCGGCTCTCTCCAAGGTATGTAGTGTAGTTTCACGGCATTATTTACTTTGGTGGCGATCACATCTTTCTTTACCTGGGTATTTGTCATCATCTTTCTATTTCTTCCTTTGCTTTTAATTGCTCCACACCCACGGTGTGTGCTTTCTTTATTCCTTTGCTCCACACCCCGGCGTGTGTTTAGCTTTCTCTTTGCTTCATTTTTGCACTATTAAGATGACATGGCCACATGCTCTATGCCTGATGTTATTGATTGCTTGAGTTAGCACATCACCCACTTGCATCATATCCATATCTTACACATCACTACCATCACCCACACACCCACAAGAAAATATCAACAACCTCTATTTTTTGGCGATCACGGTGGGACATCTAGTGCCAATTATGTTGACTTGCTGTTTGACATGCTATTTCTGTTGTTCCCAGTTGTCATTGTGTTTTCCTCGGTCTTCTCGTTTCATTTCTTGTTGTTTTCTGTTCTCTGATCCCTGGCGGCCTCCTCTCGGCCATTTCTGGCCTAAAAGCGGTCTAGCGCTAGACCGTCTTATCTCCTTGGTGGTCCTCAGACGGCCGTTTCTCCAGTTACAAGTACGCATCCCGAGCATGTTTATATTTCTGCATTTTTGTTGATTCTTATTATCCCTGGGTGTTATCTGGTCTCCTCCTCTATTGTGGCATAGATTCATATCATTGTTTGTACATTGTTTGTTAGTTTCTAGGCTAGAAATTGCTAGCACTCCGGTGCACATAGGATCATTCATCTCTCATATCATAGTTGCATTCCTACCTTGGTGTGTGATCCTCTCGCCTCTATATTTTTAGGGGTCGACTAGGTGATCACATCCGAGACCTCCATAAGTCCCCGCGAGCCGTGGATTCCCACACGGACGCCGGGCCGGTTGTATCTTTGCCACCCCGTGTCTAGGTTGCATAAGTGAGAGAGTGTTTATACCTAGAGTCAACCAAGTTCCCACCATCCTTCCCATTAAGAACCTATTGTTGGAGAGAACATCTTATTCAAATCACTAAGGTTCTAAAGAAGAAACAAATAAAAATTTACGCATCATTATAACTTGGTTGACTTTTGTTATCTTGCTCTCCTTCATTTTTTGCATATTTCCCCTTGTTGGGTCAATTTGTTTGGTTTCTTATTGGTGTTTGTTTGTGTTGTCTTCATTTGATAGGTGCCACATTGCATGTGGAGTTGCTTCCGATCCATAGGTTCATCTCCTAGGGGCAATTCCTCGTTCACTTCCTATTTCAATCCTTTATTTGACTCTACCATGTCTTCTTATGACCTTCCCCGTTCCCATGAGGAATCTCTCCCTCAGGGACTCCTAGAGGACCCGCCCAGGGTCACCCCACTTCAATCTGGAGAAGGGTTCATCCCTCCCTCATCCTCTACTTCCATGGAGGGCGGTCAGCCCTCCCTTTCCACCAGCAATCCCACCAGTCACATTTTGCAAATGATGGCCCAGTTGGATCCGGCCCAACTTCAGGCCCTTTACCAGACCTTGCAAGGGACCGGTGCCCCGTCTGCCACGAGTGCACAGGGTCTGTCCACTTCTTCCATCTCCCAGTCTAGGGTTGATGGGCCCGGGCAACCACCCATTCCTATTGATCTTACCCCGGTCCAGCCCAAAATTCTTCGGTTCTCTAGTTTGGAGGCGGGTCAGTCCTCTGGCTCGGTCCCTCAAATTCTTGATAAAGGGAAGACTACTCTTCCCTCATCTGCCCAGATTAATCCTTATGTGTCCGTTCCATCGGTGCCACAAGTCCTTGTTGGCCTGACCGATTTCGCTCGCCCTCAGCCAGGGGAGGCCCATGCTTATTCCAGTTTGGGTCATCCTGCAGCCCAATATCCTTCTTATGGGCCTCCCCCTCCTTTTGTTTACCCTTCGGCTCCTCGCCTTGAGCTCATTCCTTTCACTCCACCTACTCCATCTAGGGAGCATGAACTCCTTGATAAATGAGCCGCAATGCAGCAACAACTCGACTTCCTTCAAAAGCGGGTTGGCCCACAGTCTTTGGCAGACGTCCCTATTCCTAGCTTTCATAATATTCAATTCCATCCTCAATCCGAGCTCCCCACATACCGCAAATATGACGGGAACAACAATCCATACATTCATGTGAGTGATTTCATGTATGAGTCGGCACAATTCCAACACTATGATCGCCTCATGGCGTATCTATTTCGTCAATCACTAGACGGAGTCGCACTAGAGTGGTTCTATGCTTTGCCACTAGAAGATGTTGAGAGCTTCAAAGTTGTCAAGGAGAAATTTATTCAGAGGTTCCAAGACCGGGTCGGCCTGGAATATTCTTTCACAGATCTGGTAGCCGAAAAAATGAAAGCCGACAAGGACTTTGCTACTTATGCTGATAGATGGAGGCAGATGGCTGCTCGTGTGCCCGGTCATATTTCGGAGGAGGAGAAGGTCAAGCTGCTTATCTCTAATGCTACACCTACCTTCCGAAATATCTTGGCCATGAATGATATTTCCAATATGCACTAATTATATAGTCGGGTGAGGTTTATCCAAACCCAGTTTAAGGACTCCCGCATACACTCTCTCTTTGAGGCCCAAAAACCCAAATACAATAGGAAACCTCAGGGGCCTGTTACCGAAGGAGTCCAAACTAATGAGCAAGTGCAAGCCATGGCATTCCCTTCCCCCAACCTACCCGCACCACACCGCTTTCCACAATCCCCACATAATCCCCATTTCCCCGCTCCACAAAATGCCCAACCTATCTTCCCCGCTCCACAAAATGCCCAACCTGCTTTCCCCGCTCCACAGAACGCCCAGCCTGCCTCCCCCGCTCAGCAAAATACCTTCCCCACTCCTCAACAGTCGCAACAACCCCCACAATACCACAATATCCCTCCACCTAACGGCTACACACCCAAACGTCTGGCTCCAATGAGGGCGCTGTACCCCCCTTTGCCCGAGTCCCTCCCGGACATCTTCCCGGCTCTCATGTCCATTGGTGCACTTCAACTTCCTCCAGAATGGCCTAATTGGAACTCGATCGTTGATCAATCCAGATATTGTATATTCCATCGGCAGCCCGGACACACAATCGAAACTTGTTACCAGTTCATGGACTTTGTCTATGATCTACATGAAGGGTAGCGCATAGACTGGGAAGGAATGCATAAAGTCATCACCGAGATGAAAGAAAAGAGAAGGCAAGCGCCGAGGCAGTAAGTGCAGCTGCAAGCACTACAGCCACAATAGTAGTAGACTGTGCAGGATTTGGGGATCCATCAAAACCCCATGCCGAATCATCCACCCATTCCATAGCCTCAACCGTCGGCACCGGCTCAGGTCAACCTTGTTCAGGGCCCGGCTCCCGACGTCGGGTGGTCTTACGATGATGAATCATCTGTTCAATGACTCATGGCTCTCCACCATACCTACCGCAATCCTCCTACACTTGTTCTCCTACCACCGCACCTTCAAAACACCACCTCTACACTATCCGCGTCCACTGTTCTCCACAAACCCCTCATCCTTCCGCACGCCTCCCCCATTGTTCCTCATGTCCTTGTTTCCCCGCAAGTGCCCACACCTCCTGTCATCGTTGCACCACCTTCCAATCCTTCACCAGTCATCCTTACACCTAGACCTATCACCACCACCACTACTCCTATTTCCCCCGTTATCTCCACTATGCCTACCTCTACACCGCTCATCCATCCCCTCGGGCCCGTAAAGCCGTCCGCCATGAGCCCATCTAATTCCGTGCCAGCCCAAAACCTTGCCCTACAGAGCGGGCAGTTTGTTCCATCTGAACTATCCTGCCACTGGTGCATCCGCACACCCAATCCCTAACCCTCGCAACAGGCTACTGATCAGGAGGAGACAGACCCCTGTCAGGGTACTCAGTACGACCTGTTACATCATTTAGACAGGTTGCCCGCCAAAATTTCAGTTCTCGAATTGATTAAGTGGTCTAAGCTCCACCAAGATGCGTTGTGGGATTTTCTGCAGAAAAGTTATGGTTAGTGAAGATATGGCAGTGGACAGTTTACCAACCGCTCTGGCTACAATCTCCAAGGGGCCGGCTATCACATTTTCAGAGGCCGAGCTAGCACCACCTGAGGCTCATCAAATGCCGCTGTGCATTTCTATCATTTTGAACCAAGTAAGCATAGATGCGGCATTGGTAGATACCGGGGCTTCTATCAACGTCTGTCCTCTTAGTACTTTAAGAGCTTGTAATATTTCAGAGGAGTCATTAAGATCTACCCCAACTACTATTGCAGCATATGACAATTCAACAAGGCCGTGCCACGGCGTAGTCACAATTCAAGCTGAACTTGGGCCGCTTACAATGGCCGTTGAATTTTATGTACCTGACATCGACCCCATGTTTAAAGATATTTTGGGTCGACCGTGGATTAATAACCTCAATGCCGTACCTTCCACTGCTCATCAATGTCTCAAATTCCCTTTCCAAGGGAGGGTGGTCAAGGTCAAAAGTATTTCCACAGTCCAATCAGTCGAGGCTCTTTCAGAGAAAATATTGCCAACACTATGACCCAGCAATCGGCCCGTTATTTCAGTTTTAGACCTGGATTTTCCATGGGCCTATGCACAATGCAAGCCCACCACTGCGCCAGTAAACGTCAAAATGAAGCCCCAGATACGAGATTCTAAGGGCTGGAACATGATATTAAAGTTGGGCTATCAACCGGGAAGGGGCCTCGGTGCACAGTTACAGGGGCAGACCAAGCCGGTCCCCAGGGGCAGGAAAATGAACAAGAGGGGCCTCGGTTATCAAGAATCCTCATTATCAGTTCTGGGCGACTCAAGACCATTAACTTGGGACTACCGTCAACACTTTGTCAAGGGCCCTCTCCAGCCAGGTACATTGAAAGCGCCCCCCAGTCAGCTCAAGCAAGAAGACACAACTTGTACAGTCAATGGCCCTCCATTACTGCCTAAGGGGCCTGTTGATGATATGATGGATGTTAATCAAGCATTTGCAAGGTTGTTCTATGAAGAAGGCTGCCAGAGGAATCAGGAGGTGCGGCTTGTGCCTTATGTGCCAAAAGAGCCGGCTTATCATCTGCCGGAAAGAGGGAGCCCACCTGTCATTTTCACTTGGTCTCTTCCTGCTTGTTCTCTTTCTTTCAAGAGCTGATTTCATATCCCGATCACCTCCTATCATGATTCATCCTTTGCGGCTAGAAATGCTGATTAATTCTTGATTGTGACTTGTCCATGTGGGCGATTGCCCACCAATTGATCTTTCGAGTATGTGGTTTTCTCTTCTGATCCTTTCTTCGACATCCTCTGACCATCCATCTAGCCTCTCGCGCTTCCTCCTCCTCCTCCCCTCTCCTCTTCATCATGTTGCATGCTCTCCACTAATCTCCAAGAAGAAGAAAAAATGCCCATTTTAAAACAGAGATTTCAGTGGAGATTACGTTGTGTTCCGTCCGTCTTCTTCCAAGGGCATGAGGCCCCTGCTTCCCTTCCATTAGGCTTCCTTTCTCCTAGGATAGGTTTAGGGTCTGTCGAGTCTAGGAAGTAGGGTCTGTTAAGTCTAGAGAAGTAGGGTCTTGTTCTAGTGCATCCAACCCTTCCTCCGCGTCTGAGCCGTCGCCCGCCGGCGCCAGTCCAAGTCCATTCCTGATAGGTTCTTGCAGGATCTAGCTCAACGATGTCATACTCTTCTCAAGTGCTCGGAGTTTATAGCTACAGCAATTGTGTTAGAAGATGAGGAATAAGACGGAGTATGGAGCGATGATGGATTAGGTGTCTATGAAATCATGGATGAAAAAGACCCGGTCGATCTTGAGGACGGCGATGTAGATGACACTGCCGACTTGTATGCACAAGGTTTAAAATGGTTCGACGAGCCATCGTCAGCAGTGGATGAACCTACAAAAGAAGTTAATTTAGGAACTAACGAGGATCCCATGCCTATCTTTATTTCTGCTAATCTCCCTCCTAAAGTTGAAGAGGAGTTGATCAAGGTTTTGAGGGAGTACAACGATTCTTTTGCCTAGTCATATGAGGACATGCCGGGTCTTGACCCCTCTTTGGTAGAACATCGACTTGTGCTTAAGCCAGGGGCAACACCCGTAAAGCAAAAGCTGAGAAGATTCCACCCCAACATGACCTTGAGGATGAAAGAAGAGGTCGACAAATTACATAAGGCCAGGTTTATTAGAGTTGTCTTATATCCTCAGTGGGTGGCAAATATAGTCCCTGTTATCAAGAAGGATGGAAAGGTGCGTATTTGCATTGATTTCAGGGATCTGAATAAGGCATGTCCCAAGGATGATTTTCCACTGCCTCATATAGATGTGTTGGTGGATAACACAGTCGGGTACGAAGCTTTGTCGTTCATGGATGGTTATTCCGATTATAACCAAATCCGTCTAGCTCAGAAGATCAAGAGAAAACCTCGTTCACCATGCCCTGGGCACTTACTGCTACGTGGTCATGCCATTTGGTCTAAGAATGTCGGTGCCACATACCAACGGGCGATGATGGCAATATTCCACGATATGATGCATGTCTATATGGAAGCTTACGTGGATGATATTTTGGTAAAATCATGGTCGAAAGAGGAACACCCCGCTATTTTGGCTAAGGTGCTTCATAGAGCTAGGGAGTATCACCTGAAGATGAATCCCAAGAAATGCGTATTTAGGGTGTCTTCAGGGAAGTTGATAGGTTTCATAGTAAGCAAATGGGGGATCCAGGTTGATCCTAATAAAGCTAAGCCGTCATGGATATGCCACCGCCTAAGAACATCACGGAACTTCGAGGATTGATTGGACGCTTGCAGTTTATTAGAAGATTTATATCTCAACATTCTAAGAGGTGCCGTCCGTTTTATGAACTACTAAAGGCAGGGGTTAAATTTGAGTGGAATGAAGAATGTCAAAAGGCCTATAAGGATTTGAAAGCTTATTTGTCCAATCCCCCGAATTTGCAGCCTCCTGTCCCTGAGAAACCCCTAATCCTATACGTTTCTGTCATTAAGGACTCCCTAGGAGTTGTCTTGGCACAAGTAGATGATGAAGGCAAAGACCGAGCAGCTTATTACCTCTCTAGGTTGTTTAACCTGGTAGAGGCCAAGTATACTGCCATGGAGAAGACATGTGCCACATTAGTTTGGGTAGCTCAGAAGCTGAAGCACTATTTCTTAGCCCACCAGGTTAAGTTGATCTCTAGAATGGACCCAATTCGCTATCTCTTAAAAAAACCCATCCTCTCTAGCAGGTTAGCTCGCTGGCAGCGCTTCCTCTCTCAGTTTGATATCACATTCGTCGTCCAGAAGGTAATCAAAGGGTATGCCATTGCTGAGCATCTAGCCCATCTTCCTATTCCTTACACTGACTCTATTCAGGATGAGTTCCCTGATGAGCATCTTCTTGTTCTTACCCACCATACCTTCTGGTCTCTGCACTTTGATGGTGCACTCAACTCTTAAGGTCGAGGGATAGGTGCTGTTCTCCTCACTCTAGAAGGGGTGACGATTCCCTTTGCATATCAGCTTCGCTTTCATGCTACCAACAACATTTCTGAGTACGAAGCTCTCCTAGCCGGATTGAAGCACGCCTATCTCTTGGGCTCGCACTATTTGAACATTATGGGAGACTCTCAGCTTGTCTTGCGCCAAGTTCTATCCACTTATCGCACTCGTGACCTGAAGCTCAAGCGATATCAAGATTTGGTCACTCTCTTGGCGAGGCAATTCCGCAAATTGATCTACATCCATACTCCTCGATCTCAGAACATCTCGCCGATGCGCTGGCATCTCGCTTCCTCCTTATCTTTCCCTCTCAGTCGGAACATTAAGACCATCATCGTCCAAAAATTAGACGCCCCCTCTTTTAAGATCCTTGGTACAACAACCTTAGAAAACTATAGAGGTGAGGGCTCAGAAGAAGATTTGAAGGAAGTGTCTTTGACAGAGTTAGAAGAGATCTTGGAGGAAGAAGAATTGCCATGCTACCATGAAATCGAGCTGTATTGCAGGGATGGATCATTCTCAGAAGGGGCAAGTGCTGAACAGCGTAAGGCTATTAGAAGAGTCGCTTCAAGGTACACTATCGTAGCTGGAGAATTGTACAGGCGTGCTCTCAATGGAATGCTCATGAGGTGTCTAGATGACGATGAAGCATGGAAGGTGACCGAAGCAGCCCATTCAGGCGAGTGTGGAGGTCATGTCAATGGCCAGGCTCTAGCAAAGAAAATTCTTAGGCAGGGTTACTATTGGCCCACTCTAGAGGAAGATTGCTCTCTCTATGTCCGGAGGTGTCTTAAATGCCAACTCCATGCTGATAAAATTCATGCTCATGCTTCGTCTCTTCACCCTCTCTATCTGCCCTTGGCCATTCTTATGTGGGCTTTCGACATTATTGGCCCGATAGGTGATCCCAATTCTCAGACTAAGCAAAAATCCTTTATCCTCACCGCCACTGAGTACTTCACTAAATGGGCCGAAGCTGAAGCGTACACAGAGATCAAAGCAACCACGGTGTGCCACTTCATCCTAAAGAACATCATCTCACGGTTCGAAGTGCCAAGTAGCATCGTCACCGACAATGGACCCCAGTTCATCTCACAAGAGCTCCAGGACCTCTATAAGAAGTTTAATATTGCATTGCATCATTCATCTCCATATTACCCTCAAGGCAATGGTCAAGCTGAGGCCACTAATAAAACCCTTCTCAAAATCATAAAGAAGACATGTGAATCTCACAAATTTGTTGATTGGCCAGAACGATTGGTGGAAGCTCTATGGGCTTATCATACCTTCGTCCGTACTCCTATGGGGCAAACCCCCTATGCTCTTACTTACGGGATGGAGGCAGTGCTCCCATACGATATCTTGATCACTTCCCTAAGGGTACAGCTTGATAAGGAACTTAATCTCGATGAACGTCGAGAGGCGTTGCTCGTTCAGCTAGAACTCTTGGATGAGAAGAGGCTAAATATGGCCGATCACGTGTCTCTGTTTATCAAAAAAGAGTCTCACTTATTTTCAAAAGAAGGTAATTGAACGTAAATTTCAAGTAGCTGATATGATTTCAAAATGCAACTTCATTAGATCTGGAGGTCCTAGGTCTAAATTGTAACCTAACTGGGAAGGGCTGTTTGTCATTAAAGAGGCTTATCCAAGGAACGCATATCGTCTAGTCAACGCAGAAGGTGAGGAGCTATCTCACGCTTGGAATGGGTTGTATCTTAAACGCTTTTACCCTTAAGAGTAAAAACCAGTGCCAACTCAGTAGCGAGACGTCTCTCCCCTTTTCCATGAAAAAGGACCCCGAGCACGGCAATCACACACTACACGACGACTCTGGTCCGGTTTTCCCTCTACTAGGTAACACCGTCTCTCTTCGGCCATACCTGGGGGAAGGTAAAGGTCCCTGCTCTTCTCTCTTTGGCCACGCGTAGGTGCAAGGGGTGAATAAGGGGGAGATGACCAACCTAGACACCGTAACGAGAGGAGGTCTCAAATAGGGGCAGTCCACTATGACCTGATTCCACAAAAGAAAAAAAATCAGTCAAAAAATAAAAGAGCATGAATCAAGGCAAAAGCCACCACTCTTATCAAAAAGCACAAACTACAATGTCAAATTGCTCCATGAAAACAAAACTAAACTAGGCATGGCAAGAGTGGCAGTACAGTTTTCCCGCGGGATGTTATGAGCGCGGTCGTATGCGTGCCTAGGATGTATGAAGGTTCAATGGCGGACACAAAGCCCCAGCGCAATAGGCCAAATCTCCAAACAGGTCGTCATGGGAGGAATTCGAGCCCTAAAAGCTTCTATCCCTATGTTAAGCTTACCCCCAACAATTCTTTTCTCTCTTCCTTAAACGGACTAGAACATACCCAGGGTATGGCCCTTGGAGAGGCACCGTTATATGAGTGAGATAGACTTGGCTAGGGTTTGACACCTCGTTACACGCCAACCTCGGGGAGGCTCTTAATGGAATAGGGAGGACCCTCCTTGCTAAGGTGGAACTGGTTCAAAATCTAAAAAAAATCAGATATTCTCAAAATCCCAAAAAAATCAGATATTCTTAAAATTCCAAAAAATTCAGATATTCTCAAAATCTAAAAAAATTAGATATTCTCAAAAAAATCAGATATTATCATCATCCTTGCATAGCATGCATTGCATTTCATATTTTCATTGCATTCTCGCCTAATTAACAAGGCTCCACCTCTTGACCAAATATCAAGGATTGGTCATCTTCCAACTCGCTATAGGCAAGGGGTTGAGCCTAAGAACGGATCTGACTTATTTTCTTCTTTAAGTGTGTGCAGGCATAGGTTCCATTGCCCCAGGATTCAAGGCTCACAGGGTTCCCTGTTCTTTGTCCCTTACGGTCTTTTGTTAGACTATTAATCCTTCCTATGCGGTCACGCGGAGACCGTTTTCCTCACCCGAGAACCAGAACTCTCAGGTTTCTCTTTTTCTCATCCTTTGCGGTCCTTTGGTAGACCGTTAAGATTTTTCTAGCTATCAAGTGGCGACCGCATGGCACACCTGAGAGCCAGAAAACACACAATTTTCCTGTGCTCTTTCTGTCACGCCCTGAGATTTATACAGCGGAAACAATCGGGAACGTGAACAGCCGGCATGGTAAGCCTCAAGCAAGCAATATAATCAGAGGGCAAGATAATCACATAAGAGTAATTGCACAATATAATTCACCAAAAACTTTTAACTTTATTCCTTCATAAAATAATCCCAATTTACATAAGAACTTTGATTCTCATTTCTAGACTCAAGAAAATTAAAATGACATTCTAACTCGACTAGACATGAATAACTAAGGCTTCTCTCGAATCTTTATCCTTCAATAGCTCCCAGATCCATCACTCGAGTAATCTGAATCCGTCCCACTAGAATTTCCTGAAAAAGATTGGAAAGTAGGGTAATGAGCACACTTGCCCAGAAGGTATCTTCGTATCAACATGATTGGCAAATTTAAGTAATTAGCATCTTGGTTCTAAAGGATAAGATAAATCATGCAAATACAATAAAATATGCGAATAAAGCCAAGATAACAAGATACGATCAAGCTTGAGATATGAGAATATGATATGATCAAGTATAGAACAAGAATATAAATTTGGCCTTTCAAGAATGTACTTTTCATAACCATGAAGGTTATGCACTAGAAAGTCATGTAACAAGCGAGAATGTACTCTTCACTTAGTAACAAGTACTTCGTGATTTCATGTGGATCACCCGTGGATATTTCACTTATTTATAAAGAAAGTACTCCCAGCACAATGCGACGCCAGTAGCATCGTACCCCATGATTTATAGTATGTTTCCGATAATCAGTCGAGGGGACTAGCATAGAGCCCTTGAACACAATCAGTGCTCGAACTGCATCTTCAAGTATAAATCAAGCTACTTCCATGTTTATAACAATAATATGGCCAAGAATGTATAATTTCAACTATAGTTCCATGATAAGGTAACCAAAAATAAGAATGCTTCTATTGAGAATAAGAGATTTCAATAAATGCATTTAATAACTAGGTTATGCCATGGAAATAAATCGGCAGCATAACGGTACATTCTTTAACTCTCAAAATTACTTAGGTATCTTTGGAATAATGTGACAGGTTCTAGATAATCAATTGGACCATTGGGAACATAGGAAAATCAACCCATGAGTCAAACCCCGTGTTAATCAATCTCAGTAAGCTAGCGGTCATTTACTGGACCGTTTCTTGATCCTGGCGGTCTAGTACAAGACCGTTTTATAAGATAGTTCGATATTTTGAAAACAAAATATCTGGAGTCTTAGCGGTCTAATGCATGGCCGTTTAGGATCCATTAGCGGTCGCGTGCAGAGCCGCTAGCAGAGCCAGACTGTCAACCAAATGGCCGCTAAAATCCAGAATATAAAACATCGGTATAAGTGCTTTTCTAGATAATTGGGCTTTAATGGTACAACCAGCTCGGCGTCCTAGTGGGAATCCTAGGCTCGCGGAGTCTTACGGAGGTCTTGAAACAAGATTTCATAGTCCATTGGAAGGAATATCCAAAAGAGAGGTCATCATGTCCAAGATTATGTTCCTAGTGTACAAAAGTGTAACTAATGACAACATACCGAGATATGTGCCATGTACTTAAGAAAATGACACTTAGAAAAGAGAGATAGAATCATGATAAAATAGTGATCAAGTAAAATCATGAATTATTTATTATTTGAACATATATTTAGTACAAAAGTATATGATTTTTGGGCATATATTAACATAAGTTAAAACAATTCCAATGTGCATAAAACATGAAATTTATCATGATGAACGTTAAATATAACTAAGTATATGAAAATAACATTTGAAACAGGTATAAAACCTATATATCTAAGCTTATCAAATATTACTTAAGGCCAATCTGCAATATGTTTCGGTTAACAAATTTGCATAAATCAAAAATAGAAAATAGTCACATAGATGACCGTCGCTTGCGGTTAGCGGTCTATCGTACGACCGTGATGGTTCGCTGGCGGTCTATAGGAAGGCCGTTTCTTCCTGTGAAAAAAATGACTTCAAAAGATAACTAATCAAAATGCTAACTAAGACATATCATGCCTGGAAATCAACATATTTTAACTTCCATAACCATGATAGTACAATTATAGGGCAACAATATGCATAGGTTCATGTGATTTAGCAAGAAATTTCCTTCTTTTACTTCATTAGGGCTAGTTCATGTATGAGGAATATACTAGATGCATAGTCCTAAGTAAAATATGAAATTATCAAAGTACAATTCATGAAAATGAATGAAACAAGAGAGCTTTTATTCCTGTCTTCAAATTTGAGCCTCTCATGAGATAACCTACCTTTAATAGGTTACCTAGACTTTGAATTTCTGCCTGGAATCAAGCCCTAGTTCCTGCAATTTCTTGTACTAAATCAGCAACTTCACGCCCTTGTATCTACTGATCCTCTTGACCTAGGGACGTGAAATTTTGAGGGTAGTTAGTTCTAACTATAATAAACAAATTCCTAAAAGAAACTTACCTCAAAATCGGCCTCCTTACCTGGGTTCCACGCGAGCCAAAAGTAAGGGTTGCACAGGTCAAATCTGGGATCCATTTATAGGGTTAGCTTGAGTTTTGAGGATAAGAACGAACTTAGAGTCCCAATTAGACTTTCCATTCGAACTACAGTCCTTCTAAACTTATCTAATTAGCTGATAGGGTTGATCCTAGATGATTTGGACACGAAAAATCTGACCTTTTCACATTTTCTTCCTCTCACGGATATCTGCAGTGGTTAGCGATCATTGGACGACCGTTTACTACCCGTTAGCAGTTTCGCAATAGACCGTTTTTCACTCCAGGCATCGAATTTGAAATAGTTCAAACTCTTTTGATATTATCCCTAATATTATCCTTTTACTTATATCCCAAGGAGTAATTATCTCCTTAATTCCGTGATTACACCCATTCCTAGATTCTAGAATATGGGCTAAAGTCCAAAATAATCTTTTTGGTCCTATTGGATTTATTATATGGGCCTAATCCTCTTGGATCAAATGTAGGGCCTAAATAATTAGATTTTAATTAAACAAAATTCATTTATAGCCCATTAAATGCTTTATAATTACATTTTAAATCTAAAAATTCTTAGAAAATTCTCGGGCATTACACTTTCCCCTTGCGGTCCATCGCCAGACCGTTGGGAGGTCCTGGCGGTCCTTTGTTGGTCCATTTTCCAAACAGAGGATCTTGTTCTATCTGAACCATCAAGCTAAGGGACAATCTCACTGCAAATCTTTCAAATCCAATATTGCATTTCATTCATTCAAGGTTCACAATACATCATTCTTTCCATAATTTCAAATGCATGATCATTGCAAGCTTAAATTACATTCAATTTTGCATTCGCGAGAGGCCGGATCTTCCACATTGCCTTCACGTAAGCTCGGTACTCCTCCTCATTCTTTGTCACTTCCGCCTGTAAGGTACGGATTCGGCTGATCTTCCAAATGGTCAAAGCACTCCGGACCGCCTGTTCATCCTCCTTGCTTCCAATTTTCCTAGTTTGAATGGGAGGGAAGTGAGATAGTGTAGGAACCCTAGTGCGAAGAAGTCCAACTTGTAAATAGCATCAGCGGGGGTTCTAAAGCGCCAAGGTGGTGTTTCCCACTAGCTGGATGTCTAGGCCCAATTGCCGAGATAATCTGAGAGTAGTGCCTTGAAGAGTCTATGGTCACATCATGAATTTGTCAATTGGCAAGGTGTTAAGGAAAAGGCACCAATCGTCCCTTGTCTTCTTATCTGACGTTTGGCATTCAACCTGTGTAGAAAACCCGGATGCCCCTCCAATGAAGTAGAGTGGGTGGCTTCCAGAGATGCGGCTAGCTGATGGTACATCTTCCTTGGGTAGAAATTTCAGCCTAACACCCATACAACATTCCATGACAATCATAGACCCAAAGAGGGGACCCCCAAGAGAAGCTGAACTAAGACCTTCATAAAGGTAGGAAAGAACGGCTTGGGAGATGGATAAACCCCGCCACAACCCACTAATGATGCTGAGGTTTTGGATGTCTAAGAGGTGGTCGGTGGTGGAAAAAAGTAAGACCCCGCACAAGCAAATGGAAGTGACTTTGGCTATGGTTTCATACCTCCCCCACTTGTTTTTGCAATGGGAAGTGACCCATTGGGCTATGGGTATCAAATGGATATGACGGGAGCTAATCATGGTTTTCACATCCCTTGGGTTGTGTATAAAATCCCCCAAGATGAGTGATGGGTCTATAGGGTCAACCGTGTGACACACCAAGTCTTCATCTCCCACCTTAGTCTTAGGAAGGGCTAGGTAGGTTTCAACTTCCTCTATAAGAATAGTAGCTTCAAAGGTTGGGAACATGAAAGTGTGTGTTTGAGGATGCCACAACTCTACTAAAGCTGAAATGCTAGGCCAATCTAAGGAAATTTTCTAGAAATTCTTGGCTAGAACTAGTAAAGGGTGAAGGTACCATGCCCTTAGAATTGAGAGGACCTCTAAAGGAAGTTCCTTTATCATAGGAGCCACCCACTTTTTGCTAGAGTAACATCTTGGGCCAGGAAGGAGCTAGAAGATGAAGAAGAGGGGAAAGAAGGAAAAGAGGAGTGTCATAAGAAAGTTTAAGGAAATTCATGAATTAAAATTTATGACTTACCTCCCTTGAAGGGCTTGTGCTCAGGTGCGTGGGGATGAAGGTTAGCCGCTGCAGCTCCCCATGTTCCTTCCTGGACGGCTTTGGCCCGGTGTAGACAATCTCCTCCATGGTGCTAGCCTCAAAGCTCCTCTTCATGATGTCTTAGGAGGTTTTTATGGAGTTTTTAGGGCTTAAAACAAGAAGTTTTCTGTGAGCTATGAATTCTGGGTCTATTCCTAGATATAGGGCTCTAATTATAATCCTAATGCATTGGGATTGAGGCTAGGTGGCCACAATTTAAGTTAGGATAAGTCTTAGTGTAATTAGGTGCCTCTATCCACGGGATTGGGACTCTCCCGGAGAGTCCCGTTCGGATTTTAACTGAGTCTTCACCCTTGCGGTCTATCGCAAGACCGCTTAGGCTCTCCTTAGCGGTCTTCAGGTGACCGTTTATCCCCTTCCTTCGCCACCTTCTCTCTTGCTTGCCTAACGATCACGGCGGGGCTGTTTATTCCCCCTTGCGGTCTTCAGTAGACCGTTTTTAAAAGCTTTCTTCTCATTCTTCACCGTCTACCTCAGCTTAAACCATTTTTTCCCTCGCCTGATCATCGGTTTTCTCCCGTGTTTTATCTCTCTCCCCAAAACCACTCTCTTTCATTCTCTCTTGCTTTCTTTGAGGTCGTCGTGATTAGAAGAGTCTTGTTGTGTATGTGATTTTGATGATTACAAAATGACTTTGTTGCTTGGCCTTGCTTGGCCTTGCTTGGCCTTGTGTTTTATTGATACTTCATGTCTCATGTGCTTGAATCCTTATTGTTCTCTTGCTATAGGATCATGTTCTAGAATGAGAATGAATTTGTGAAACATGCTTGACAGAATGCATATGCCTTGTACTCAATGAGAATTCATGATAGAACACGTTTGCATGATTGAAAACATGAATGAGTCTTTATGCTCACTTGAATGCCCGTTATGCTCATTTCAATATAGTGTGCTAATCTTCTTGCATTACAGGAACGAGTCATGATGGACATCATCTTGTTGTCCACCATTCAGAACTTGTGTTAATTACATCTCCATTCTTCAAAGAACCATTGGTAAGGCTTTGTAATTCACATATCTTCAGTTAAGTGAATTTTGGGTAAGATAGCTACAGTGTGTTGACCCAGAGCACTTGTGCATAGATATACATGATGTGATTTCATGTACCTCCTACATGAGTCATTAAGGTTTGAGGATGTATGATTCATGCATTTTCTACATGAAGCTTTTAAGCTTGTATTGTGCTTGAAATATTCATACAAGACTTCATGAGTTTTGGTTCTATATTGCTCATGCATTGCATGAATGCTTAGTCTTGTGAACTATGCACTAAAAGCTTGATTTATTGACTTGATGTGTGAAAGAATTGCATGAACTTGGTTCTTATGAAGATGGCTTCAATTAGGTCTCAATCAATGAGATTGTGTTCATTGAACACGCCTTTCTATTAGAATGGTATCATTCATGAGGTCATCAGGGTTTCAATGTGTGGATGCATTTGTGATGTCGTATGGTTCCTCATACCTGTGTGATTGCACATCATACAATCATGTCATTGGTCTTGAGCTATATATTTGCTTCTTACATGTGTAAATGAATATCCCTCAGGAGAGTAACATCTTGGGCCAGGAAGGAGCTAGAAGATGAAGAAGAGGGGAAAGAAGGAAAAGAGGAGTGTCATAAGAAAGTTTAAGGAAATTCATGAATTAAAATTTATGACTTACCTCCCTTGAAGGGCTTGTGCTCAGGTGCGTGGGGATGGAGGTTAGCCGCTGCAGCTCCCCATGTTCCTTCCTGGACGGCTTTGGCCCGGTGTAGACAATCTCCTCCATGGTGCTAGCCTCAAAGCTCCTCTTCATGATGTCTTAGGAGGTTTTTATGGAGTTTTTAGGGCTTAAAATAAGATGTTTTCTGTGAGCTATGAATTCTGGGTCTATTCCTAGATATAGGGATCTATGTCTAATCCTAATGCATTGGGATTGAGGCTAGGTGGCCTCAATTTAAGTTAGGATAAGTCTTAGTGTAATTAGGTGCCTCTATCCACGGGATTGGGACTCTCCCGGAGAGTCCCGTTCGGATTTTAACTGAGTCTTCACCCTTGCGGTCTATCGCAAGACCGCTTAGGCTCTCCTTAGCGGTCTTCAAGTGACCGTTTATCCCCTTCCTTCGCCACCTTCTCTCTTGCTTGCCTAACGATCACGGCGGGGCTGTTTATTTCCCCTTGCGGTCTTCAGTAGACCGTTTTTAAAGCTTTCTTCTCATTCTTCACCGTCTACCTCAGCTTAAACCATTTTTTCCCTCGCCTGATCATCGGTTTTCTCCCGTGTTTTATCTCTCTCCCCAAAACCACTCTCTTTCATTCTCTCTTGCTTTCTTTGAGGTCGTCGTGATTACAAGAGTCTTGTTGTGTATGTGATTTTGATGATTACAAAATGACTTTGTTGCTTGACCTTGCTTGGCCTTGCTTGGCCTTGTGTTTTATTGATACTTCATGTCTCATGTGCTTGAATCCTTATTGTTCTCTTTCTATAGGATCATGTTCTAGAATGAGAATGAATTTGTGAAACATGCTTGATAGAATGCATATGCCTTGTACTCAATGAGAATTCATGATAGAACACGTTTGCATGACCGAAAACATGAATGAGTTTTTATGCTCACTTGAATGCCCGTTATGCTCATTTCAATATAGTGTGCTAATCTTCTTGCATTACAGGAACGAGTCATGATGGACATCATCTTGTTGTCCACCATTCAGAACTTGTGTTAATTACATCTCCATTCTTCAAAGAACCATTGGTAAGGCTTTGTAATTCACATATCTTCAGTTAAGTGAATTTTGGGTAAGAAAGCTACAGTGTGTTGACCCAGAGCACTTGTGCATAGATATACATGATGTGATTTCATGTACCTCCTACATGAGTCATTAAGGTTTGAGGATGTATGATTCATGCATTTTCTACATGAAGCTTTTAAGCTTGTATTGTGCTTGAAATATTCATACAAGACTTCATGAGTTTTGGTTCTATATTGCTCATGCATTGCATGAATGCTTAGTTTTGTGAACTATGCACTAAAAGCTTGATTTATTGACTTGATGTGTGAAAGAATTGCATGAACTTGGCTCTTATGAAGATGGCTTCAATTAGGTCTCAATCAATGAGATTGTGTTCATTGAACACGCCTTTCTATTAGAATGGTATCATTCATGAGGTCATCAGGGTTTCAATGTGTGGATGCATTTGTGATGTCGTATGGTTCCTCATACCTGTGTGATTGCACATCATACAATCATGTCATTGGTCTTGAGCTATATATTTGCTTCTTACATGTGTAAATGAATATCCCTCAGTTGATGCCATTTGATGTTGAGCATTTGGTAGATACAAGAATGCTAGTTGAAAGTTTGAGCTCCCATGTCAATATATTTGATTGAATGATAGATTCATGCTTATAATTTCAAAACCTTGTCATTTGGTCATATATATTTTTGTTAAGTGATATGAGAAGCAAAATGCATGTTTGAATAGGTTCAATGATGTATTTTATTGTGAACATGTTCATAGTGTCAATGCTTGATGTAAAGATCTTGATTTTCAACTAACCTTTTACTTTATCATGTTTTTCGGGATGAAAAATCATGGTTGATCTTCATGGGATTATGGTAATATTTGATCAATTGTTTCCCATTGATTTGATGGAGATTTTAGTTGTTTTTCAGGTCCAAACAAGAAGGGGTCGACCCATGGGGTCGACCCTCTGAGGTTCTGTCCAAAACAACACCTGTTTTTGTGCACCCTGCCTGAAAGGGTCGACCCCTGGGGTCGACCCATGGAAGGGTCGACCCCAAGGGTCGACCCATGTAAAATAGAACCAAAACTGGGTTCTATTTTGGGTTCTGTTAGCCCGAGGGTCGACCCCTGGGGTCGACCCCTGTAAAATTGAACCAGAAAACACTCTGGTTTGTGTTCTATTTGCCCGAGGGTCGACCCCAAGGGTCGACCCTTTCCGGTACGGGGCGGTGCCGTCAAATTTGACCTTCATTCAAGTGCGCCAAACGTCCTCCCAATCCGGTCCAAAAGCCCCAAATCACTCCTTGAGTTGTGGATCTTGTCCTAGGGTTGTCCCTTGACCATTCTAGAAGCATAAATATATATCTTTGGGTCGCAAACCCTAATCAGGAGGTGAAATCTGAAATATTTTGTGTGGTTCTAACTCTTGTGTGTGCAGGGTCGCAGCAGCTGCTCCAAGGGCTTCTTCCACATTGTTCTAAGCTTGTATGTGAAGGGAAGAAGATGGATTGAAGTCTCCAATCGATCCCCTACTGGAAGCTGCGTGGGAAGTCAAGTTACAACCTCATCTTTGCAAGAATCGTTCCTCTTCTTTCAAGAACCATCCTCATCCTACAAAAGCATTCAAATACGTTCAAAATTGGAAGAAGGAAAAAAGGAGTGCCTCGAGGAGAGGAAGAAGATGATGTTGAAATCATGATCATCCATCAACGAGCCAAGGAGAATCAAATTTTATTGATGAAGGGGGAGCCTTATTCTTGATGTATCTTTCCAGTTTCCATCTACAGAATTTGTTTGGAGGGTCATAGCATATATTTGTCATTGCTTCATAAACATTTGACAGAATACTTTGTGTGGGTGTTCGGAGAAAGGGTTCTCCGAGTGTGTGTGTTGTAGCGTGTGCGTTGTTTTGTGCGGAGTATATCCGCGTGTGTGGTTGGGCGTAACTTGGGGTGCGTTCCCCGTGTGTGGTTGGTTACTCCCGTGTGGTGGTGTAGGCATTGCTCTACGTGTGTGTGGACGGAGCTGTGTCTCCGTGTGAGGTATTTTCTTCGGGATGTGTTCCCCAACGGTGTGTGTGTGTGTGTGTGTGTGTGTGTGTGTGTGTGTGTGTGTGTGTGTGTGTGTGTGTGTGTGTGTGTGTGTGTGTGTGTGTGTGTGTGTGTGTGTGTGTGCGCGTGCGTGCTGCTGTGGCAGCAGGTTGAGGCAAGGCCTCGTATGTGTGGTTTGCTGCAATAGTAGCGTGTGTATGTTGGGGTTCGTCCCCGTGTTGCAACATTTTGTAGCGTGTAGTGGAGCCTCACCGATTTGGTGAGGGGTGGACGTAGGGAGCCCGTCGTGGTCCCGAACCACCTTAAAAATCCCCGTGTCTTGTGGTTTGTTCCTTGTGATTATGTGTTTCACTATACTATCTGTTTATGTAATCGTGTGAGCTCGGTGAGATTGAGTGAATTAAGTTTAAACCTGTTTAGATTAATTTTCTCAATCCTATCAATCTTGTAAATTCCGCTGTGTGCTAGTTTGTGTTTTTAATTGGACATAATTTTTAGCAGTAGGATCTATTCACCCCCCCTCTAGATCCGAGTTCCTACACTACGAGACCCAACAATTGGTATCAGAGCGAGGCTCTGTTGTCCATGGATCTTGCGATCTACAGAGTGATCCTAGTGCATTCTACAATCATGAATTTTTATGAACATAGCACAATGGATTGTTTGCCAATCCTCACTGGTTCAAATTTTAATTCATGGCTAGGCAAACTGTGTGTGGTGATTAATTCTATTAATCCTAGTCTTTGGAAATTGATTTCTCATGGTCCACACATATTACCTCTAGATGAGACTAAATGGTCTAATCAAGATAAAATGATGAACCATGATAATGTTACTACTTTGAGATTATTGAAAGCTTCTATAAGTACTAACAAGTATCCATTTGTATCTTCTTGTAGGACGGCAAAGGAGCTCATGGACCGGTTGATCAAAGATCAAGAGAAGGAAAGGCAAAAATGTCTCATGGCCGATGATGCTGATCAACATAGTCATGAAAATGTAGAATAGGTAAATTCTGATACTGAAGAATTTACTCTTGATGATCTTGTTGATGCTTATGATGAGTTGGAAAAATAATATAATAAAATCAAGTTAGAAAATAGAAAATTGAAAAAGAAATCTGAAAACATGCTCCATGGAAATGGATCTTGTGACAAATGTTCTGAGCTTGATAACTTGAATGAACTTTTAGAGCATGATGTTGAATGTCACAAAGAAACTATTGCTTGCTTGAGAAATGAGAATGTTGCCCTCAAAATAAAATCGATCAATTGGAGAAAACTGAAAAAGATCTAAGAAACAAAATGGTATCAAACTCAATTGATCAAAATATTTGCAATGAATTGATTATGAATGATAAACTTGCAAATGAAAATGAAGAACTTAAAAAAGAAAATAGTGCTATATTGATTCAGACATCTCTGGTTGAAGGCAGCATGAAGTTTCTTGAAAAAGAAAACACTTTGTTAAAATCTGAAAATGAAAAACTGAAACATCTAAATACAACAATGTCTAAAAAACTACTTGCTTTTGAAAAAGGAAAAAGTTTGGTTGTTGATGATTGTGAAAAGATGCATGTGCTAGAACAAATGATGGAGAGCTACAAAACCATCAATGCCCAATTGAATGAAAAAGTCATTTCTTATGATAATGAGATCATTTCCTATGAATTGCATATTTCATCACTTGAAAAGGAAATTCTTGATCTGAATGCTTCTTTGTGTAAGTTTGTGAATGGGGAAGAAAATCTGAATAAGATTTTGGGGACCAAGGTAAATTTTCAAAGAGAAGGTCTTGGGTATGAACCCACCAAAAAGAAAGCCTTTGGGCTAAAGATTCAAACATCTTTTGTGCATGCTTCATGTTCCTCTAATATGTCAAATTCTTCTTGTGTTGAGAAATCAAATCCCAAGGCTCAGGCTTAACCCAAGAGCAATAGGATTCATGCCCACAAAAGTCACACAAACCATGTTCCAAAATCAACAAATGATAATTGTCATTATTGTGGTAAGCATGGTCATTTGATGAATGATTGTTTCGTTATGAAATCGGATGATTTGAAAGCATGCAAAAATGAACTTGTTTCCAAAAGAAAAATGACTATTTGTTTTAAATGTGGAAAGATAGGACACCGTGTGTCACAGTGTTGACAAGTAAATGAAAGAAAGAATTTCAAAGTCAAAAACAATTATACTTTCGCCAACCCACAGAAATTTCTTGCTCATCCTGTTGTGAGGAAGAGAAATTTCCATGTTAATAATGATAACATTCATGCTAAATCACAGAAATTTGATTATCATGTTTATAAGAATTTTGTGAAGTCTTTGAAATGTTGTCATTATTGTGGAAAGGTTGGGCATACTATGCATGATTGTGATTTGATGAATTTTGATGATATATTTTTCCAAAGAATGTGGAAGGCACCCATTAGAGGTGCAACTAACCATCCGGGACCCAAGAAGATTTGGGTACCCAAAACTATTGAATGAGAATTTTTGTTGCAGGATTGCCTTGAGGCCAAGAGTTGATGAAGATTACAGCAAACGGAATAAAGTGAAGAATTTAAGAATGTCAATAAAGGTAACTCAATGCAAAGGTGAGAAAACAAATTATTTGGCTAAAGCTCTATGGGCTTGATGCCAGTGCCATCTCTTGACAGACAGTGAATTTGAAATTGTTATACAATGCCCATGTGTTTGCTAATCCCCCGATGTCATATGGGAATGCATTGTATTTTTCTGATCATCATCTCAATGACTACATGGTATATAAAATGGTGACATGTGGAAGGGCAGGTCAAGCCTGTCTGAAAGCTATCACCATGCGTGAGAATGTGTCTCCGCCTGGTACCATGAATCATCCATGCATATGGCATCAAACTTGAATGAATTTTCTGAATTCTCCTTTCAAAATAAAATTGCGTTATCATAATTTTAAAAAAAATATTTATGCATGTCTTGCATTAGTTGCATTTAGAATTTTCATGTGAAATCTGAAATCTTGCATCACATTACATATTTGCATATCACTTTTTACATATCATTCACATAGTGCTGTTGGAAGATGAAGCTCATCGTGTGTCTTGTTGCACAATTGACATTTTCAGCATGCATATGGTGCATATTTTGAAATGCATCATTTTGAACATTTCATGTTGCATAAATGCCAAAATGAATACTTCCAACAATGGTATCTTATCTTTGGGGCCAATATTTCAAGAACTGAAATTGCATATCTTTGCATTCTACACTGCATATATGCATATCTCCATTGTATGCTTGCATGTTAATATATGCTAAAACCCCTTCCTTTGAAACTTCTAAGACCAAATACTCCATTGATAAATAATGTTGCATCTGAGTCTTAATAAGTGTGCTTCATGTCAAACTCTTAGGGGAGCATTTTATGCTTATTGCATTTATATAGGGGGTGCTGCACTATCTTGATTTACGTTAAATTTTCTCCATACATGTTAAATCAAATTCGCACACTTCATGCACTAATGTGAAATTGAGTGTTATTCATAAGGATATAAGAATTTCATTTCAACACTCTAAAGTAATCCAACTTGCTGCATGAATGATAAAGAGACAGTTGAGGAAAAAGCTGCCTGTCTCCACACATAAAAAATGGATGAAATGAAAGGCAGAGCAATTGCTAAGTGTCACTAAGTAAATTGGGCACACGTCACCTGAGACGTGATGTGGTTCATTTATGAAAAGTGTTGACTAAAGTATCTCTGTTAAAATGAGGTGAAATGGTTCAATATACTGAGTAACCATAGATTCTAGCATGAGCTCCATGTGTCTCCTTGCGTAAAAAGGAATCATTTGAACCTGATCCTTCTTAGAAAAATTCAGATTGTCAATGTGAAAATTTTTTATGATAATTTTGACAGAGGCAGAGCGAAGCCTCCAATACGCCGCTCTCTAGATTGAAATGCAGTCTGTACAATTACTATTGTGTTTAATTGAAAATCTAGTTATCCATATG
The DNA here is from genome assembly GCA_022559845.1 of Amorphophallus konjac. Classification (NCBI taxonomy): domain Eukaryota; kingdom Viridiplantae; phylum Streptophyta; class Magnoliopsida; order Alismatales; family Araceae; genus Amorphophallus; species Amorphophallus konjac. Next base: position 195,231 of record JAHNEJ010000696.1, read on the forward strand.
GCTAGAATTCATTCTCATGTTGCTCACTTACACATGGTAATTTGATTTGATATGTATTCTGAAAATTTGATTAACTGCATGACTTGTTGTATGTCTTCTCCTATATATCTGCACAATCCTCAAGGTGTAATCATAAGAGCACTTTGATCTTAATGACTCACCTGCACTTTTCGTACACCTATCCCTTCACTCTAACTAAGATGGGAGAGTTATGTTGCATGCATATATATCTATCTACCTGTGATCAATCATATTGGATCATTTTCCTTGCATTCTGCATATCCATATTGTCTACACTTGCATTTCAATGTTGTGAGATTAGTTCATGCATATTGTGCATATTCTTTTTCTTCGTCACCTCATTCACACCATTATCTGTAGTTTTTTGTCTATAAATAAACAAACAAAAGAAACAAAATAATTGGGATAAAAAATGCTGCCATCATGGATTCCCCATCATGGTCCCCATTTCTGATTACGTCAAAGGGGGAGAGAGCGCTTTAAAAGAGAGCTTTAAAGCATAATATTTTGTCATCATCAAAATGGGGGAGATTGTTGTGATGATTACAAAATGACTTTGTTGCTTGGCCTTGCTTGGCCTTATGTTTTATTGATACTTCATGTCTCATGTGCTTGAATCCTTATTGTTCTCTTACTATGGGATCATGTTCTAGAATGAGAATGAATTTGTGAAACATGCTTAACAAAATGCATATGCCTTGTACTCAATGAGAATTCATGATAGAACACGATTAAATGATTTAACACATGAATGAGTCTTTATGCTCACTTGAATGCCCGCTATGCTCATTTCAATATAGTGTGCTAATCTTCTTGCATTACAGGAACGAGTCATGATGGACATCATCTTGTTGTCCACCATTCAGAACTTGTGTTAATTACATCTCCATTCTTCAAAGAACCATTGGTAAGGCTTTGTAATTCACATATCTTCAGTTAAGTGAATTTTGGGTAAGAAAGGTACAGTGTGTTGACCCAGAGCACTTGTGCATAGATATACATGATGTGGTTTCATGTACCTCCTACATGAGTCATTAAGGTTTGAGGATGTATGCTTCATGCATTTTCTACATGAAGCTTTTAAGCTTGTATTGTGCTTGAAATATTCATACAAGACTTCATGAGTTTTGGTTCTATATTGCTCATGCATTGCATGAATGCTTAGTCTTGTGAACTATGTACTAAAAGCTTGATTTATTGACTTGATGTGTGAAAGAATTGCATGAACTTGGCTCTTATGAAGATGGCTTCAATTAGGTCTCAATCAATGAGATTGTGTTCATTGAACACACCTTTCTATTAGAATGGTATCATTCATGAGGTCATCAGGGTTTCAATGTGTGGATGCATTTGTGATGTCGTATGGTTCCTCATACCTGTGTGATTGCACATCATACGATCATGTGATTGGTCTTGAGCTATATATTTACTTCTTACATGTGTAAATGAATATCCCTCATTTGATGCCATTTGATGTTGAGCATTTGGTAGATACAAGAATGCTAGTTGAAAGTTTGAGCTCCGATGTCAATATATTTGATTGAATAATAGATTCATGCTTATCATTTCAAAACATTGTCATTTGGTCATATATATTTTTGTTAAGTGATATGAGAAGCAAAATGCATGTTTGAATAGGTTCAATGATGTATTTTATTGTGAACATGTTCATAGAGTTAATGCTTGATGTAAAGATCTTGATTTTCAACTAACCTCTTGCTTTATCATATTTTTCAGGATGAAAAATCATGGTTGATCTTCATGGGATTATGGTAATATTTGATCAATTGTTCCCATTGATTTGATGGAGGTTTTAGTTGTTTTTCAGGTCCAAACAAGAAGGGGTCGACCCTCTGAGGTTCTGTCCAAAACAGAACCTGTTTTTGTGCACCCTGCCTGAAAGGGTCGACCCCTAGGGTCGACCCATGGAAGGGTCGACCCCAAGGGTCAACCCCTGTAAAACAGAACCAAAACTGGGTTTTGTTTTGGGTTCTGTTAGCCCGAGGGTCGACCCTTGGGGTCGACCCCTGTAAAACTGAACCAGAAAACACTCCGGATTTGTGTTCTGTTTGCCCGAGGGTCGACCCCAAGGGTCGACCCTTTCCGGTACGGGGCGGTGCCGTCAAATTTGACCTTCGTTCAAGTGCGCCAAAAGTCCTCCCAATCCGGTCCAAAAGCCCCAAATCACTCCTTGAGTTGTGGATCTTGTCCCAGGGTTGTCCCTTGACCATTCTAGAAGCATAAATATATATCTTTGGGTCGCAAACCCTAATCAAGAGGTGAAATCTGAAATATTTTGTGTGGTTCTAACTCTTGTGTGTGCAGGGTCGTAGCAGCTGCTCCAAGGGCTTCTTCCACATTGTTCTAAGCTTGTATGTGAAGGGAAGAAGGTGGATTCAAGTCTCCAATCGATCCCCTACTTGAAGCTGCGTGGGAAATCAATTTACAACCTCATCTTTGCAAGAATCATTCCTCTTCTTTCAAGAACCATCCTCATCCTACAGAAGCATTCAAATACGTTCAAAATTGGAAGAAGGAAAAAAGGAGTGCCTCGAGGAGAGGAAGAAGATGATGTTGAAATCTAATCACTGCAAAATCTTCCTCTTTCTGAGTTCTCAATTTCCTTGTTGATAGAGGTTGAATATCTGCTTTAAGACATCTTAGGATGGTTTTATATGTCTTATGTCCACTCTCTCCTACATATATATATGAGCTGCAATTTTTGTGATACAACAATCTTAATGCTCATGTGTTCTTTCATATAGGTTGAAGATGAAGAGGGGGATCTCTAAACCATTCATTTCTATATTCTTGTTTGAGAGTAGCTTAAAGTTTGAACTTATTATTTCTATCTATTCTTTCAGGTGAAGAAGAGATTGGAAGAAGGAATAGAGGGGTGCCTCGAGGAGAGGAAGAAGATGATGTTGAAATCATGATCATCCATCAACGAGCCAAGGAGAATCAAATTTTGTTGTTGAAGGGGGAGCCTTATTCTTGATGCATCTTTCTAGTTTCCATCTACAGAATTTGTTTGGAGGGTCATAGCATATATTTGTCATTGCTTCATAAACATTTGAAAGAATACTTTGTGTGGGAGTTCGGAGAAAGGGTTCTCCGAGTGTGTGTGTTGTCGTGTGTGCGTCGTTTTGTGCGGAGTATATCCGCGTGTGTGGTTGGGCGTAACTTGGGGTCCGTTCCACATGTGTGGTTGGGAGTTTACTTCCGTGTGGTGGTGTAGGCATTGCTCTACGTGTGTGTGGACGGAGCTGTGTCTCCGTGTGAGGTATTTTCTTCGGGGTGTGTTCCCCAACGGTGTGTGTGTGTGTGTGTGTGTGTGTGTGTGTGTGTATGCGTGCGTGCTGCTGTGGCAGCAGGTTGAGGCAAGGCCTCGTATGTGTGGTTTGCTGCAATAGTAGCGTGTGTATGTTGGGGTTCGTCCCCGTGTTGCTACATTTTGTAGTGTGTAGTGGAGCCTCACCGATTTGGTGAGGGGTGGACATAGGGAGCCCGTCGTGGTCCCGAACCACCTTAAAAATCCCCGTGTCTTGTGGTTTGTTCCTTGTGATTGTGTGTTTCACTATACTATCTGTTTATGCAATCGTGTGAGTTCGGTGAGATTGAGTGAATTAAGTTTAAACCTATTTAGATTAATTTCCTCAATCCTATCAATCTTGTAAATTCCGTTGTGTGCTAGTTTTTATTTTTAATTGGACATAATTTTTAGCAGTAGGATCTATTCACCCCCCCTCTAGATCCGTGTTCCTGCACTACGGGACCCAACAAGTCTGCATTCACATGTTTGCATTTAACAAAATAAAAAGACAAAAGAAATCATATTTTCATACATGCATATGTCCATAAATACAAGGTAACTCTCAAGCAGGTCCCTCTCCTGGACCCCCACTGTCACCGGTGCCCTCATGTCGCTTCTCTGGCAGGCCCATGGCGGTGCTACCCTCCTCTCGTCATCATCGCCTCTCTGTCTCCTCATTCCTCCGATGGCCGGAGGAGATGGTAAGGAACTCCGGGAATGCGCTGCTCTATGCTCCACTCTGCGAAGCACTCCTCTCAGGTCCTCGGCCCATCATCCAGACGGTCCGCTCTATGGCCCGCAGCTCGATCCTCAAATCATAGGCCTGACGCCGAGCCTCCCTCGCTTTGGTACGGTAGCGCTCCAAGTTCGTTGCTCCTGTACGGAGTCGCTCCGCCTCTGCTCGAAACCGCTCTGCCTCCGCTCGACACTGCTCTGCCTCACTCAACGTCGCGGTCATCTCCCTCGTCTGCATAAGCATTTATCATGGTTAGTCATTTGCATTAGGATAAGCATTAGGGGTTCAATTCGGTTAGTTTGCTTACCCTCTCTGCGAGAGTGGCCTTGGCCTCCTCGGCCCAAGCAACCGCCCGTGCAAAGTTGGCATCCCGCTTAGCACTACCCGCTGGCTGGGAGGAAGAAGATGGAGTGTCCGGTCCCTGTCGCTCTGCTCCCTCAGCTCGCTGCATTTAAGAAGTCAGTTAGTCAATCCCGTTTACTTTGCATTTTAGTCTGGGGTTTAGTAAAGCTCACCAGAAGCTCCAGCGCGCGCTGGAACTCATCCCTCTGCTGAATAGTGGAGTGAAGGAGACCCTGGAATTCCACTATCTATCCCTGGGGGTCTAGCTGCATATAGAAAGTCAAGATGTTAGTGCATTAGAAGTCATTTAGGGGTTTGAGTTAAGAGAGTCGTACCGGTCGTCGCGCACCGCAGAAGACCTGGTCTCCGTATCTCCTGGCTGTTGACACCCATTTTTTGCCCTTGAGTTGAGTCATCCTTCTTACCTTTATTTTGATGCCTCAGGTTGTCCATTATTCATTGGGCCAGTTCTAGGCATTTCTTTGGTCTTATTTTATTGGTACTTCTTCCCCGGTTGGGCTTGCTCTCGAAATTTTTCTTGAATTCGGGCTTAATGGGCCTTGATTTAGCTTGGTCTTTGGGGTAAATGGGCTTATTTACCCCATTTATTATTTTCCACCATCCAGCTTAAATGCGGTCTAGCGATAGACCGTTTAGCAGGATCGACGGTCTATAGTAAGACCATTTTTATTGCCCAACGGCTTGACCTCTGGATAAATGGCTATTTATCTTATTTTTCTTTATTTCTACCGACACCGGATAAGCAGTCTAGCATTAGACCATTTGAACTCGTCGAGCGGCCCATCAATTGACCATTTTTAAGTTAGAGTCCTAATTCGATCTACTTTCTGGATAAATAGCTATTTATCTCATTATTTCTGATTTTCCACCGACATCTGTGAGGCGGTCTCCAGATGGGCCGCTTAATGAGTCAAGCGGCCTATCAAAGGACCATTTTATGATTCAGAGTCCTATGCCGGCTGCGTCGGTCTGTTCTTTGGATAAATGGCTTTATTTATCTGTTTATTAATTTCCACCGACACCTTATACGCGGTCTTCCAATGGACCGTTTATATGGGTGGGCGGCCCATCGATCGACCGCATATGAGGCCGAAATTCTTGCTTTGACAGGTTTTTCTCTCTCTATCCATGGTCAAGTTAGCTGCTTCATCCTCGAATTTCTACGTGGTTTATTAGATAAATCAGGTGCCATTTGATCCTGGTGAAAATTGGGAATATTATCTCCGTTTTATCCTAAAGAATCTCGGCCTAATTCTCGCTGGAAATCCCTCAATTTCGAGCGAACTTTCAAGGGTCTATAAATAGCACCCTTAGCCCAAGCTCGCGAGGGGGGAGATCCGGAATTGACGTGGAAGTGCTGCCGCATTCTCGAGCGAGTTCTAGCCAGGGAGGAAGGCTTTCCATGTCCATTAAGCCTTCGGTTCAGGGAGTAGTCCTTGTGCTTGTGTTTCTTTGAGTCTTAGTTAGCCATTTCCATCGTTTGCCCATCATTACACGTTCATTTTCCTTTACTTCTACTTGCGTTTTTCACTGGCATTCTACCATTCCTTCACCTTTCCTACCATTTTTCATGCCCCATGGGGGTTTAAAAAAACCCAACCTTCCCAGGTACATCCTCTTCCATTCATGCATATTATTCACCGTTCATTTTCATAGATATTGCACTTCATAAACTCACTGGGGTTGCATTTTTTGGGTCATTTGTGTTGTTTTGCAGGTCAACAGGAGTTCTAGCACGAGGCCCATCCCCTCTGGCCGGCCGGAAGGGGTGGAGGATTAAGTCCCACGGCTTGGGATCTGGAGGTTCTACGTGGTTCATCTCCGACCGTCTAACGGGGTTTGCGGCCTTACTCAGACCGTCTAGATCATGTGCGCGGCCGACTGCAGACAATCTACCCTCCACCTCAAGTTTTTTCCAGTGTTCCTACTTCAGCGTTGGAGGCGGTCTGTCGTTCGGCCATCTACGTCCTTCAGCGGTCTCCAGCAGACCATCTTCATCTGGTACCAGCGCTGCATCCATTGGCGAGTGGCCTCATCTGTCTCCCCCTTTCCAATGTACATAGTGCTCTTCCGATTGCACTAGGTATTTTGGTGGCGATCCCAACCTGTTGATGCATGTGTTGCACTTTTATTCCTCCATGCTTTTGTCACATTCAATCGTCCACACAACCACATTGTGCCTTCCCCTTTTAGCGCATATTTCTTTAGAGAGAGAGAAAAGTGTCTACATCCCTTTTTTGGCGATCACGGTGGGACCCCTTATGCCTATCGTGCTGCTGACGTTGTTGACTTGCTTGTTTTAGTTGGTTTTAGTCATCTCAGGTTTGCTGTTTTGTTGTTTTCTATCCGTGGGTTAATTGCGGACCTTTGTGGGCCGTTTATAGCATTCAGCGGTCGGTCGACAGACCGCCTTCTTCTGTCTCAGGTACGTTGATCCTCTTTGTTCCTGCCGTTCATATTTCTATGAGTCCATGATCTTTTGCATTCCTCTGAGGGCCGTGTCTGGTATCCAGCGGTCGGGCTATAGGCCGCGTATTCCTGCCTCAGGTACGTTCCTGCCATTCCTGTTCCTGCGAGTCTATTTTCTGTTACGGTCCCGTTAGGGCCGTTGAATGCGGTAGGCGGTCATTTTCCAGACCACCCCTTCTACTCATATACACAGTGAATTTTTCTTATTGTTGTTTATTTGAATTCTATTTTGTTATTTGCTGCTCCCTGTCACCTTGCGGTCCTACCCACGGCCATTTACCCTCCTTGAGCGGTCTCCCATCAGACCATTTTTCTGCTACAGTGCACCCCAACATTTACGCTTGTCTTATATTCTCCATCATTCTGGTAATTATTTTGGGTGCTATTTATCTTCCTGTGGTTATCATTCTTGCTTGCACTAGTATTGCCATTGTTTGATCATTGTTTGTTAGTCTTAAGCTAGAATTTGCATGCACTCCGGTGCGCATAGGTTCATACGTTTTCACCATACTAGTTGCATCCCTATCTTGGTAGGGGACCCTATCGTCTCCATATTCTCTGGAGCCGACTAGGTGACCCTATCCAGGACCTCCTTAAGTCTCCGTGATCCGTGGATTCTCACACGGACGTCGGGCAGGTTGTACCGTACCACCCCGAGTCTAGGTTGCATCTGTGAGAGAGAGTAAACTTAGAGTCAACCAAGTCCCTATCCCACCCCTATTAAGATTCCTATTGTTGAGAAAACGCCCATTTAATTTAATTCACTAAGGTTCTTAAAAGGGGAACATATAAAAATTTTCGCGCATCATTGCAACTTGGTTGATCATTGGTTGCCTCTTCTTGTTGTGCATTTCTGATAGTCATATCCATTTAGGTGCTCATTAGGTATTATCTTTCTTATCTTAGGTACTTGTTGCATGTGGAGTTGCTTCACACCCATAGGATCTTCCCCTAGGGCCAATTCCTCGTTTGTCTCATATTTCAACCCTTTGTTCGATTCCCCCTCCACCATGTCTTCCTACGATTTCTCGCACTCCTGCGAGGACTCCCTTCCTCAGGGACTCTTGGAGGACCCGCCTAGGGTCATGACTGTGTAGGGGAGAGAGGGGTCTGCCCCTCCTCTTTCGTCTATTGCTATTGAGGGTACTCAACCCTCCCCCTCTGATTCTTCTACTCATAATTCGGCCAACCAAATTCTCCATATGATGGCCCAGCTGGATCTGACCTAACTCCATATTCTCCACCAGGCTTTGCAGGGGCTGGATCCCTCATCTCAGTTCCTTCCCATGGCGTGCCTGCTGTCGCCACTTCTCTATCTCTGGTTAGTGGGCTGGGGGCCTTGTCCGCTGCTCCCATCGATCTTACCCCCGTCCAGCCCAAAGTCCTTTGCTTCCCCAATTCGGAGGCGGGCCAGACTTCTAGCTCGGCCCATCAGATGCTTGACAAGGGGAAGACCCCGCTCCTCTCGTCTTCTTATGTGGATCCTTATGGGACCACCCCTCCAGCGCTGCAGGCTCTTGTAGGCCCGGCCGACTTCTTACGATCCCAAGCGGGGCTGCCCAACTAGCTCACACGGATATGGGCCCATCCTTGGCCCATTATCCCTCTTACGGGCTACCCCCTCTGTCTACCTATCCTCCGGCCACTTACATCGGGTCTGCCCTTCTAGTATTGCCTCCTCCATCCTGGGAATGGGAGCTTCTTGACAAGTGGGCTGCCATGCAACAGTAGCTTGACCTCCTTCATAAATGGGTCGGCCCACAATCTCTCGCTGACATTCCGGTTCCCAATTTCTGGGACATCCATTTCCCTCCCCAGTCGGAGCTCCCCACGTACCGAGAGTACGATGGGAATGGCAACCCCTTCATTCATGTTAGGGAGTTCTTATACGAGTCGGCGTAGTTTCAATACGACGATCGCCTCATGGCGTATCTTTTCCGCCCCTCGTTGGACGGGGTAGCTTTGGAGTGGTTCTATGCTCTGCCACTAGAGGAGGAAGGGAGTTTCAAAGTCATTAAAGAAAAGTTTATACAGAGATTTCAAGACAGGGTGGGCCCGGAGTACTCTTTTACCTACCTGGTGGCCGAGAAGATGAAGGCCGACGAATATTTTGCAACCTATGCTGATAGATGGAGGCAGATGGCTTCCCGTGTGCCCGGGCAGATTCCGGAGGAAGAGAAAGTTAAGCTGTTGATTTCCAATGCCACCCCCACCTTCCGGAACATCTTAGCTATGAATGACATTTCCAATATGCACCAGTTGTACAGTAGGGCCCGATTTATCCAGACCCAATTTAAAGACTCCCCCATCCACTCCTTGTTCGAGGCCCAGAAGCCCAAACCTGCTAGGAAACCCCAGGCCCAGTTACTGAGGGGGTCCAGACGAATGAGCAGGTGCAGGCTGTCCACTTCCCAACCAATCGCTCCACCACGCTTCCAGCAACCTCCCCGCAACCCCCAGTTCACCGCTCCACCAACTACCCAACCATCATTCCCCGCTCCCCAGCAACCTCAGCCGCCACAACAGCCGCCATAGTACCACAATGTCCCTCACCAAATGGCTACGCACCTGCACGCCCGGTCCCAAGAGAGCTCATTACCCTCCCCTACCTGAAACCTTGCCAGACATCTTTCAGCCCTTATGCACGCTGGTGATCTTCAACTACCTCCCGAACGCCCGAACTGGAACCCCGCCGCCGACCGGTCCAGATTCTGCATATTCATCGGCAGCCCGGGCAAACGATTGAGAGGTGCTACAAGTTCCATGATTTTGTCTATGATTTGAACGAAGGGCAGCACATCGACTGGGTAGAAATGCACAAGTTAATTACAGAGATTAAAGAGAGAAGAAGGCAGGCACCTAGGCCGCAGCAGCCGGCGCCGTAGCAGCAGCAGCCACAACAACCCCAACCTCAATAGTAGCATCAGCCTGCCCAAGACTTAGGGATTCATCAGAATCCGATGCCTAACCACCCGCCCGCTCCACAACCTCAGCAGCCGACACAGGCACAAGTAAACATTGTCCACCGCCCCGCTCCCAATGCGGGTGGTCTTATGATGACGAGACTCCCGCTCACCTTTTGGCCTCCACCATACCTACAACAACCCCCATCACCTTCTATTCCCACCATCATTCGACCCACCATTGTAACATCCACACCCACCATTCCCCCAAACCCCTCCTTATACCTACTGCATTGCCCACTGCTTCACCGATCCTCGCGCCTGTCACACCCCCCATTGTCACCCTCTCACCTAGCCCATCGCCCATTATCCTCCCACCAGGGCCTGTCAAACCTGCCTCCACCATCGTCACCCCTGCCTCTACTCTCTCCACTCACCCCACTAGGCCTATCAAATCACCCATTGTGAGTCCGTCTAATGCTGTGCCGGCGCAAAACCTTGCCCTCCAGAGCGGGCTCTTGTTCCAGAGAAGTTATCCTACCACCGATGCACCTGCACCCAACCCCCAAGTTCTGTCACCAACAGTTGAACTAGAAGAAGCAGACCCATTGCTTGGGACGCGGTATGATTTATTGCAGCATTTGGACCGGATGTCGACCAAGATTTCCATATTGGAGTTGATCAAGCGATCCACGCTGCACCAAGATGCTCTGAAGGCTTTTCTCCAAAAAGTCATGGTCAGCGAGGACATGGTAGTGGAAGCCTTCCATCGGCCCTAGCAACACTGACGAAAGGGCCGACCATCATGTTTTCTGAAACTGAATTAGCGCCCCCGGAGGCACGCCAAATGCCGCTCTGCATCTCTATCACCTTGAATAAGGTGCCTATAGATGCGGCTTTGGTTGACATCGGGGCCTCTATAAATGTCTTTCCACTTAGCACCCTCCACGCCTATAACATTTCTGAAGAATTGCTGAGGCCAACTCGAACGACTATAGCAGCTTATGACAACTCCAGGAGAGCATGCCATGGGGTGGTTACTGTTCAAGCCGAGCTCGGGCCATTGTCGATGCCCGTAGAATTTTATGTGTTAGATATTGATCCAATGTTCGAAGCCATTTTGGGTCATCCGTGGATCGACAGCCTTCACACCGTACCCTCTACCGCCCACCAGTGCCTCAAGTTCCCATTCCAGGGGTGGGTGGTAAAGGTAAAGAGCATCTCCACGGTACACTCTATTGAAGCCATCTCCAATAAGATTATGTCGACCCTCTGGCCGAGTAACAAGCCGATTATTTCAGTACTCGACCTTGATTTTCCTTGGGCATATGCGCCACGCAAGTCCGCCACTACGTCAGTTAATGTTAAGGCGAAACCCAAGATAAGGGACTCCAAGGGCTGGAATATGATATTTAAGTTAGGCTACCAGCCGGGCATGGGCCTCGGTGCTCAATTACAAGGGCAGACTAAGTCAATCCCTAAGGGCAGAAAAATGGGCAGAAGGGGTCTCGGGTATCGTGTGTCCGCATTATCAGTTTGGGAGACTCGGGGACGTTGACTTGGGACTATCGCCAACATTTTGTGAAAGGACCGTTGCAACCCGGCACCTAGAAGACACCGGATTGTCCTGATGAGAAAGAAGATGCTGCCTGTACTATTTCTGGCCCGCCACCGCCACTGAAGGGGCCGATAGATGATATGAAAGATTTTTGTGAAAGTTTTGAAAAGCTATTTCATGAAGAAGACTGTCCAAGAAATCCTGAGATGCAGCTTGTGAAGTAACACCAGCAGAGCTAGCTTACCAAAGTCCGCGGGAAGAGGGGAGCTCCCTTATTGCTTTTTCTTGGTCTCCTTCCGTCTTACTTCTTTTTTTCAAAAGCTGGAGTCCATACCTCGCTCACCTCCTATCATGATTGATCCATTTTTTATGGAAATACCAACTGAGGTGTTCATTGTGCCGTGTTCATGTGGGCACTGCCCACCCGTTGATCTCTCAACCATGTGGTTTTCCTCCTCGATCCCTTCTTTAATGTTCTTTTTCAGTCTCTCTTCCCCCTTACACTTCCTCCTCCTCCTTCCCCCTCTAACCCATCTTGTGCATGGTCTCCACCAATCTCCAAAAAAAATGCAATTTTCAAACGAGATTTAATGGAGGATTATGCTGTGTTTTGTCAGTCCTCTTCCCAGGGGCATGAGGCCCCTGTTTCCCTTCCATTAGATTTTCTATCCTCTAGGTTAGATGTAGGGCTTGTTGAGTCTAGGGAAGTAGAGTTGGTCGGGTCTAGTGAAGTAGGATCTTGTTCTAGTGTCTCCAACCCTTCCACGCTTGCTACGCGCCCAATGATGCGCTATTCTAAAGCCATCCCTGATAGGTTCCTCCGGGATCTTGCTCAGCATTGCCACGCCCTCCTTACATGTCCTGAGTTTGTAGAAACAGCCATTGTCCTGGAGGATGATGAGGAGCTAGACGGGGCATGGAGTGATGATGTGTTAGGTGTTTACGAGATCATAGATGAGAAAGACCCAATCGATTACGAGGATAGCGACATGGATGACACTACCGATTTATATGCACAAGGTTTGAAGAGGTTCGATGAACCATCATCGGCAGTGGATGAACCCACGAAAGAAATTAATCTTGGAACAGAAGAGGATCCCAGGCTCATAATTATCTCCGCTAATCTCCCTCGTCAGGTTGAAGAAGAGTTAGTCAAGGTCCTGAGGGAGTATAGTAATTCATTTGCCTGGTCCTATGAGGACATGCCGGGTCTTGACCCCGCCCTGGTGGAACACAGACTTGTACTCAAACCAGGGGCAACGCCCGTTAAGCAAAAATCAAGGAGATTTCACCCCCATATGGCCTTGAGGATAAAAGAAGAAGTGGATAAGTTGCATAAGGCCAGGTTTATTAGAGTTGTTTTATATCTCAATGGGTGACAAATATAGTCCTTGTGATGAAAAAGGATGGAAAAGTATGAATTTGCATCATTTTTGGGACTTGAATAAGGCATGTCCTAAAGATGATTTTCCGCTTCCTCATATTGACGTGTTGGTGGACAACACGGTCGGGTACGAAGCCCTCTCATTTATGGATGGTTATTCAGGATATAACCAAATCCGTATAGCTCTAGAGGATCAAGAGAAAACCTCATTCACCATGCCCTGGGCACCTACTGCTACGTAGTCATGCCATTTGGATTGAAGAATGCAGATGCCACGTACCAATGGGCGATGATGGCAATCTTCACGACATGATGCACGTTTATATGGAAGCCTATGTGGATGATATCCTGGTGAAATCGAGGTCGAAAGAAGAACACCCCTCTATCTTGGCCAAGGTGTTGCAAAGGGCTAGGGAATATAAATTGAAAATGAATCCGAAGAAATGTGTGTTTGGAGTATCATCAGAAAAGTTACTGGGTTTCATAGTTAGTAAGCGGGGATTCAAATTGATCCAAACAAGGCAAAGGCCGTTATGGATATGCCACCGCCTAAGAACATTACCGCGCTTTGAAGACTGACTGGGAGTTTGCAGTACATTCGGAGATTCATATCTCAACATTCACAAAGATGCCTCCCATTCTACAAGCTGCTGAAGGCGGGAGCCAAATTTGAATGGAATGAACAATGTCAAAAGGCCTACGAGGATCTGAAGGTTTATTTGTCTAATCCCCCAGTTTTGTAACCCCCTGTTCTTGGAAAACCCCTGATTTTATACATTTCTGTTATTGATGAGTCTCTAGGAGCTGTCCTGGCACAAGTGGATGATGAAGGGAAGGAAAGGGCAGCCTATTACCTCTCTAGGTTGTTCAATCCTGCAGAAGCTAAGTATACCACTATGGAGAAGACCTGCGCAGCCTTAGTTTGGGTAGCCCAGAACTTGGAACACTATTTCTCGCCCATGAGGTTAAGTTGATATCTACAATGGACCCAATTTGCTATCTCTTATAGAAACCCATCCTTTCTAGTAGGTTGGCTCGCTTGCAGAGTTTTCTCTCCCAATTTGATATTACCTTCGTCATTCAGAAAGCAATCAAGAGATATGCTATTGCTGAACATCTTGCCCATTTACCTATCCCTTGTACAGATTCTATCAGGATGAGTTCCCCGATGAACACCTGGCGGTGCTCACTCGTCACCCTTTCTGGTCCCTGCACTTTGATGGTGCACTTAATTCTCAGGGCCGAGGGATCGGCGCCGTCCTCCTCACTCCGGAGGGAGTGACTATTCCCATTGCATACCAACTCTCTTTTCCTGCAACCAACAATATAGCCGAGTATGAGGCTCTCCTTGCTGGATTAAAGCACGCATATGTTCTGGGCACGCGGTACTTGAACATTATAGGAGATTCTCAGTTGGTGCTGCTCCAGGTTCTCTCTACCTATCGCACCCGTGACCTTAAGCTCAAACCTTATCAAGATCTGGTCACGCTCTTGGCTAAGTAATTCGCAAGCTGATTTACATTCACACCCCTCGATCTCAAAATATTTTTCACGCCCCGACTTTTAATACAGCAGAAGATAATCTCGAGAAACGTGAACAGCCGGTATGGTAAGCCTCTTGCAAGCAAGAATAATCAGAGCGCAAGACAATCACACATAAGATGCAACACCTTCACTTTATTATTAATAAGAATGATGAAAATGCAAGTACGTCAATTATTCAACTCCCTTAACTCTATTCGACCCAACAAAAAGAAAATTGCATGGACTCAATTTAGACATCATTAACTTCCTAAGTCTTCACTCTCAATTTTATGAGACTTTCATTCGCTCTCAGACACATCACTTGAACGACATGAATCTGAATCCGAATCACTTGCATTTCCTGAAAAGAAGTAGAAAATAGGTAATGAGCACACTTGCCCAGTAGGTATCTTCACATCAACATGAGGGCAATATTAAAGTGATTAGCATTTTAGCTCTAAAGAATAAGGTAAAATCATGCGAATGCGATAAATCAACCAAAGTAACAAGACATGATCAAGTAAAGATAGGATCGAGCAAGCATGATCAAGCAAGAATGCAATTATGGTTTTTCATGAACAAGAATGTAACGAGAATGTACTAGCAAGTCAAGCAAAAATGTACTCTTCACTTAGTAGCCAGTACTTCCTGAATTTCTGTGACTTCTATGGACATTTTCACTTATTTACAAAGAAAGTACTCCCAGCACAATGCGACGCCAGTAGCATCATATCCCATGGTTTATAATAGTATGTTTCCGATAATCAGCCGAGGAGACTAGCATAGAGCCCTTGAACACAATCAATGCTCGAACCGCATCTTCAAGTATAAATCAAGCCACTTTCACGTATATAGCAAGAAAGTTGGCCACGCATGTACTAAATTCAATGAATATTCAAGATTTCAATGTCAATAAGAATGCACCAAATATAGATTCATGAGTTCAAGAAATGCATTAATAACTAAGTTATGCCTTGGAGAAAATTTGACAGCATAACGGTACATTCTTTATATTTCATAATTTATCTTTGAATAAGGTTACAAGTCCTAGACTATCATTAGTCAATCTAGGATCATAGAAGTATCAAGCCTTGGGTCAAACCTCGGGTCAATAGTTTTAGGAAATTTAGCGGTCTATAACTGGGCCGCTATATTGATATGGCGGTTTAGTATTGGGTTGCTAAAATGGGATGAATCCAAAAAGAAATCAATTGGACTCAGAGAACGGGGCGTGTTAGCGCAGCGAAGAGTGATATAGAAGGGGGGGATGAATAGATCACTCCCAATTTGCAAAACTTCCGCGGAAACTCACTCCTTCGAAATACAACCCTTCAGATATGGCTAAACAATGTAGCTAACGCAGTGAGAAACTAAGACATGATAATAAGGTGCGATTGGAAGAGGCCGTCCACACACAAACACAATGCCGAACAGAAGGAAAGCATAAGCGATAATACCAAGCCACAGAGGAGACAAGAGATTTTAAGGTGGTTCGATTGTAGTCCACAATCTACATCCACCCCTCACTCCAACTAGAGTGAGGATTCCACTAGCCACTACTAGAAAACTGCAGACTCAGTCTGCGAACAATATGCTGCCACACAGCTTGAACAACCAAGGGAAACAAATCCCTAACCAAACTCTGCTACCCACAGAGCTTGACACCTGGACCTGCTACCAGCAAGACCAGAACCGGAGATGGCTCTCCCTTCCTCCAACCCGGAGGGAACCTGCTAATGACAACCTGTCACTGGCAAAACCAGAGATCACAGATCTCTCTTCCTCTGCAACCCAGAGGGGAACCGGAGTAACTCTCCCTTCCTCCAAACATTGGAGAGTAACCTGCTAATGACAACCCGTCATTGGCAAAACCAGAGATCACAGATCTCTTTTCCTCTGCAGCCCAGAGGGGAACCGGAGTAACTCTCCCTTTCTCCAAACACTGGAGGGTAACAACTCGAAATCAGATATATGAAGAAATGGAAGGAAAAACAGAAATGTAAACAAGAGCAACGATGAACAACAATCATTTTAGAAAAACCAAAATCAAATGTAGCTTCCGAAGAAGCAAATTGGACTCTTCTCTCTCACTCAGACTTTTCTCTCACAGTAATACTCTCAAATATTTTCTCTCTATCTTCTTTCTGGAACGTGGAGGCTCTCTCTCTTTTCTTCTTCTGCTCAGGGATTTCGCTCTTCAGCTTTTTCTCCAGTTCTGTCCATCTGATCGCAGAAGGCACCTTTTATATGGCATTCGACCTGAGTTTCAGGCCTTCACACGAGGGAGTCTCGTACCCTCCTTTTCCAGAGCATTATCAGATCACGTGCCAGGTATCATCCTCGGTTCACGTGACCAATCATTAACTTGAATCATCTACAGGCAGAAACAAGGAAATGTGATTAGTTAGTTCAGTCAGATACGAATGTATATACTTTAGAATAGCAGATGAGTAAGTGACGGAATCGGCGTCAACAAAAGTATCAAATATATATATCTATGTTTAATCGTCTCTTGATAAGTGGGCTGCATGTTTGGGCCAAATGGGCCATGTTTTATCTTTTGTAGTAATTATGTCCCCAACTATTATGTAAGAGTCCTTTTTTAATTTGTGTCTTTTAGTCTTCCAAAGGGAGTTATGAGTGATAGGAAGTAGGTGTTAAGTGAGTTATCTTTTGGTCTTCTTTGTGGAGTCTATATAAGTGTCATGTAACCTCTCTTTGAAAGTAATGAAGTGAGATTCAAAATATTTGGAAAACTACCTCCAACGTGAGGCCCCTACCCCCCTTCTACCTCTCTCTCTTTGGAGTGGATTCTCCAATATCTTCTTTCCCTCTAGGAGTGGATTCTCCTAGGTTTATTTCTTCTCTCTCTCTCTCTAGGAGTGGATTCTCCTGGGTTCTTTCTTCTCTCTCTAACTTCTCTCTCTCTCTAAGGGGTGGATTCCCCTCTCTATCTCTCTCTACCTCTCTCTCTCTCTAAAGGGGGCGGCCCCCTCTCTCTCTCCTCCCCTCTCTCTCTCCCTTGGGCGACCTTGCCCCCTCACCTCCCTCTCTTGCCACCTCATCCTCCACCTCATCCCAACCCTTCACCTTCCCAAGGTCCACTAATTCCACCATTACTCACACCATATCCCCAAGCAATCTTTCACCTCCCTAGACCCCCTTCCAATCTCCAAAGCAACCTTCCCTCTTCCCAAGTACCCATTCCTCTCCCCCACACACCCTTTCATCTCCCCTAGGGGATTTGAATTCCCCTTCCCCCCCCCTTTCCCTTTGGCTTTGGCCGACCACCCCACTCCCCAAGCCCACTTGCGTCCCCTCACCCCACCTCCACCAAGAGAGACTGCCTCCATCCACCCCTCCTCTCTGCAACTCACGCCCCATCCCCTTCCAGGTGCGTCCACGGCGACTCCGGCATCCCACGGCATCATCCTCGTCGTCGACGTTGAAGATCTCCTTGTTCTGCTGCTCATAGACTTGTAGCAGAAACTCTGGTCGAGTTTGCAGCGTCCACACCGTCATCCACAGTGCAAACCAGTCCAAGATTCCTTCAAAGAATTCGTGCGCCTTCAAGTCCTCTTCACGTGCGAGGTGGAATCGTCTCGTTCCGACTTCACCACAGATCGCGTTGCCCATTCTCGTGCGGCTGCGCCAGATTCAAGCCAGAACCTGAGGTCCGTTTGGCAGAGGCTGCCCCGACTTCAACGGCGTGATTCAGCCTGAACTCTCTTCTGAGAGTTGGTTCTTCTCCAAGCCCTCGACGCTCCCGAGGTGGTCTCGCCTCGTTCCGACTTTGGCACAGTGCGTGGTGTTCGTTCTCCCATGACTGCGCAGGTCAGGGGCAACCCAGTCTGCCCAGACTGTGTGCCCACTTTGCAGAGCGTGCCACGCCCATCCTGTTCGTCATCGGCCCAGGACGTCTTCAGCAACGTTTTGCCCCTTGACGACGTGAAACCAACCCAGGTGGTTTCGTCCCATTCTGATCTTGGTGCAGAAAGTTCCACCACGGCCTGCGTCTCCCTGTCGGGCTGCTCACCCAGAAATCAGAGGCCCACCACATCTGCGACCACGCCCGGCTCGGTGACCCAATGGAGCCCATCTCTTGAGGGTACTTAGACCTTTCTGTCGGCCATCCGACCGAGTTGGTCCCGCCTCGTTTGGAGTTCTATGGCGAGCGTACCGGCGACTGCACCACGACTGCGCAGATCTGTCCAGCGGGACAGATTCGTGCATGACCTCTTCTTCGGCCGGCCACGCCCTCCAGCGACCTCAGAATAATGCCAAACTTTCAGGAGCATCTCTGGACTTCTCCAGCAACATTTTGGTGCTAGCGGCGTTGCGTTCGGAGCCCCGTGCATGGCGTACCTTTCAGAGCTTCGCAGTTCTGTCCTATAGGACAGCGATTGGTGATGTCCTGTTTCACATCAAATGGTATCAGAGCAAGTCGTCTGGTTTGTCCCAACAAGCCGGGGTCCTGCAGCTCGAGATTCCAGAATCAAGGTTCGAGGTCGAACCTTCTCCAAGTGGAAGGGTTTGACGGAATCGGCGTCAACAAAAGTATCAAATATATATATCTATGTTTAATCGTCTCTTGATAAGTGGGCTGCATGTTTGGGCCAAATGGGCCATGTTTTATCTTTTGTAGTAATTATGTCCCCAACTATTATGTAAGAGTCCTTTTTTAATTTGTGTCTTTTAGTCTTCCAAAGGGAGTTATGAGTGATAGGAAGTAGGTGTTAAGTGAGTTGTCTTTTGGTCTTCTTTGTGGAGTCTATATAAGTGTCATGTAACCTCTCTTTGAAAGTAATGAAGTGAGATTCAAAATATTTGGAAAACTACCTCCAACGTGAGGCCCCTACCCCCCTTCTACCTCTCTCTCTTTGGAGTGGATTCTCCAATATCTTCTTTCCCTCTAGGAGTGGATTCTCCTAGGTTTATTTCTTCTCTCTCTCTCTCTCTAGGAGTGGATTCTCCTGGGTTCTTTCTTCTCTCTCTAACTTCTCTCTCTCTCTAAGGGGTGGATTCCCCTCTCTATCTCTCTCTACCTCTCTCTCTCTCTAAAGGGGGCGGCCCCCTCTCTCTCTCCTCCCCTCTCTCTCTCCCTTGGGCGACCTTGCCCCCTCACCTCCCTCTCTTGCCACCTCATCCTCCACCTCATCCCAACCCTTCACCTTCCCAAGGTCCACTAATTCCACCATTACTCACACCATATCCCCAAGCAATCTTTCACCTCCCTAGACCCCCTTCCAATCTCCAAAGCAACCTTCCCTCTTCCCAAGTACCCATTCCTCTCCCCCACACACCCTTTCATCTCCCCTAGGGGATTTGAATTCCCCTTCCCCCCCCCTTTCCCTTTGGCTTTGGCCGACCACCCCACTCCCCAAGCCCACTTGCGTCCCCTCACCCCACCTCCACCAAGAGAGACTGCCTCCATCCACCCCTCCTCTCTGCAACTCACGCCCCATCCCCTTCCAGGTGCGTCCACGGCGACTCCGGCATCCCACGGCATCATCCTCGTCGTCGACGTTGAAGATCTCCTTGTTCTGCTGCTCATAGACTTGTAGCAGAAACTCTGGTCGAGTTTACAGCGTCCACACCGTCATCCACAGTGCAAACCAGTCCAAGATTCCTTCAAATAATTCGTGAGCCTTCAAGTCCTCTTCACGTGCGAGGTGGAATCGTCTCGTTCCGACTTCACCACAGATCGCGTTGCTCATTCTCGTGCGGCTGCGCCAGATTCAAGCCAGAACCTGAGGTCCGTTTGGCAGAGGCTGCCCAGACTTCAACGGCGTGATTCAGCCTAAACTCTCTTCTGAGAGTTGGTTCTTCTCCAAGCCCTCGATGCTCCCGAGGTGATCTTGCCTCGTTCTGACTTTGGCACAGTGCGTGGTGTTCGTTCTCCCATGACTGCGCAGGTCAGGGGAAACCCAGTCTGCCCAGACGGTGCGCCCACTTTGCAGAGCGTGCCACGCCCATCCTGTTCGTCATCGGCCCAGGACGTCTTCAGCAACATTTTGCCCCTTGACGACGTGAAACCAACCCAGGTGGTTTCGTCCCATTCTGATCTTGGTGCAGAAAGTTCCACCACGGCCTACGTCTCCCTGTCGCGCTGCTCACCCAGAAATCAGAGGCCCACCACATCTGTGACCACGCCCGGCTCTGTGATCCAATGGAGCCCATCTTTTGAGGGTCCTTAGAACTTTCTGTCGGCCATCCGACCGAGTTGGTCCCGCCTCGTTTGGAGTTCTATGGCGAGCGTACCGGCGACTGCACCACGACTGCGCAGATCTGTCCAGCGGGACAGATTCGTGCATGACCTCTTCTTCGGCCGGCCACGCCCTCCAGCAACCTCAAAATAATGCCAAACTTTCAGGAGCATCTCTGGACTTCTCCAGCAACATTTTGGTGCTAGCGGCATTGCGTTCGGAGCCCCGTGCGTGGCGTACCTTTCAGAGCTTCGCAGTTCTGTCCTATAGGACAGCGATTGGTGATGTCTGTTTCACATCAAATGGTATCAGAGCAAGTCGTCTGGTTTGTCCCAACAAGCCGGGGTCCTGCAGCTCGAGATTCCAGAATCAAGGTTCGAGGTCGAACCTTCTCCAAGTGGAAGGGTTTGACGGAATCGGCGTCAACAAAAGTATCAAATATATATATCTATGTTTAATCGTCTCTTGATAAGTGGGCTGCATGTTTGGGCCAAATGGGCCATGTTTTATCTTTTGTAGTAATTATGTCCCCAACTATTATGTAAGAGTCCTTTTTTAATTTGTGTCTTTTAGTCTTCCAAAGGGAGTTATGAGTGATAGGAAGTAGGTGTTAAGTGAGTTGTCTTTTGGTCTTCTTTGTGGAGTCTATATAAGTGTCATGTAACCTCTCTTTGAAAGTAATGAAGTGAGATTCAAAATATTTGGAAAACTACCTCCAACGTGAGGCCCCTACCCCCCTTCTACCTCTCTCTCTTTGGAGTGGATTCTCCAATATCTTCTTTCCCTCTAGAGTGGATTCTCCTAGGTTTATTTCTTCTCTCTCTCTCTCTCTAGGAGTGGATTCTCCTGGGTTCTTTCTTCTCTCTCTAACTTCTCTCTCTCTCTAAGGGGTGGATTCCCCTCTCTATCTCTCTCTACCTCTCTCTCTCTCTAAAGGGGGCGGCCCCCTCTCTCTCTCCTCCCCTCTCTCTCTCCCTTGGGCGACCTTGCCCCCTCACCTCCCTCTCTTGCCACCTCATCCTCCACCTCATCCCAACCCTTCACCTTCCCAAGGTCCACTAATTCCACCATTACTCACACCATATCCCCAAGCAATCTTTCACCTCCCTAGACCCCCTTCCAATCTCCAAAGCAACCTTCCCTCTTCCCAAGTACCCATCCTCTCCTCCCACACACACCCTTTCCATCTCCCCTAGGGGATTATGAATTCCCCTTCCCCCCCCTTTCCCTTTGGCTGTCCGACCACCCCACTCCCAAGCCCACTTGCGTCCCCTCACCCCACCTCCACCAAGAGAGACTGCCTCCATCCACCCCTCCTCTCTGCAACTCACGCCCCATCCCCTTCCAGGTGCATCCACGC
>JAHNEJ010000697.1:0-225285 GCA_022559845.1 Amorphophallus konjac
GAGCTTCCAAAACCCACCTTGGTGCATTTGAATGAACTAGCCTAAGGGGAGTTCTTATAGGAAGGGAAGGGTGCTACAGGACAGAACATGTCACATCAGTGGTCATTGTCAAGATTTTGTCTGGATCTCCTTCGAACTGTGGTGCGATTCTGCTACCTTTTGATGTTGCTAACCTTTGCTGGCCTGTGCAGGTTTTACTAACGGACGTCTTTGTCCTATCTCCTGTCCCACCTTTCATTGGTTGGTCCCACCATGTCATGCATCATAGTATATGATACCTACGCTACTAGAGCATGTCAAGGACCTTGCGGCCCGAACGAATCTGGGATTTGAGTTCCCCTTCAACAAAAACGGTGATGATCCCGGAAGAGTTTGGGTTGTACGGATAGGCCGTCAATCTGTGATAGAATGGGGACGACGGTTCCATTCAGTGAGTTGGTGCGCGGATAAACGGGCCCCAGCCCAGTATCAGCTCACCGGGTCGGTATCCTGACCCGTTCTTCACAAGTTGACAATATTATCCTTGGCTATTTTCTATTTTTGTTTGTTTTAAATTTTTCTTTAAACCCAGCATGCATTCATATAGGACTTTGATTTATTGCGGAAGATCATTCAAGCGATTCGATTGTGAAAGCCGTTGTGTTTCAATTCCTACAAATATGAGATATTCCACTCTGAATGAAATACTGAGTTTCTTTGAGACAGCCCTACACTGCTCTTCCAAAGGAGACCCTTGTTTGGACAGACCCTCAGATATTCCTTTAAATTTTTGACCCACCTTGGCCGCAGCACTTCCACATTGGCTGGTAACCGCTCCCCAAAGGTGAAACCTCCGGTTTATGACCCAGGTACTTCCACACCGAGAAGTTGGTCTTCTTTTGTTTCGTGCCTGAGTGCACATCTCACCCTCCCTTATTTGATCTCCGTCCAAGCGATCGTCAATATTTGAAAGACCTCCTTCAAGGTCGCCTCATTGAAACTTCAGGAAAGATTCCAAACAGTAACGTCACAAGCGTGTCTCATCACACCTTGGCATCAACTTATCAGTCCGCTCCCACTTCATTTCAGTCCACTTCGATACCATTCCACTACGTGTCGCTCCCTTGCAAAGCAGACGCCAAGGCGGGGCAGCTGTAGACACGCCATTCTTGACGTCTCATAAGAAAGTCTCATATTACTATACGACGCCCCGCGATGGCCTACGCATTTCGAATCGCTCGAGTGCTTCCTTTTCCTGAGTCTTCTTCCGCCCTTTTCGGCATCCGGAATCGTCCCGTCACGGCATTCGAACGGCATCAACACCAGTCGAACGCATCAAGAGGTTCCGGAATCAAGAAGGGGGTCTGCCAGACGGCCGCCGACGCCTGATCCAAGGACCCGGGTGGGTCTTAATGGGGGCGTCCAGGCCCCTGGACGCCCCCATGATTTTGATTTATTTTATTTTTTCTTCAGGGCCCAAAATTAAATAAATAATAAAAAAATAATAAATTAATGGAGGCGTCCAGGCATTTGGACGCCTCCATAAAAAGAAAATATAAAAAAATATATATATTGCCAGTTGGCATATAAAAATAAAAAAAATTAAAAAAAAATGTATATATCAATGGAGGCGTCCAGGCCCATGGACGCCTCCATAAAAACATGTAAAAAAAATATATAAAATGCCAGCCTTGGCATAAAAGACAAAAATAATAAAAAAAAAAAATAAATAAATAATAAACTTTTGGAGGCGTCCAGGCCCCTGGACGCCTCCATTAACTCACTCACGGGCGCCGGCCACCGAACGACGGTTTGTCGTGTGTGAAAAAAGCCAAATTTAGAGACGTCCAGCTGACTGGACGCGCCCATTTCTGAATCACGAGGCGCCGCTCACAAAACCACGCGTTGTGCCAAACCGCGTGCGGCCGTCGTCGGTTTTCGGTGGACCTGTTAGAGGCGTCCGGGACCCTGGACGCCCCCACAAAAGTATTCCAAAAAAATCAATAAAAATAGAATAAAATATTATTTCGGCCCTGATGGAGGTGTCCAGGGTCCTGGACGCCTCCACCTTCCGAAGCTCTATAAATAGAGGCCCACCCCCTCAGTTCTAGGGGAGCTAAGCAGTGATCCGATAGGCTGCCGCAGCCCAGAGGCTACGGAGTCATTTTTCTAACCCGTGGGTTCTTTTGTAGGTGGAGGTTCTGCCGGCTTCTCGGGTGCTCACGCTCGCGAGAGGAAGGTCGTCTTCATCCACCGCGCTTCCACGTCGTCCCCACGCTGCCGGAGCTCCGCCGGATTTCACCCTCGGCTCATCCAATAAGCCTTTTCTTCCCCTTTTTCTCCATAGTCCTTTACATTCATCATATTGCATCATCTATCCCCCTTCACAAGGGGGCCTCTTCTCTTATACTTCTTACATCCATCATCTCATTTTCCTCCTACTCGAGTCCGAGAGGGGTTTAAAAGATAACACCAACCAGGTGTGTGTCTTGCCATCATTTCGTTATTTTTATCGCAAGGATTCGAATACTACACCTCCATCTTTCTAATCCACTTGTCATTTATTTGTCGTTGTCTTGCAAGGGTACCCGAGGAAAGCCCTCTCCGTCGGCCGGCCGGAAGGAGAGGAAGAAGCAACCCGCCATCTCCCGCTCTTGAGGTAGGCGCGATCACCTTCTTATTTTGGGGTCTTTTGGCCCCTGGCGATCACATCTTATCATCGAGGCCGCGGCGAGTCACTTCCCCAATGGCCGTTTAAATTTCTGTTTCCTATATTCTCTTTATATTTTGTTATATATTCTGCTTATATCATCGAGGCCGCGGCGAGTCACTTCCCCAATGGCCGTTTAATTTTCTATTCCTACGATCTCTTTATGCTTTGTTATATTCTGCTTATATCATCGAGGCCGCGGCGAGTCACATCCCCAATGGCCGTTTAAATTTCTGTTCTTATATTTTTTTTTATATTCTGTTATATTCTGCTCATATCATCGAGGCCGCGGCGAGTCACTTCCCCAATGGCCGTTTAAATTTCTGTTCTCATATTTTCTCTATATTCTGTTATATTCTGTTCATATTCTCGAGGCCGCGGCGAGTAACTTCCCCAATGGCCGTTTCAATTCTTGTTATTTAATTTTTGCATCTTTCCCGTCCCCCCGAGGTCGCGGCGAGTCACTTCCCGCTATGGCCGTTTAATCCCCATATTTTGCTATATCATACTTGTCCCGCTCGCCCCGCCGGAGCAATCTCCCGTGGTGGCCCCTTCTCTCTTTCCTCTCATTTCTGTGTTGCAGCAAACAAAACAAACAAAAAAGAAGGAGCCCGCGCGCTCTCCGCCTCTTCCTCTTCCCCGCATCCAGCTCTTCTCCTTCACCGCGTGACGTCGCTCACAAGGGTCACATGTCATTGATGAAGCATCATTATTGATATAGTTGAAAGGCCACGTGTCAATGTTCGAGCACCATTATTTATGTAGTTGAAAGGTCAGAAGAGAAATTGCTTGAGATATACACATGTCCTAATATGTTGACTAGAACAGAAGACTTCTAAATTGATGCTCCTTTGCCAGACCTGGCCATTTTATTTTGATTTATTTTTAAAACTGGTTAATTTTTTTAAAAGAATGATTTTGGTTAAGTGATTAAAATAGAGAATCATGATCAAATGCTTTTTATTATCTTTAATTAAGTCCTCATTTGGAAATGCTTATGGCCTAGGAGATTTTTTCAAAGCACCTACATCGTATAGCAATTTGACATGTGGGGGAGATTTTATAAAATAATAATAAAAGTGAAAAATCTCATTCGGACACATGGGCGAGCTGCCGTAAGTGGGTGAGAGATTTATAAGTTTTCATTCATCCACATAATTGAACCATACTTGATTCCATCGAGATTTCTTGCAAATTACACAATGTAAAACACACCTGGTCCGAGTCCGTGCCGGTGCCCTGTGTGTGGTCTATTGAGGTTTGCGTGTGCAATGATCTCTTTTCCACAAAATGTGGAGGTTAAAGGGGGTGCATGTACCGAGAGTGATATGTTTGCTTGGAATGATGAATATCAGAGAAAATTGGGGGGCGTATGGAATCTTGCCAAGAAGTGGAGGTTAAAGACTGTCCCGGCATGCACCAAAAATGATGTATTAGTCAATTTGGAGTTATAAATATCGGAGGAAGACATGGATGTGACCGTATTCTATTTGTTAGTGACATATTGGATTCTATAAATGTAGTAAAAGATGATGGAAGGAAGAAGGTTGGGATGGCCATAAAAAAGTAAGAAATTATAAGCGACTTGTGTTATCTTTAATAATTAGATACTCCATCGAATCATCTTACTCTATAGTATGTTAATCTTTTTTATCTCTCTCTATATATGTTAATGGAATACAATAGACACCTAGGGCCCATTTGTTAACTGGGCACGATTAGCGCAAGCGACCCCATGGGGTCGCTTACGCTAACCGACCCTGATTAGCACAATTGTGTGTGAGAGAGTGGTGGGACCCTCACCGCTCTTTCTTATAGATTTGTTTATCCTAACTGGTTAACAAACATGCCCCTAAAGAATGGGCACCCAATACCCTTAACATGATTTTTGTGCCTTTTGATTTCACATGTTAGATGCTATATCAATGACAATATTGATTTTGCTATTAATAATTGCTAAAGATGAGTCATTCATATATTCCTTACTAGTCATTGCAGGTGTCGATACACATTGAAAGATGCTAACTAGGTCGAGGGTTTTTGTCTGTTTCTAAGTGTTCTTGAATGTAGAGTTACAAGCTTGGTCTAGAGGTGGAATTGAATTTTTTTTCACTCAAATAAGTCTTGTTCACTAATTATTTTAAGGACACATGAGGATACAAATTTAAGGTTAAAGATAAGGGTAAAAAAGAAATAGTTATTTTTAGAATTTATTTCGTATACTATGTAGTAGATTAGTATTTTAGAGAACCCTTACAAATCTTTAAATAATGTGGCGTAGATATCTAATACAAACCTTGTAAATATAGTACTCGGTTAAGTCAAATGTGTTGATTAGGTAATCTTAATTCACAAAAATCTCCTTTTAAACTATACTATATTTAATCTATTAAAAGATTTCCGTGCTAAAATCTACATAATCTCTTTATCAAAAGAAATATAATAATATCCGATAATTTTTCTTTTATTTATCCATATCCGTTAATTTCGAAAAATAAGGATAAGGGTACGGATATACAAGAATAATAGGTTAGATACTCTTTCTATTTTGAGAATTCAAATAAAGATATAATTATTATTTTAACCGGTTAAGTAATTTTTCACATCCCTACTCTTGTTATTCCACACATCTTTAGAAATGATGTCCTATCCCATCATGTTGAACTCTCACAATGAATATATGTTTAGTAAATCACCACTAACATCCAACCCTAGTTATTCAGAGGGTTAAGAGTGAATTCTGGAAGGTGCTTGAATAAGGGATAAGAAAACTTGTTTAAATGAAATATCTACTCTCACAGCCATTGCCACATTTATAAGAAAGATTTTGCTTGAAATATGAGTTTTTTAAAGATAATCTCTGAGTTGAAGTTTAACACAATATTAATGGTCTATAGCAGCACGCTATTATTAGGTCACCATGATTAGTATGGTTGAACTCTCATAAATATCATTATTTTATTAATTGTTTTCTTTTTTATTTGATGTGTAAAGTTTTTCCTTTTCTATAGGGGAGAGGAAAGGTGGGGATGTCCACTTAACCACTTGCGCGAGATATTTACTAATTTTTCTCTTTACGATTACTTTGGTTGAAAAAAATGATAGAAAATTATATTATATGTTCTTTTATCCCTGTGCTCTCATTTATTGTCGACATCATATCATTGTTCAACCCACGTGTCATTGTTGAAGCAACATTATACATGAAGTTGAAAGGCCATCTGTCGCTGTTCGAGCATCATTATTTATGTTTGGTGAAGGTCCAACGAAAATGTAATCTTTTGAGGGTTATGATAGTACTGAGCAAGCTTTTAATCTTATGAGGGTCAACGTCTCATTCCGATGGTGGTGGTGGATCAAAGAGAGGAAGCTTCCTACATAGGGAACTACTATATTTTACATGAGTTGGAGGTGAATTCATTTCCACTCGGGAAGTTCTTATTATGGGGGAGTCATTTGAAATGCCCCATGTAAAGGATCAGATAGTCGGCTGTTAGTTTGTATGTACATTGTTTAATACTTGATAAAACCAAAGAATGAAGTCATGTTTAATCAGTTGGGATAGTTTCCCTGTGACCCCAAATTTGATATTATACAGTGATGCATGTTTCAGCTTAAATCACATAAAACTCTATTGTGTTGTGGGTGGGTCATGGTTGGATCATTCATGCGTACCCCACAAGTCAGAGCTCGACCCATTCCATTAACGGGACGGACTTTTATGCCCAGCATTGATTCATGGGCTACAAATAATGCGGCATGTCAATTTGACCCATTGTCGAGCCAAGCCCACAAGTTGGTCGGGTTAACTCGACTCATCGACAATCCTAAGTTGATTAATCTAGACAAGAATTATGTTTTTCTCTTTATCCTCGATTGTTATGATCCAACTCCAATCTAGCATGCCTGAATTAAAGGTCGTCGTGACATTCTCTGACCGTGAATGTAAGAACTGTCACGGAAAAGTGTGTATCCCCGTAAAAATCACAGT
The DNA here is from genome assembly GCA_022559845.1 of Amorphophallus konjac. NCBI lineage: Eukaryota > Viridiplantae > Streptophyta > Magnoliopsida > Alismatales > Araceae > Amorphophallus > Amorphophallus konjac. The sequence continues at coordinate 6,681 of JAHNEJ010000697.1, forward strand.
TTGGCTTGTCTTACGTTTGAGTAATGATTGTTGCACTCCCGAGATATAATTGCACCATCATGGAAGTGCATCATTTCTTTTCTAACTTTTTTTTTCAGATGTGAGACTCAACCCTCTATAATCTATTGTGTAAGTCAATATTGAAATCAGAAATATAACATTTAAAATACACTTTAGTTTAATAGAAAAAAGTTTCTGTAATTTTTATTTATGAAAAAAATTATTATTATTTGGAAAATATAATTTTAAAAATCAATTCTGTTTTAAATAATTTCTGTTTACAGAAAATATTCTTTTTTAAAAATTTATCTCTGTTTACATAAATATAAAGTATTTCTGATTTTTCTGAAAATTCATGTTATTATTGCTATTTAAATAAACTATTTCTATCTTCAAAAAATCAGAAAATGGCTAAAATCATTTTTGCTTAAATAAATAATTTCTATTTTCAGGTAATAGATTCTGAAAATCATTTCTCTTTTTTTAAATTATTTCTATTTTAGAGAATAAAATTCTGATAATTGCCTTTTTCTGTTTCAATAATTTTTGTGTTTTAGAAAACTATATTTCTAAAAATTATTTCTATTTATAATAATCATTTTTTAAAAATAAATATCTAAAAATTAGTTCTAATTTTTTGAAAATCAAAATAATTTTAAGAAAAACTTAGTTTTTAGAAAATCATTAGTATATGTCTGTTTAAATATTCATTTTTGTCTTCAAAAAATACCTTATGTATACATAAATATCGTGAGAATTGATAATTTATCAAACTTGGAAACAATCCATTTTTTAACATTTTTTTGATTATATATATATATATTTCTTTGGCCTGCTCATTACATTACATCTTGGTGCATCTCTTTGAATAGTATAGTTGTTTGGCTGCACTTTCATGTTGACGAAAGCTTAATTAATCTTTCAACATATTTTAAGGATATTCAACATTTTCTCAATGGCTAATTTAATTACAAAAGAAACACTTAGTGTCAAACAAGATAAATTTGATGGAAGAAACTTTAAAAGATGGTAAAACCAAATGAGGTTCTGACTGACCACATTAGGGGAGGTAACAAATACTTTGTAACTTTCATTGATGATCTGTCAAAATATTACTATCTTTATCTAATTAAAATAAAAGATGATGTTTTAACAAAATTTTAAATTTATAAGGCTGAAGTTGAAAATCAACAAGAAAAGAAAATTAAAATACTTAGGTATGATAGAGGAGGAGAGTACACTTATCTCGCACTCACATAATTTTGTCAAGAACATGGAATCATACATGAAGTAACTGCCCCTTACTCACCTCAATCTAATGGTGTAGCCGAGAGGAAACATAGAATATTAATAGACATGGTTAACTCAATGTTAATAAGCTCAGGCGCACCCGAGAACTTGTGGGGGGAGGCACTCCTAACATCAACTTGTGGGGGGAGGCACTCCTAACAGCCTGTTATGTCTTAAACAGAATACCATTCAAACAAAATGATACTACACCCTATGAAATTTGGAAGAAAAGAAGACCTAATTTAAATTATCTCAATGTGTGGAGCTGTTTTACTAAAGTAAAAATATCATAAAACAAAAGAAAGAAAATTGGACCTAAAACTATAGATGCTATCTTTATATGTTACACAACAAATAATAATGCAGATAAGTTTCCAAGCAATACTAGCCGATTTTTTGTAATAAAATCTAAAATTAGTGATATATCAAATAATACAATAATTAAGGCAAGAGATGCAGTGCATTATGAAAATGTATTTCCCTTTAAAATTAGAATTGAAACTAATATAGAAAATAATGAAACTGGCTCTAGCTCTAATATTACTAGACTTAGATAAGAAGAAGAAACTCCAATAGAACCAAGAAGAAGTAAAAGAGTAAAACATAAAAAGTCTTTGATGATTTTTATGCTCTTCTAGTTGAAGATTTTCCATCCACTTACACTGAAAACATGAAATCTATAGATTCACCGTTTTGGAAGGAAGCTATAGATAATGAAATGAACTCTATAATTCAAAACAACACATGGGTCTGAACTGATTTACCTCGTGGATGTAAAATAATTGGATGTAAATAGGTATTTAGAAAGAAACTTAAACCAGATGGAACCATAGATAAGTTTAAGGCCCGATTGGTAGCCAAAGGGTTTACCCAAAAGGAAAACATAGATTACTTTGATATATTCCCCTGTGGCTAGGATCACTACTATTAGGATCCTAATAGCCTTAGCCTCAATACATAAATTAGTCATTCACCAAATGGATGTAAATACTGCATTCTTAAATGGTGAATTAGAAGAAGAAATATATATGGATCAACTTGGGGGCTTTATAGTCTCAAGACAAGAAAAGAAAGTTTGTAAATTAATCAGATCCTTATATGGCTTAAAACAAGCACCCAAACAATGACACTTAAAATTTGATGAGACTATAATATCCTATAGATTTAAAATCAACCAAACTGATACGTGCGTATATCATAAATAATTTAGGAGTTACATTATTATATTATGATTATATGTGGATGACATTTTAATCTTTGGGTCTAATATGAAAGTAGTAAAAGAAGTTAAAGAATTTCTTTCCCAAAACTTCGACATGAAATATTTAGGTGAAGCAAATTTAATTCTTAACACGAAAATCATAAAAGATTTATCCGAGATAACTTTATCACAATCTCACTACATAGAGAAAATTCTTAAAAAGTTCTACTACTTAGATTGTCAACTTGTATCTACTCCCTATGACTCTAGTATTCACTTAAAAAAAAATTAGGACATCCAACATTACAAAGTGAATATGCACAAATTATAGGGTCACTTGAATTTTTAACAAATTACACCATGCCTGATATTACATATGCAGTCAACCGACTTAGTAGATACGTCATAAACCCTGACGCGAGAGTCATTGGAAAGCCTTAGAAAGAGTACTTAGGTATTTAAAATGGACTATAACCTACGGATTATGCTACACTGGTTATCCTTCTGTCTTATAGGGATATAGTGATATAAATTGAATTAGTGATTCTTTAGATGTAAAATCTACATTGAGATTTAGTTTTCTCTTGGGAGGAGGTGTAGTATCTTGGAAATCAACTAAATAAACAGTGTTAGCTAAGATCACTATGGAATCTAAAATGATTGCACTAGACACCACCTGCACGGAGGCATAATGGTTATGAGACCTTCTAGTTGATATTCCCTTAATGACTAATCCACTACCTCCTATATCTATACTATGTGATTGTAAATCCGCCATTGATAAATGCATGCAAGCTAATGCAGATGTAAAGATGAACAGACACTTAAAAGTGAGACATAAATCAATAAGAGATAAAATGAAGCAACAATTAATTGCTTTAAACTTTGTGAAATCAGAAAGAAACTTAATTGACAGATGTCTTTACAAAAGATTTGTCTAGAATCGTGATTCTAGAGGCTTGTCTGGGGATGGGATTGAGCTCATAAGATAAAGAAGTTACCACAGCAGCAACCCAACCTCACGGAGGTTCAATGGATAGAAACAAGCTTGATAGGTAACTTGGGAGAGCACTAATGGATTATGTTCCCATCTCTATGGCACTAGTGCTCATTTAAAAGCAAGAGATAAGGGTGAGTGCTATACTCTTAATGAATTCGAGACCCAAGTGATAGGATGGTTACCTTGCTTCCACCCTTTGTAGGATTCACCGACATGTGTGGAGTCGTGAGGCCGCGACTGTAAAAATGTGAGCTATTTTCTAAAACACATATGAGATACCTGCGCAAGGCCATTAATAGCATAACCCACATAGAATCTCGATTCAACTATACTATGTGTGAATTTGAGAAAGTCTGAACCATGGGACTAGCTGGTTCAAGGCATAGTCCATCAAGCGTTCCCACAGATAATCTCAAATATCACTAAGTCAAAATTTAAACCGAAAAATATTTCACCCATTGCGTAGTATAAGGGACTCAGCAGCCTTTTATTTGTTTGCTTGTCTTTTTCCTATTTTTCAATTTAATATTTTTTTAAAAAATTTTAAATCATGTAAGGGATTATTAAATGCGGGTGATATAAAAACTTTACACACGTTACGTTACCATTGCAACGTTCACACGAAATGAAAGTTGCAATGTAACGTTATCATTAACTCTAAAAACGTATAGGGATGAATGAGAGGTCATCAACGTGTGAACGTTGGGGAAGGCCTCCTAAGGCCTATATATAGACCCCTTGGCCAACCAAAACTCAACACAATCACAATAGCAACAAAAGTTCTTCAATTTCTTTCTTCTTCTTTTCTTTCCTCCACAATTTTCTTTGTGCTGAGTTCTTGAAAGTTGGATTGAGATTCGCCAAGACTCTCTTCGAGGACGTGCCGACGAGAGAGAGAGTCGTTTACCCGAGGATCGTCGTATCTGTAGGAGGTCTTTGCCGCGAGATCCGCACGTCAGGTGATAATAGTTCTCTTAGTTCGAGTGACTACGCGTTTTGACCCGACAGATTATGTTTTTAACTTTATTTTTAGATTTAATTATTTATTATTATTTTTTCTTATTTTCAACATAATATTCCCAACAATACCAACACCACCTACCACTAAATCCCCTCCTCCTCCTCTGCGGCCACCGCCAACACCACCACCGACCGAGTCACCTCCTCCTCCCGCACCCCCTACTCCTTCTCCTCCTCCTACATCCCCCATGCACGCAAGCACCCACTGAGTCACCTCCTCCGCCAACACCCCCTCAGTCACCTCCTCCTCCACCAACTCAGTCACCGCCACCGCTACGATCCTCTTCCTCCTCCTCCCCCAGCTGATCAGTCGGCCCCTCCACCCCCCGAGCCAACGACATGCCCGCCACAGCCACCCCATTAGCCAGAGTTGTGACGACGCCGCCACCCGCTGAGCCAAAGCCGTGCTTGATGCCAGCGCCAACCTCCTGGGCCACTGCGGATTGATGCAGCGGTGCCACATATCGACACCATGATGCTGGACGCCTGCGTCGACGTCCTCAGCGTCCGGGTGCATGCAGGGATCGGCCCCGGCACGTCGAAGGCCTGCTGCCTGTTGCTCGGCGGGCTCGCGGACCGCGACGTACATGGCCTCGAAGGTGGTAGGCAATCCTATGTTTGTGTTAACCAGGAAGCTTAAAGCCACCAAAGACGCTCTGAAAGAATGGAGCAGGCAGAGTGCCTCTTCACCGCACTGAGGGCCAAGCTCCTTAATGTCAGCCTCGTCCTGCTAGCGCTGTCGATCGAGCTCCTCGTCGACCGCTGCAGGAAGAACGTGTCACTGGACTTCGACTGTCCAACTCTCGCTCGAGAGGATTTCTGGGTTTCCTAGTTAATTGACGTCGCACTCGATCCCCATACTACGTTGTCCCTTGCAACCTTCCAGCTGTTCACATCAGAGAAGAAGGGGAATATATATGTCTCTGAGGATGGTCGTAGTGTGATGTTTCAATGAAGGGCTTTTATTAAAACGATTTTATTTTAACAACAAGATTTGATGAATACCTTAATTTGTGTAATAACGGTTCCAAATTTATATCTACTTCCACTTTTCCCCCTTGCTTGTGGGGAGATGACAGCGCTGTACCTACATATATTTTTAACTCCACATCCTTTTTAGCTTTAAAATCATACAAATTTGGTGAAAATGTAACGTCACGATGATTTATATATATATGCGCATGTTAGAATAGTCCCGCATTGAAAACGGGCTAAAATATGATATGATTATATGTGGTGTCCTCTCCATTTAATATTTTAAGATTTTGAGTTAGATAGTCCAATTCAGTAAACTTTAACATGGTATCAGAGCCCATGATTATGATCTGGGTCACGCATCCCGTGTTTGTGATGGTCCACGTGACATATTCTAAATCTGTCTGCACGTGAGGAGGCGTGTTAAAATAGTCCCGTATTGAAAACGGGTTAAAATATAATGTGATTATATGTGGTGCCCTCGGTGTGTTAGAATAGTCCCGTATTAAAAACGGGTTAAAATATAATGTGATTATATGTGGTGCCCTCTCCACTAAAATATAATGTGATTAATATAATGTGACTATATGTGGTGCCCTCTCCACTTAACACCTTAATATTAACTTCTCTCGGTAAGAAGTTTGGCTGCCGGAAAGGCTACAGAAATGGATCACAATACAATCATTTGTAACTTCGTGGTTATGTATTCAGGGCAGACAAACTTAGCTCGCTTACAAAGTAATTAATGTCGAATCTACGCAGTACTGTTCCACAACATTAATGTTTCTTCTATCAACTATGCTGATTTAATTGATCTTAATTGTGAGATTATTTATGGGGTACAAGCATGAACTACGCAAATGAGTTCCATGAATACACCACTGTACTATCTTTACATTTTCATTCGGTTTGCCGTAAAATATGTAACAAGATGAGAGAATCGTGAAATCGCCAGTCGCAAGCCCCAGAGTAGTGCCTATATAGTTTTGGCTCTTGCCCCTTTTTCTCTCAAAAAAAAATCTCAAAAAAAATTTACCTGCTGCATCGATCGGCTTTTGAATTTCATTTTTATACATCCACATCTATAGAAATACTGCTGTAAAATCCTGCAGTAGTGGAATGAACAGAGGAGAAATCAATAGTTTACACTAACGAGAACAACCCTTGTACGTGGCCTACGGCCTTTTTGATAGACAACTCCAGGGCACAATTATGCTTGGTTAATTATTACAATGTATATATATATATACCTTTTATCTGTTGTCTTTGGGTCATAAAAACCAAGGGAATATCGAAAAAGAATCTAATTAAGAAGAAGAAAATGAGGAGAAAGAGGAAAAGGATATGCATCCTCTAGCTAGACAACAGGTTGCAGCCACTGCTCTCCATCGATGTAAGAAATGTTGAGGAAGGGAGCAGCTTGGGTATCATTGAGCCTCTGCACGTAAGGAACCCTTGCTGTCATGTTTGAGCCCCGGCCACTGCACATGTACTCTCCGAAGAAGACGAGCCTGTGCAACCCCCAACAAGGAGAGGAGAAGGCCGAAGTAAAAGAATATATATCAATTCACTGCACCCGGCCGCTTCAACCCAAATCCTCAAAACAATTATAAGAAAGTTAATTGTGCAATTAAAGGACACAAGAAACTTTATATTTATCACTGAAGATATAAATTCAGCTTTCAAAATTAATATCGAAACTGAATACTTAACATTAATTTTTCTTCCTCGCGAGGGAGCAAATTAATGCACTAGGTCTAATCGTATTCCCAACATCTGTATGTACGTATGGTCTTACAAAAAACTCCAACCAGTTTGACCAACTTGTTCGTCAAATTATCATTGTTATAATTAGGTTTTTCTTATTCCAACTAAATCCATCTAACTAGTGCCTTCAACTTGGGATCAGTTAATTAATGACTTCTCAAGGTTGCGTATATATCAGAAAATCGAAACAATGCATTATTCTTGTAGGTTATTCCTTTTCTCATGCTATGCATGCTAATTAAGTGTAAGGATCCTCGTCTCTGAAAATACGTTTTCTATAGGGCATCATTGAATATGTTAATCAAAACAAAAGTGGATGTAGACTTCATAAATATGTCTAGAAACTAGCTAGCATCTCAATTAAGCTACCCACATGGAAGTTTTAGCTGCTACATTTCAGTATTGTTCCCTACAAATCCACTGTGTGTCTGCTTTCGATTCCACATGGACACTCACTGGTCTCTGCTGGGATCGTTGAGGTCGTTCCATCCCTCAGGAGCGACGATGTCTGACATGGAGGTGTAGGCGAAGACGACCCGGGCGTACTGCTTCCATGCCCGGCCCAGCCATATCCTCCCCGTCCCTCCCACGGTGCAGTTGATGAAGGAGAAGCCGCTGTTCTCCTCCTTCATAGCCCGGCCATGTGCCGTGACGGCCCCATCGACGAAACGCTGCCCGGCGGAGACGGGAGCGGCTATGGAGCTCAGCTCACAGTTCTGGATATATATATATATATATATATATATGAAGCAACAAATTAATTAAGCCGAGATATAAGCCAGGATGGTCTCGGAAGAAGCTAAGAAAGAGGCGGCGCCATTGGGGTCATCACCTCATAGAGTGACCTTCCATTGCCAAAGATGAAGTCGATGGATCCCTGAATGAAGCATTCCTTGAAGTAGTGCCTGCCCCTGTCGTCATGGAGGGTATCCTGTGCGCCGAAGAACCCACATCCCCAGAAGGCGGCCTGGTCGCCGCCGACCCTGATGGCAACGGCCTGAGCTCCCATGTCGCCTGGTTTGGGTATTGGAGCCACATTCTACGTACAACCGCGCTTAGTTAAGAAGATAGTCATGAGAATTTACTACTCACATGTATTCATATATGTACTCATGCAATGTTCTTAGTAATCCTGTAGTATTCTTTGAGATGGCTTAACGGCAATATTTAAATGTTTCAAATATATCATCTTAATGTGTACAGCTTGGGTACGTCTCATCTAGTTGCTCTGTTTATTGTCTTACCATGAAGCTGATGTTCTTGGCGATGAAGTTTGCGGAGAAGACCGAGACCGACGCGCTGAAGAATGTCCCACCGGTGGAGTTTGCGGTGTCGTTCCAGACGATGGCCGTCGAGTCCAGCCCCTGCCCTTGGAGAGTAACGTTGGGCTTGGTGCTCGGGATCCTTACCTTCTCACTTGTGTTGGCCAGACATTTAATTGATTGGTTATGCATGCATGCATGGTTTCACATATAGAACTACACATACATGAACGATCCATATGTATAACATGCATAATTAATTGGGAGGCCTAATTAAGAAAGAACAGCTAGCTTACAAGTAGATGCCTTTGTTGATCCATATGACTGTTCTCTTCAGGCTTGTTATGTTGATGGAGTCGATCGCCGCCTGCACCGACGTAAAGTTGCAGCACCCCCTACGGTCGACGCACAGAGTGGAGGTGGTGTTGGTGTCCGGAGGGGGGAAGTCCGGCGGGAAGTCGTCGCAGATGGTCTGGTTCGTTGTACCACCTTTGCGGTGGCGACGGTGGTGGCGGCCCAAGGCAGGAACCTCGAGCTCCGGCACGGCGAGCGGCGACAGGTAGGCCAGGATGCCCGTGTCCTGATCGAGACGGGGCCATTGGAGGAACCACGGGCTATGAACCACGGCCTGTATGGAGAGGAGAGCTACAAACATGGCGGACAGGAGTGTGAAGGGGGTTCTCATGAGATCCATGTTTGGAGAGGATTATGGGATAGCTGTGCCAGAGAGAAAGCAGAGGTGCAAAGATGATGATTGGCCCTTGGGAATTTGAGAGCGGGGAATTATCCTCTGAAATGCATGCATGCGCTTGAAGCATAAGGCTAAATGGCATGTCTTGCAAACCACGTACTCTTTGGTCTCTTGGGGTTTGGGAGGCTGCCAACCTACCAAGCTTCTCATGGGCTTTGCTTGAAGGGGAAACGCCTCTGAACTCTGAAGTAAGAGACATAATATATATATAGATCCGGCCTCCAGTATTTTCATAAAGTATATGTAAGGTGCTAGTTAGGTGTTTTGGCATTATATGCAAGGAAAAACCCAAAGTGGGGAGGTGGGATTAATGAAGAAGAACATCTGTGCATGAGGGTATAGCATGTAAAGGTTGTGCAATTTTTGAAGCTTTCCGAGGCTATATATTGGGTTTCAGATATGGTTACTACTTTGCGTCATCTTAATTTGGGGTACAGAAATAGATACAGTTAACAAGCTTAATTACTACGTCGATTTATTTGTATATTTTTACCTAACATGATATCATGCAATGCTAACTATTGATTAAAAATGATCAATAGATGTCCCTTCTCAAAATTTAACCCATAAAAGGTTGCTTTCTGAATATATAGAAATCCCGCAGTCATGTTAAGTTGCCTTTGTGCTTGGAGTTTCTTTACCTATGTCCCAGGTGAAAAAAGAACAGCGGAATTACCTCCCTTGCTAATGCATTTATTTATATGCCCTTGTTATGCGTGAACAGTATCACAATTATCCTTAAGTGCCATTGTTTTTCTATTAACACTAGGCACATTCTGCTCATGCACTGGCTAATCTTCAGCTATTGATCAACTACGTACCCCTCCTAGGAGAGCTAAGAGGAGGTAAAAGAAACAGAAAGCTCATTTATGTCATTTAAACGGTGATTAAGGGTTAACGGCCAGTCATGATTAAGTAAAGAAAACGTAAATCCAAACTTATTGTCATGTAGCAAGGGTATGTATAGTTAATAAGAGGAATGGTTCTGAATTTAGGTTTAATATTAGAGACACCTTTTATAAAAAGATGCCCTTCTTAAAAATATTTGCATGTACAATTTTTAAGAAAATAACACTCGTAGAATAATCTAACACCCCTCTGCAATGGACAGCCGCATCAACATGAATATAAAGAAGTGAAAAAAGAGACAAAGGGAAATCATGAGGCAAAAGTGCAGGCTTCATCCTTAGTTATATATTGAGAGTATTTACGGTTCCCTTGAGTCCCGATCCTACTTCAAATGAACTTATCAAAGACATTCTAATTATTAGTGAGGAGGGTGTATCTAGTCAGTCATTAGGGCCCGCCTGGTCGGTCCACCATAGAGACTCAACCCTCCAATCCCACTATCCCGTGCGCGAGCCAACCCACACACTTCCTGCTCCAGTGCAGGTCCGACACAAGAGCGCCGTACCTGCGTGCGCCTCTCCCGTTAGGGCCACGACGCACATCTACGACAGCGCATTAATGGCGGGAGGTGTATCAATATGGTGATGGGATGGGAGGACGCTGCCCACGCCGATCTCCCTGATAAATCAGTCTCATACCTCCTCCGACGAGTCTTACCGCATTAATGACCGGTGAGCTCTGTCACATTAATGGCGGAACTACCCTTTCAGGAAAGAGACTGCGAGACGGCGCCCACGTCTCCCTGTCTCGTCAGGCACATGAGCTGGGTAGCTCACGTCTCCTCTGGCCACGGCAAGCAGAAGGTCAACTCCCCAACGATGGTATAAATAGAGTCTTAGTCCAACGGCCAAGGAGGTACGTGACCTAACCCCTTTAAGTCTTCACTCTCTCACTCTGGTCTCCTTCTCTCTCACTCTCCTCGAATGCTCGTCATCTTCCTCTTAGGCCGCGTTTGGGAACAGCCATGGCCTCCGATGTTTTACCAAAATTCATCTGCCGTACTTGTGCGTAGGCAACGTCAGATTTCTCATCATTTACAATCTCTTGAAGCAGGTCTGAGTTTGTTTCAAGGGATTTGGAGAACTAGGCATTTTTGTGCCCGATTCTCTCTCCTCTTTGAAATTTTCCCTTAACGAAAGTCTAGAACAACTGTGACCATTTGAGGACGATTAAAAGTTGTCGGGGAATTATCCTTCGAAAGTCACGCCCGAGATTATTCCCAAATGTGACCTTAGTTATCTAACTTGACCGTCGGAGGATTATCCCCTAGAGTAACTCTCAAGGCTCCTTCTGACTTTTTATTTATGACTGTGAATCCTTCCCGGGCGAACGCTCTTTCCTTTCTTAGTCAAATAAATTTTTAGAGGTGTGGTTCATGCATGATTTGAGTTACCAATTGTCTGACTGCTACAATTAATATCTTTCTTCTATGTATTCGCATGGGCGCGCGGCTTGGATGAGTCGAGCCCTAATCCCTCCATTGCCATTTGAGGCCGCTAATTTGAAGCTGATGATCACTTGGCCTAACTATCAACTTAGCTTTGTCTAATCCTACCGGATTTGTTTAATTACTACCCTTTTCAATCCCACTCTCTCATAATTAGTCTAATTTTCTCCGTTTATAATATTGTCTCCCAACCGTGAGTCTGTGACCCAAATCTCAAATCTTCCTCAAAGAGATCCCACCGTCTCCAACGTGAGCATTATACACTGGAATTAATTTATCATATATAATACTCTTTTAGAATATCCCACATCTTGATTTTGCATTGAGCATGAGCTCAAGCTGAACCTGACGCGATGTGATGTGTTCCAACCCAAGCCACATCCTTTGGGTCGGTTCACTTAAACTTGCAACCCAACACTTTTTTTATCTATATCTCTTAATCTTACGTACGTGAGGGTCAACAATTCTGTGCATGTTGAGGGGCGACGGAACAGAGTTGTAATATATATAGACCAAATTCAAATTTCGTCAAGATCTGTGATTTTTTTAAAAAAAAAAACTAATCTACAATTTTTTCTTAATTAATGTGCGAACATATGTTCGTATATTTCCGAGTATTTTACTTCAAAAAAGAGGTTTCTTAATATTATTACGACATTCTACACCATTTAGATGTTTATATATTACTCTTATAAAAGTTGTACGAGGAGAGCAAGGTTCTTCTTTGCAGATTTGCCACGTGGAAGAACCACTCGGATCATAAGCGTCCATGAATTTGTGAGTTAATTTTCTTTTCTCGCAGATTCTGAAAAAAATGACATTTGAAACTTAGAGAGGGAGACTTTTATGCCACTGTAAGCCAAAGTTAGCTTGGAATCTCTACTACAGTTCCCAAACAATTTTCCGATAAATTAGAAGGAAAAAAACTCATTTCAAGTTGCAGATCGTATACTCTATCGCATTTACACCTCCTTTATTCTGATTGTGAAATTGTTTCCAAAAAAAAAAAACTGAGACTGTGAATAGCGAATCCCTAAGAAATAAGAAAAGATATTAATATACGGTTGAGATAAAAATAAAGTACAAAATAATGTAGAGAAAATAGAGTAGAAAATCTAGAAGTGATGGCGGTTGATATGTTTTGTGGAGATAGAATTTATTATGCACTCTCTCTTTTTTGCATCAGGTAAGTTTTTTAACCAGGATGAGTGTTGAAATCTCTAAAATCATAATGTTGAGGTACACGGGTTAACGTTTAGAATCGTAATTACATGAATCATAATTCATTTAATTAATACGGGATTATTGCCTAAAGAATTATGTATAAATTTTAACACTCTCCTTCACGGTCAAGATGAGCCGTAGACACTAATTAAGTGGAAGTGGTAAGAAGAGTTGGATCCAAGACCATGTTACGATATCATCTTACAAATTTCAACACCTAAGTCATAAGGTTGAAAGGACTCATGACTATAAATTCAAGAAATTCACATGTATTTTTTGATATAAAATTTATCTCATATTCGAGATTACAAATATCAATGAGAGAACTCGAGATCGAAATTAGAACTTCTCCCAAAGAGGAGAGGTGGTGCGACCGCCACCGCAACAAGCCTTCAGCTCTCCTCCTATGATCCTATCTTCACCGATACATACGTCATCAAAGTGATGGTGACAAGACATCTTTATGTAAGGGCAAAGTTGAAAATTTTAAAAAGGTACTTAAATAGTATTTAAGTGGGTGGTGTCATCGTCACTTCCTTGCATATATATATAGTGTGTATATCATGGAAGAGAGAAGTGCATAGCAAATCCTATCCCCACTTTGTGCCTCATTAATCTGATTGGAGTTGATGAGATGTAAGAGAAAGGAAAAGGTCATGAATCTCAACAGGTTAGAGGATTCTTTTATTTGAAGATCATATCTTTTTCCCATCCTCTATCAATCTTAACTGTTGAGGGTTCGCCGATTTCATCATAAAACCAACGACAAAGAAGAAGCACGCGAGTTGCAGCGAGGGATTGACTTCCAAACGCGGATTCTACAGAGAGAGAGAGAGAGAAGATTCCAAGATCTAGCGCAAGTCAAAACAAGGTTCTGTAGACCACGGTAGAATAAGCCCAACCAGTCAGCACTCTTGTTCTGTTCCGGTGCACAGCGCCATGGTTCAGAGTGATCTGCCGAAGGGGCCCCGCCCACGCCCACGGTGGAGAGGGAAGGGAACTCAGCGAAACCCGGCGCACACCAAGACCGTCCGCTTCCCCCGCCCGCAGACCCAGCCGCACGAGGAGGAAGAAGAGCGCACCCCGGTCTGAACTCCCTCCTCCCCCCATCCCCACCTCTTTCCCTCCCGCATTGGTGTGTTGTTTGTTTTTCTCAAAACCTCGTCGCGCTGCTTCGGATTCGGAGGAGGGGCACGGGAGAGGCGATCGGGGAAGAAGGCGGTGGACTCGGGTCCATGGAGGTGGATCCGGCGCCCGGCGAGGTCCAGGACAGGCCCGTCCGGGTCTACGCCGACGGCATCTACGACCTCTTCCACTTCGGCCACGCCAGATCCCTCGAGCAGGCCAAGAAGCTGTAAAGCCCTGTGCTTCCCCCCCACCTTCCCCCCCCCCCTTCTTTTCTTCCTTTCATTAGATTTCCGGTTCGCTCTGTTATTCTGTTGGTTTTGGCATATGTGGGCCCTGATCTCATCTGGGTATCCCGTGTTATGGTGTTTGGGTGTGTGATCCATCGTGGGGAATGCTCATTTGTTGTCCTTTCCTCTGGTTATTGTTGTGGTCTTTTTGCTTGAGAAGGTTGTGTTGTTCACCTGCTGGTTTCCCATTCGTCTTCGTAATAGTTTTGAGTTTGTATCTCTCTCTGGTACACCAATTTGGTGGTTGTTGGTCTAGGTCCATCTGTGTGTGTAATTTCCTCAGGATATATCTGTTACTCTCGTGCTTGATATTCATTTGGATTTGCTAGTGTCCCAAGTTTTATTATTTTTCTTTAAGTCAGGTTCGATCTTTATACTCGATGTTCTCATATGAATGGGAGGCATGAATGAAACAGAACTTGTTCATAAATTCATGTCACAATTTGGGTCCCATGATTTCGCTCCTCACTCTGTGTCGCATTGCTTACCACTCATTGATTTGTTCTTTCTTGTTTTTCCTTTCATCTCATCCAATTTTGAGCTTTGTTTTTTTTCTTTCTTGAAAGTGGGTAGTACCACTAATTGTATTCAATCAAAAATTTGAATGTACCAGTATAGTCAATGAGCTCCCAAAAAAAATCCATGTACAAAGGGCCATACCAAGATAATGTGGGACAGACTAACTCCCTAACAAGACAGAAAGTGGGGAGTTGAGGGCATTAACATTACATAGCAACTCCGCCCATTCCCTCTCATTAGCACAAATGAAAGATACAATATAGTCCTCAGTTCTAGCCTCCCTCCTAAAGATTCTATTATTCCTTTCACCCCACAAAGACCAAAGAGTAACATGCAGGATCAGCCACCATACGATGTTGTCCTCTCTACGGGGCGACCTCTTGGCCCAAGACCCGATGAGTTGTTGCGCTTCTCTATGACTGCCAAGAGCACAGTGGGCTCTCATAGCTAGCTGCTCCCACACCACCTACGAGTAGGAGCATCCTACAAACAGGTGGTCCAGGGTCTCGTCCTCCTGACCACACAAAGAGCAAGTCAATGGAATGTCAGGGATGAACTAAAGAAGTCTGTCTTGAGTGGGAAGCCGGCCGTGGGAATTCCTCCAAGTCAAGATCTTGACCTTCAGCGGATTCCTCATCCTCCAAACATGAGAGCGTACCCCTCCATCATAGATGATGGAGTAATGATGAAGTAACAGAGAAAGTCCCCTCCTTACTCCACCTCCAAGTCCACGTATCCATTCTTGTGGGAGTGTGAGGCGAAGTCAAGGAGGAGGAGTAAGAGGTCTTGGAGTTACTCCATCTCATTGATCCTGAGGTCCCTCTTGAAAGTCGGTGCCTAGGTGCCCTTAGAAAGGTGGGGGTCAAAAGTCTGATCAACCGACTTCAGAGGATCAGCAGAGATAGTAAAAAGATTGGGAAAGGAAGCTTCCAAAGTAAAGTCGTCGCACCATCTGTCCTTCTAGAAAAGACAACGGTTGCCTCTCCCTAGGTGGACCCGAACGCTGTTGTATATGAAATCTCTGCAAGCCAGAATGCTGCGCCAAATGGGAGAAGTATGAGATGAAGCCGAAGTGGCCAAATCCCATACTCTCCTCCTGCCATAGTATCTCTGTCTGATAAGTTGTGTCTATAGCCCTTCATTCCCCGTCCCTAGCCTCCACAACCACTTACATAAAATAGCCTGATTGAAGTCCACAACATCCTTGATTTTAATCCCCCCTCCCTGTTTCTTACTAGCAGCCACCCTCCCCCACCTAATGTCATGCCACTCTCTATATCTCCCCTCACTTTCATGCCAGTAGAACTTCCCTTGAATGGCCTCAATCTTCTTCACGACAGTCTTTAGAATCCAGAACACAGAGAGGAAATAAATACGTAGGTTGTCCAGAACTGATCTGCAAAGAACAAGCCTACCCCCAAAAGAAAGCAGTCTGGCCTTCCATCTAGCCAATCTAGTCTCATATCTCTGAACAATAAGGAGCCAATCTGCGCACTTAAGAACACCTGGGGTCAGAGCGAGCACCGAGTAGGAGATGGGGAAAGCTCTGATCTAACAACCCATAATATGCGCCACCTTCAAAAGCGCCAAGTCCTCCATGTTAATCCTAACAAACAGGCTCTTGTTGAAGTTAACTCTCAAACCAGTGTTCTCCTCCAGCAGTTCCAGCAAACCTCTAGCCACATATAGCTGTTGTTTTTTCTCTGCCAGGAACAGAATAGTATCATCGGCATACTGTAAGTGGGTGATAGAAAGATCACCTCTCCCCACGTGGAATACCCTGATAAGATTTGCAGCCTCTACTCTTTGCTACACCCTACTAAGAACATGGGCCACGAGCACGAAGCGTAAAGGAGACATAGGATCTCTCTGTCGGAGCCCCCTTCCACTGTGGAAGAAAGAAGTCAACTTCCCGTTAACAAGAATAGCAAATGCAACAGACGAGACATAATCCCGGTTCCATCCAATCCAAATATCCCCAAAACCTATCTTCTCTAACACATCAAATAAGCAAAACTAGTTGACCTTATCATAAGTCTTCTCAAAAATCAACTTCAGGACTACCCCTTTCTGCCTAAGGGTCTTCATGGCATACAAATATTCATGGGCCACTACGAAATTATCTTGGATATGTCTCCCCCTTCTGAAGGCTCCCTGGAAGTAACTCACCAGCCTGTCCATGACTCTCAAATCTCCATGTCAGCAATTTGGTGATGATCTTATAGTTGCCATTCAGCAAACTGATGGGCCTGAAATCACGAAACTCTTGCGCTCCTTGTTTGTTGGGGATGAGAACAAGAAGGGTTTTATTAAAACCCCCCCAGTGAGTCCTCCCCTCGTAAAACTCTCTAACTACAATTAGAAGGTCAAGTCTGATGATATCCCAACACTATTGGAAGAAGGCCAAAGGGAATCCATTCGGACTTGGAGCTCTGTCCCCTGCAAGAGAGAAGACTGTATGGCAAACCTCCTCCTCGAGAAGCTCTGAGAGGTAGCCGGGAAAGGAGATCATCTGCAATCCTCGGCCTGAAATGGTCCTCCTCAGAGAACAACATAGAATAATAGTTCCTCGCCAGACCTTTAATCTACTCCTCAGAAGAAAAGGAGAGCTCACCAGCCCTGATACAAGAGATGGTTTTCACTCTCCTCCTTCAGGCTAGTCGCTAGAAGTAAGCCATATTCATGTCCCCCTCTTTGATCCATTTGTCCTTCGATCTGTGCCTCCAATAGATTTCCTTCTTAGAGAGGATCTCATCGAACTGACATCTCACTATCCTCTACATCCATAAGTTCTACTTCTTCCAAGCTATCAAGGCCCTCGATCTACTGAAGAATCTTGTCTTTAGCTGCCCTATCCGGGGGGGTTTTGTTGGCCCCTCAAGACTTAAGAACTTGAGCAGTATGCCTAGGTTTCAAAACCAAGGTAGTCATAGCAGATCTACCAGCAGCCTGGGAGTACCAAGCTCCCCTGATGGTGTCCACGAAGTCTGCATGCTAAATAATGCTAATTTGGATGTGGACATACAGCATCAGTCTATTTGTATTACTTTCTTTCTAATACCACAAGACTCTTGAATTCTTGCTTAAAATTCTCTACAATTGTGAATTCCCAGTTTGTCTCTCATTATTTTATCTTGAACTTGACGACTATGCCCCTTATTCCACATGGCATTCTGATTTTTAAGTCATCTAGCGGCAGTGCATGTATATCCATTTTATAAGACCTATTTTAAGACTTGATGATTAACAATCAGACAATATGTGCGGGGGCTTTCTACTTTTTCCTATCTTTAAAATTCATATACTGTCTGTCCACACGATGGATCCCCCAAATGAAAGAAGTTCACTAGGAGCACTGTGCTTGCTAAAACTGTAAAATATTTTCATTGTGATGGTGCTTGTGTCAAAATTGATATTCTAGCACTTGCTTTTACTTTGATATTCTCTGATGATTCCTTTGGTTTAATTCTTATGTTGCTCCTTTTATTCCATCTCTGAGAACCACCTTGTTTGCCTCTACGCTTTTACTTTTCATCGTATTTTTGTCCTTTCAATTTTCTTAACTGGCTAGACTTGGAAAGACCAAGCTTGGACTTTTTATGGCTTGTACCTCAAGGACTAACCTGGTTAAGGCTTCTCAGGAGAACAATGTAACTGTTTGTTTTAATTGAGTCCACAGGAAGTGCAGCAACCCCAGCCAGGCCTTTTAGTTAGGCTTCATCAGAAACCTAAAAATTTAGGAAAAACATTTTCAGAGGTACATGTGTTCTGAACACTGCCCATTTAGTTTGACACTAACCACCCAGACACATTCTCTCACGTTAAAAATGTGGGTATCGATCATTGTCAACTTTAGATTTTTTATGAAGATTTCAATTCATTTTTTTATTTATAACAACAACAAGCATTTACTGCTGGTATATTTTAATTTACATATCCAACTTTTATCCTGAAAATGGCTTCTTTGATTCGAGAAATTATTGTAATCTTTTCAGGACAACATGTTCTCTTAGTTTTACTTCTTGCATTTTTCAATTTATATGTCAATGTTGGTTAATGTCCATTCCTCAGTTGAAAAATCTTTGAAGGGTTCTGGGTGCATGTTTACTTTCTCTCTGGCCTTTGCACTGACTGTGGACATCTTAACACAGCATATTCCATTGATCCAACCTATTTCTAAAACAGGCTTATATTCTTCCGTCTGTAGCTTTGTAAATTTTACGGTTTTTTGCAAATAAACCATTCTTACAAGAGAAATTGCATATATATATATATCACTCTTGGAAATGTATTAACATATATATCTCCACTACCTTGAAAAACTTACAAATAAGCCACTAGAGTTAACTACCGCCGACGGGGCGTCGAATATTGTTCAAAGATTCTAATATTCCTATTAATTGGCTGTCAAATGACCAATTTGACCCTCTCCTTCACACCATTCTCTCTGTGTGTGTGTGAGAGAGAGAGAGAGAGAGACCGGCAGGGGGGAAGGGCGAAGGGGGTGCTAGGGTGAGGGGTTGTCGGCGGGGCAGGGATGGTTCCAGGCCGACGGTGGAGGGGGAGGGGCGGTAGGCCGATGGTGATGGGGGTGGCGGGGGGAGGGGGGGGGAGGGGACAGCAGTGGGAGGGGGTAGCAGGCCGGTGGTGGGGGAAGGGGCAGCAGGTGGGTTTCCAGTCCGGTGGTGGGGGGGGGGGGGGGGGGGGGAGGGGCCGTCCATCGCCGCCAGTCACTCCGCCACCGTCCCCTACTCTCGCCGTCACCACCGTCTGTTTTTGTCTTCTGCTGCCTCCCGTCTCCTTCTTCCCCTTCTTCTTTTCTTAGTTCTTCGGCCTCCAAGACCACCGACGGCCCCCCCTTCCTCCTCTTCTTTCTCCAAGCTGGAACAGTGTTCGCCGCCAGTCTACCATCTCCGGTATGCCCCCTCCGGTCCACCACCTCCACCTATTCCTCTCTCTCTCCCCCCCCCCCCCCACAGTGACATAGTCCTACTTGATTCTCCCCCCTCCGGTATGCCCCATGGCCCCCACTTGTCTCCGGACTCTCTCTCTCTCTCGTTTGAACTCTTCCCCTTCGGTATAGCCCCACAGTGACACTGTCACCCCCCCCCCTCTCTCTCTCTCTCGCTCGCTCTGTGTGCTTGTCTCCGAACCCACACCGATCCCTCCTCTATCTACCCCCTCTGTACACTGCCGCCCCCCTCTCTTTCTGTTGCTTTGTCTGTGTCTCTAAGGGCCCCCCCACCCCTCGCCTCTGTCTGGTACCCAGTACCTCACATTTGGGGGGGGGGGGGGGTTGGGTAGTAGGCCGGCGGTGGGGGGAGGGGGGCGGGTGGGGGGAGGGGGCGGTAGGGGGGGTTTCTAGTCCAGTGGTGGGGGGAGGGGGAAGGGGCCGTCCATTGCCGCCGATCACCCAGCCACCGTCCCCTGATCCTGCCGTCACCACCGTCCGCTTCTGCCTCCCACAACCCTCGTCTCCTCCTTCCCTTTCTTCTTCTTTTTCGTCGTCCTTCGGCCACCACGACCACCGTCGGCCCCCCTTTCTCTTCCCCTTTCTCCGAGTTGGAACAGCCTCCGTTGCCAGTTCACCACCTCCGATATGCCCCCTCCGGTCCTCCACCTCCGCCCATTCTTCTCTCTCTCTCTCCCCCACAATGACACAGTCCTATCTGATTCTCTCCCCTCCGATTTGCCCCACGGCCCCCACCTCTCTCTCTCTCTCTCTCTCTCTTGTTCGGACTCTTCCCCTTCGGTATACCCCCACATTGACATCGTCACACCCCTCTCTCTTTCTCGCTATGTCTGTCTGTCTGTCTCCGAACGCACACAGATCCCTCCTTTGTTCACCCCCTCTGTGCACTCCCCCCGTTCTTTATGTTGCCCTGTCTATGTCTCTAAGGGCCTCCCCACCCCCCACCTCTGTCTGGTACCCAATACCTCACATTGCCACCCCCTCTGTCCACCGTGACACAGTCACCCCCATCCCACCCCTCCTCCTTTTCCCTTCATCTCGCCAACCTCAGTCCGCACAGCCCCCCCTATTTTCCCTGCACTCATCTTCCCCCTTACAGTGTCGACCCATCTCCTCTCTCTCGTCAGTGTCGTTGTCACTACACGGGGAAGGTAGCCCGACCCTGCCGGCCGCCGCCTCGGCCGCCATCTATTTAGGGTTTAGGAAACCCATCGAGAAGAGGAGAGGAAGAAGATGACTCTCCTTGTATTTCAACCCTAAAGTCTCATTATTTGTTTATATACCCCTATTAGATATGTTATTTTTTCTTTAAGATTCTATTAAAGGTTTTTTTTTCAAATAATCTAAACCCTAAGAGAGATAACCGTGGGCATTTTCGTTTTTTCCCACTTCTAATTAAGCCTAACTATAGTTAAGTTGATGGGTGGTAATGGAGGTTTACGGTGATGGCATATCTGCAAGTTTTTCAAGATAGTGGGGATTTATATGTTAATACATTTTCAGGAGTGATATATTTGCAATTTTGCCTATAACAATCGTTTATTTGCAAAAAAACCCTAAATTTAATCTTTTGTCTTTCTGTGAGGAAAACACACTAATTTTGTTTTTATCTACTGTATTATAGGTTTCCAAACACATATCTTCTTGTGGGTTGTTGCAATGATGAAGTCACTCATAAATATAAAGGAAAGACTGTGATGTCTGAAGATGAACGATATGAATCCCTTCGCCACTGCAGGTTTCCTTCTTTTCATTAGTGTGTTAATGATTTAACAACTCATCTGTTGTGAATGGTAGTGATGGATCACTTTTTATACTATGTTTCCTTTTTCACTGGAGAAACTGTAGTTGCCATGCTTCTGAAATCTAGAAATACAGTAGTAATAGTTTGAGAATAACTCTCAAAGTTTTCATCTACTGGCTTTTTCTTTGTGAATGCTTAAGCTAAAAGTAAACCTAATCCTGCCATTTTTTTTGTCAGCAATTTTGGCACAAAAGTTGATGCTATCCTTGGTGTTTTTGTACTTTATCCTGGGAGGAATGGTGGCGGCTTCATTCAGATGCCCCTCCTGTTGCTTGGAGAAAGATGCTCTAACATATGAAATAGGAACATCTGGGTTCTGGGGAGGGTGAATCTGCAGCATGGGACTTGAAGGATGTGATCAATTCTTTTCAGCATTACATAAAATGGGTGGCCTAGTGCCAACCACAAGGCTTCTGCCACTCTGGCGTCTGGGGAGCATCAATTCTATGCTGTCTTACCCCTCCTTTTTGTAGAGGTTGTCTCTGGTTTTCGATCTCTTGACATCCAGGTTACAGTTTTTGTGTGGATCCTCCTGTCCGTTCTTTTTTTAATATAGAAACGAGGATGTGCTTGGCTTGACACGATTTGTTCTTTTCTCTAGGAAGCTACGTTTTGTTGGTTAAAAATCTTACAAAATGATATTTACTGGAAATTAATGATCATCTTACTGGGAGGAAGAAATGAGGGTTGATGTGAAGCAATATCTTGGGGCAACTTTACATATTCACACATACATATAAATAAATATATATATATATTCATTTTAGAATCTAAAGTTTCAAATTCTGCAAGTTCAAATTAAAAGCTGGTACTTGGCTGAATTAGTAAAACTCCTTCAATAAAACATTATGCACAAGGGACATGATCATATAATTCTTCTGTGGAAAGAAGGGGCATAGTGTTGCCACTTTGAAGGGACTAAAATTATGAGTACTATTTAAGCCCAACAGCTCGACAAATCAAAACTAAGAATTCCAGAAGAAGGAAACACTGCATGAATTTGGATCATAAGGATAGAATAAGGTGTAAAGATAAGAAACGTCAGATGTCTTTTGATGTTGTCTTTAGTGAATTTTCTATTTTATTTCAGGGAAGTTTGTTTGTCAGTTTCACATTTTAAATTGTGTCTAATTTTGATTGAGGATCACATAACAGCCCTAATTTTATTGTTAAGAAGTAATCAACCCATTGTTTATTTGTGAGATAAAAATTTTTCCCATGACATGCATATGTGAAGTCCTTCAGTTGACTCAATTTAATGTGCACACAGTAGCTGTACAAATGGAACATAATCAGCACCCAGGCAAGTCTGAGGCCTCACACCAGCAATGATACCACCAAGGCTTATTCCTAAGCATGTCTCGAGATAAAGGTGGGGGATAGAATGAATAGGCATGGACACGTGAAATATTTGAGAAAATAGCAGTCATAGCTGGTGTTTTTCAAAGGAACCAAAAAGGCATATTCCAAGCAGGATCTTCATTCATGTGGGATGTTTTTTTTTGAACGTGGGATGTTTTGAGAGCTCATTGACTTTACATGTACATTCATGTGGGATGTACAGAGGCTGAATTAACTACCATGGTGCTTGTCATGGCCATGTGAAAGCATCATTAAGTACATCACTATTCTAGAACCAAGGCCATGTGGTAGTGAGTTTAGAACCAAGGCCACGCCATCACCATGGGCAATCCCAAGCCATGGCCAGCGTAGTCCATGGGCCATGGGTTCATCCACAACCCCCCCCCCCACCAACCCCCCAAAAGAGTATAGGTTAATTTTAGATAATTTGTTTTGAACCAAATCAATCTGAACAAACTGAATATGTTACGTTGGTTTGGTCTCCGAAAGTAATTCATTTTGGTTCAGTTTGGGAAAGCTTTCCCATAAACTAGACAAAACCAAACCATGTATGTCCCTAGCTGGATTTTCTTGTTTAACTTTTGGAAAGTTTTACATTGTTCTCATACTCTGTGTATTAATCTTTCCCTCCTAGGTTGATAATATAATCTATGTAGAATAGATTATCTAATTTCAGCGTATGCAATGCCATGATGGAAATCAGCTATGTTCTCTATGTTCTGAATGTATAATCTTGTCATCTGTTATGATGCGTTTTGTTCCTTT
The DNA here is from genome assembly GCA_022559845.1 of Amorphophallus konjac. NCBI lineage: Eukaryota > Viridiplantae > Streptophyta > Magnoliopsida > Alismatales > Araceae > Amorphophallus > Amorphophallus konjac. Next base: position 30,364 of record JAHNEJ010000697.1, read on the forward strand.
CATGTATTCATTATTTATGGTCTATGAAATTATTAGGTAAGTATTACCGCTCACTGATTTTATTTTTCTACTTCCTAAATGTCTTGTAATGGTATTAAAATTCTTCTGAAGTTGGAAAATTAGGCACTTCTATCTTACTTTGTGTCTGGTTTTACCTATGTAGTCTGAGGCGTGAGGCGACCGAGGCGACCAAGGGGTCACCTCATGCCTCAAACGCCTAGGCGGTGGCCTAGGCGTTTGAGACGTTTGAGGCGAAATTTTATTAAATATATGTATTTAATTCAAAAAATAAACTATATGTCTAAATATCACAAAAATGGCTATATAAAGTCAATAAATTATCTAAATTCATTCAATCCTATGATTCAAATTATTATGACTCACTAAATTCACATAGAAATTTTTTTTTAATTCACATAGAATTTAACAAACCAAATTACAACTATTAAGATACCAATAATGAAGAAACTAATAAATTCAGAAAACTGACGTAAAACAAATTCTGGTGAGTCAAAAGGTAATCTCTCACATTCTGAAAAAGAAGAAATTAAAAATAATAATAAATCTTACAGGTAGAGAGAGAGTGAGATAGACCACCGTCAAAAACCAAGTTATGTGTGTGTCTATGTGAGACAGAGAAAGAGTGAGACCAACTGTGGTCAGAGTGAGGCGAGACAGGGCGAGGTGAGGCGACCAGGGGGCGTCTCGCCTCGCCTCAGCACCTAGGCGAGCGCCTAGGCGCGCTTTTAACTACATAGGGTTTTACAAATTATATTGTGGAGAAGCATTTGGAGTCTTGAACATTGCTATGCTTGGTTATTCCCATCTTCTCATGTGCTGCATTTTCCTTTTATCTGAAACACTCTGAAGTAACTACGATGGTACGTTTATATACCGTTGTGAATGTTCAACTGTTTTGTGGTTTAATAACACCTAAGCTTTTGCAGGTGGGTTGATGAGGTCATTCCTGATGCTCCCTGGGTAATAACGCAGGAGTTCCTTGATAAACACAAAATCGACTATGTAGCACACGACTCTCTTCCGTAAGGTTAACCAACCCAAATTTTTATGCAACATTGTTATAGCATCTGACCAATTATGGGGTTGATTGCCATCATTTGGTTAGAATGATGCAAGTGCTATCTTGTCTGGGAAAGAAGCAAGATTTGGATGTTTGCAAAGTATTGATAGATATCAGAACTTTATTTTGGGTCAAAATAAGAATAGAATGGATGTTGTTTATGATTCATTTACAATCTATTTTCTATTGGTTTTAGACTTTGCCGTGCATGCTTTAGATGGGTTATATTTCTGATCTCTGCAACTCTTTTGTCTGTTGTACCTGTAGATATGCTGATGCAAGTGGAGCAGGAAAGGATGTATATGAGTTTGTAAGTCATCCAGAGTCTTTTTTTGCCTATCTCCATATTTTTGAAATTTGACTTTTGTTTCATAACTACTTGATTCTTCTTTTCCAGGTCAAAGCTGTTGGAAAGTTTAAAGAAACAAAGCGCACGGAGGGAATATCAACATCTGATCTTATAATGAGGATGCTTAAAGATTATAATCAGTATGTGATGCGCAATCTGGCACGTGGGTACACACGAAAGGATCTTGGTGTTAGCTATGTGAAGGCATGATTGTTTATCTTCCTTTCTTTCACTCTCTTTTCCTTTCTTTCAGATTTGGATGAGCAGATGGAATTTTTCTCTGGCGATTGTTACTTGTCTTCAATGATCACTTACCGTGGCAAACATTATGTTGTTGAGGTTGATCTTTTATTGTTTTGATTTGTTACATTAGGAAAAGCGGCTGAGAGTGAACATGGAATTAAAGAAGCTCCGTGAAAAAGTGAAGGAGCAGCAGGAGAAAGTTGGCGAAAAGGTAATTCAGATAGGAACCTGTCTTTGCCTAATAAATCTAACATGAACTTAGGTTCCAAATTTGGTTTGTTGAAGAAAATTATGAATGGGAAGAACAGATCCGATACATGTCTGGATCCAACATAAGGGAAATCATGCAACTGAAAGGAAGAATGACATGAGACAATGCTCTTTGCTTGTGGTTTATATGTTTAATGATGATGTCACCACATAAGCACTCTAGAGGAAATACACAAGTCAGGAGAAAGTTACAGGCAGAAGATTTTAATAGTACTAATTGTTCCTTTGCAAGTGAATAAAAACATAAGGTTAGTTTCCAATTTAGTTGCGTTGGTGCACCATTAAATTCAGATGCACAAAACTGATGTGTTTATATTTAGGCTGACTGGCTGAGAGGAAGGCTGTAGAAATATTAGAAGAAAATGTGAGAAAAATAGACTTAAGCATAAGGTTGCTTTGTTTGATTGTGAAGTTAATCTCATGTAAGTGCACCATAATCCATCAATAAAATATTGCTGTTCATTATTAATACACCAAAACTGCTATCTTGGCTTTATATACGGACACTTTGATTACATGAGATCATCTATTCTTTGCAAATTTGGACTTCGACTAAATAATTACATCTTGTTGGACAACACTAAACAAAATCTTTCTACTACTGATTTAGCCAAATAAAAATTTGAAACATCCTTTTAACATTCATGCCTTCTTTAGATATCTGCATCTGTTATGAAGTTTTCTTGGACTAAACACATAAAATGTACACACAATCTTAATATTCTGTCCCATGGATGTTAATTTTGTTCTGTGGTTCTTGAGATGAGGGTTTGCCTCTGCCACAAGTGCGGTCCATGAGGTAGAACAAATGGAATGCCCAGGCTAACTGCAACTTCTTTTTGATGAACTATTCTTAATCAAAGTACAAGGGATATGGATGGTTGTAATTGTCTGTGCCCAAGTATGCTGCTTAATGCCCTGTTAAGGTGTAGGTTGAAACATTGTGAGGATATGCTTCAGAAAACTTGGCCTGCCAGTACGTCTGTTTATGGTGTTTGTGAACAGTTGTACATCATTATAACCTGCCATTTCGGGTTTGTGTAGACAAGTCAGCACTTTGCAGCAATTCATTTCTACAGGACATGGGCAGATCAGATCTAGTGTTGCCAGCCAATTTTGTTGCTGTGTGGTGAAGAGAAAATATAGTCCTCCATACAGGTCACATGGGCTGAGGGTTAGCTGTGTGCTGTTGTACCGCATAATGTTGTGCTTATTATGATAAGATTTTGATGAAGCTATACGGTTGTACAATGCCGGACTTTTCTTTAACAAGTTGATTTTCTATACAATTTCTGAACAAGGTCAAGGGAAATATATAGGGTTAATCTACAGGACGATTTATTTTGATCGACCTTGGCACATTGTATACATTTTGTTTCTTTTTCTTGTTCTAAAATGCTATGGCTGTAAATATTTCTTTTAGTGGTATATTTATTGTATCCTTTTTTCTTTTTTCTCAAACAAGATGATGAAGCATTATTTCATCTTTGCGACATTTCTTTCCTTTTCTCTCTTACTGTTATTTCTTCCGTAAGTGAATACACAATGTTATAAAGCAGTGAACTAAAGTTTGTCGGGTGGTTTCTTATGAAGTCCTCTTTTAAAGCATCTCTCTCCTTTTTTGTTTGCTGCAAGATGCTAATTGCTGAATCCCTTGTTCCATGCTGGTTAAACATTTAATTTGAATCTCTAGTGACATGTTTATTACATCAAAATTTAATGGTCTGTTGTTTTAGATTTATGGGCTTGACGATCATGTTTTTAATTGATTACATCATTCTGGCAGTTGTCTACTGTAGCAAAAACGGCAGGTGTAATGCATGATACATGGGTGGAGAATGCTGATCGATGGGTTGTTGGTTTTCTTGAAAAGTTTGAGGAACATTGCCATATAATGGTGAGTTACAACTGGGAAGCCATCAATTCTGTCAGCTCCTTGCCTGCTGGGTTCCCGAATATGTGTTTATGGTTTACTGAACATTTGCCAGGGAACCGCCATTAGGGATCGCATCCAAGAAGGTTTAAAAAGGCAGCAGTCCAGAGGGCTCAGCTTGTTACAGTATGATGAAGATGATGACGATGACGATGATGAGTTTGACGATTGTGATGACTATGAGGACGAGGATGAAGATGGTGGCAAGTGACCCTTGTTGACCTGTAACATCGTGTTGTGAGTAATTATGGTGTCTTTTGTGAGTAATCGTGGTGTCTTTTCTGTTCGAAACATACAGGCTCTTTTTGTTTGTCGCATTTGATTTTTTTTTTCTTTTTTTTTTGAATGAAAAATTGATTGTGTTCTTATACGGCCTTGATAATCAGGTTTAGTTAAGTTGATGTATGTTGATAGGTCATTTTGATAATTTGTATGGATACAGAGATTCAAATTGGTAAAGGTCATGGGCATTTGTCGTTGTCCATTATTTTTTTGGAGTTACCAATTCATTGTTTTCTAGTGTAGTAGGATAGGACAGGACAGGAACCCTCTAGATATGATCCAAGTCTCCCGAGTCAGGGCGAGTCGGACCTGAGTCGACGAATCATAGTTCAGACACCCCCAAGCCCAAAGGACCAGTCTGCACGTAGGTAATTCATGAACATCGGAGGGTCATCCTCCCTGTTCATGTGTTTCTACCGGCACCAACATAATCCATATGTTCCTACCTACTAGCTACTGGTGCAATGCCAAGGAGGCAGCTTCTCTCCTAGAACTTCTAGCGGCAGTACCGTGCCGAGGCACGCAATGAATTTAAGAGAAGAGAAGTAGTCTCCCCATGAACGAACCGAGGCATCCATCCCGCAACCTACAACTGCGGCGTGCAGGTGGGGTCACAGATTTCCATCCCCACGCCGCTGCCTGCTCATCTGCAAATGGTTCACCTCCAGCGTTTATTAGACCCAGGTCTCGGTTAGCGCTCGTGCCAGGAAGCTAGCCCTCCCTCGGCCTCCTCCATGCTCTGCAGACTGCCACCATGGATCTCCATGCTCTGCAGACCGCAAGGAAGCAAACCCCTCCCCCGTAGCGCACTCACTCACGAGCACAACAGCACCCACCCACACGAAGTCTCAGCTTCATCCATGCAGCCAAGAAGTACTTCAGCAGTGGTTATTCTCCCGACTCCTGAGGACCTGAGATGCAAGTGGAACTTGTATATAATCGGATCTCTTCAGTTGATTGATGGTTAAGAATGCTGCAGAATGCATTTTCTAACACCATTAACTGGGGAAAAAAAATTGTCGTTTCCTCTTTCAAATGTTTGAAAATGCCGATGGTAAGAGCTAAGGGCTCCTTTGACAATCGAATTGTCGAGAAATATCGCGTACGATGAGAGAGAAGTGGGAGTGGGGCCCACATTCCTCCCTCACACAAACGCGGTATTCGACCCCGGATGACGTGTTTCACCCTCCGGGGTCGAATACGCTGTTCTTAATCGAAAAATAAAGAGGGCCTAAAAGATTTTGATTCACTCGCTAGTGGAAACACGACAATAGAGAGGCGGAAAATTTCCGCCTTTTAAAGTGCACAAATTTGCCTTCTAAAATAGTAGAATGTGGAAATAATTTGAAAAATATTCTACCTTCTAATTTTTATTTTTGATTACACGAGATCATACAGGGAGGGAAATAAGGGAAACAGATTCGAAATTGACAGCTCGGTATTTTTTCATAAATCGAAGGTGGATGATCTCGCTAATTAATAACTTGACATCTGCACACAATATCTTCTCGTCGTGAGAGGAGGTGACTGAACTAACTGAGACACAGACACGTCTCATGTTCTATAATGCCCTTTTAATAGGACTAATTGTCTGTTTGACTAAAAGACGGAACGTGAGTTTAAGGTGGGAGACTTTAGAAATCAGAAATTGTGTAACTATACGAGGCAGACTTTGTTTACCTCCTATAACACCTCGAAGAAAAAAGGCCGTTACAATACTCGTTGGACGGTTGAATTCTTCGCCCTCTATGCTCTTCTTTTAGAAGGCAGAAATTTCGGACCTGTAAGTTCTTGAAAACAGGAGCAGAATTTGCGCCTTCTAATGTCCTTCTAGATGACAAAGATTCATCACCTCTAAGATCTTAATAGAACACAGAATTCTCTACCTTACATACCACCGTTGGAAGACAAATGCTTGCCTTCTAAAGAGAGACTTGTTTTTTTTTATATATATAACCTGCCACATTTTGTTATGGATCTTCGCACAAAATTTTTCTCATAAACTAAACTTGATGACAAAGTTAAATCTATTCTAAACATTAAAATGCGAATGTCTCCTCCCTCACCATAGAAGACTACAAAACCCAAAATCATGTCACGAGTGTCATAAAAAGAGCAAAAAAAAAAAAAATTACAAGTCACAAGTGCAAAGACATCGAATGCCTCCTCACATCCATATTTTTTGATAACATCTAACGAAAGTACTTTGGAGATCCACCACTCTACTTAAAAATACAAAAATCAAATGTCCATAACTATCCAAAATGTAACCAAAGCACTAGATTAAAATATGTTAACTCACGTCTTTACTTACTTACGAGTTAACTCTCCAATATCAAAATCTAAAAGTGAATTAACTCTGACACAAGTTGACCGAGTTGACTTCTTCGTCTTTTAATTTAACGCTATGTCAAAATGCAACCTAAGGTGTGCAACAAGTTGCAATCGTCAAACATCACATAACTATAAAATATAATTTAAATTTGATCCTCTTGAATCAAATTTAAATCATTCGCTTTAATAATTCTAGCCCAATAATTTACGATCCAATTAAGAATGAGAAAAAAAATGCCACTTTACCGTTGTCGCTCATGTCATATCCAGCTAGAAGTCATCCCCTGACATCTTCCTCTTTGACTCCGTTTGCCAGGCCAACGGAGGTACGGTTTTTGGACGATAAAAAATGACCATTTGAGAGGAAGAAACCCAAAGTCTGTTGGAAAGCGGCCCACTTCGGCTACGAGCAAAACCAGCCTACCTACCCCCTGCCAACTGCCACCTCCGGCAAAAGGAGAAGCAACTCCAATTCTCGTGAGCCTTTTCCCAATGCCTTTCCACCGTGTCATCTTAATTAAAGGCCCTTCTGATAAATCTCCCCACCTTTCTTTCACCTCTCTCAATGGCCACCAAAATCCGTAGATGATAGATGAGATTGAGATCCGTTTAATTGACCTCTATACATAACTGTTCTCCAAAATAACAAAATATCATACAAAATTGTAGGATATTGACATCAATTTCATGTGGTTGCTGTCTGCATGGACTATCCCAGTAATTAGATACAATATTAATTTATTTTTAGAGTTAATTGCATTGAGAACTTTTTAATTAGAAATGTAGAGAGAGAATCAATCTTTGTATGTGACACACTACAAGAAAAATCGCGGATAGCGACCGACATATTCGGTCGCTATTCAGTCGTAGATCGGTCGCAAATCCGCATTGCGACCGAACAGACACTATCTAGCGACCGAATATGTCGGTCGCTATATCATAGTCGCTATATAGCGACCGACATAATTCGGTCGCAGTATCAGTCGTTATCAGAGACCGATTATAATCGGTCGCCTCACCGGTCGCTAATAATTCGGTCGCCATTCAGTCTCTATTCGGTCGCTAAAATTGTTGTATTTTAAAAAATAAAATTAACCTATCGGATTAAGTCGGTCTCAATTCGGTCGCTATTCGGTCTCGAATTATGTTGTATTTTTAAAAATAAAATTAACCTATCGGATTCATTCGGTCTCAATTCGGTCGCTATTCGGTCTCTAATTATGTTGTATTTTTAAAAATAAAATTAACCTATCGGATTTATTCGGTGGCTAGTCGGTCGCTAGTCGGTCGCCAAGTATAATTATTTAATAAAAGAAATATAATTTATAGTCGCTATTCGGTCGCAATTCAGTCTCCATACGGTCGCTAATTTTGCATTATTTTTTTTTAAAAATTTATTTAAACTGATAAATAAATTACCTGATAAATAACAAATTCATAACATAAATATAAAATCAACTACACAGACAACAATATCGACAAATCTCAAATTCATCACATACAAGCACCTGATAAATAACAATTTCATAAAACAATAATAAATCAACTACACGGATCACAATCTCCACGAACCTCAAATTACACACAATTAAAATAAAATCACAAATTAATCATACATCCATAATAATAAAATGACAACATACACAACTAAAATAAAATCACAAATCCTCCACATATGTCTCATCCTGGTCGTCGTCTCGTCCAACATCATCCTGGTCGTCGTCTCGTCCAACATCTCGCGACGGATGATCCTGTATATCATTTAAAAAAATTATAATCAAATCCTTAATAAAGAAATCAAGCATTAACAAGACTTAATAAAGAAATCAAGCATTAACAAGAGTATGCCAATAGTTTAAGCCAGCTCATTTTCATATATATAAATACACACACACAATATAAGTTCAAATTTCATCTTGTATTTTAAAAATGAAGTTTGAGCGCCGAGCTCAAACCGGGCATCCGATTTGGATTCCGTCAGTTCTGACAAGTCACTTTCATCTCCCCGGTCGTATTGGAATGATCGGCACGGCCATCCGACCGGTATTTCGAATTTTAGACCCCCGGACCCGTCCTAACAGTTCATTTGAACTAAGTGTATTTTAAAAATGAAGTTTGAGCGCCGAGCTCAAACCGGGCATCCGATTTGGATTCCGTCAGTTCTGACAAGTCACTTTCATCTCCCCGGTCGTATTGGAATGATCGGCACGGCCATCCGACCGGTATTTCGAATTTTAGAACCAAATGTCCCGTCCTAACAGTTCATTTGAACTAAGTGTATTTTAAAAATGAAGTTTGAGCGCCGAGCTCAAACCGGGCATCCGATTTGGATTCCGTCAGTTCTGACAAGTCACTTTCATCTCCCCGGTCGTATTGGAATGACCGGCACGGCCATCCGACCGGTATTTCAGATTTTAGACCCCCGGACCCGTCCTAACAGTTCATTTGAAATAAGTGTATTTTAAAAATGAAGTTTGAGCGCCGAGCTCAAACCGGGCATCCGATTTGGATTCCGTCAGTTCTGACAAGTCACTTTCATCTCCCCGGTCGTATTGGAATGATCGGCACGGCCATCCGACCGGTATTTCGAATTTTAGACCCCCGGACCCGTCCTAACAGTTCATTTGAACTAAGTGTATTTTAAAAATGAAGTTTGAGCGCCGAGCTCAAACCGGGCATCCGATTTGGATTCCGTCAGTTCTGACAAGTCACTTTCATCTCCCCGGTCGTATTGGAATGATCGGCACGGCCATCCGACCGGTATTTCAGATTTTAGAACCAAATGCCCCGTCCTAACAGTTCATTTGAACTAAGTGTATTTTAAAAATGAAGTTTGAGCGCCGAGCTCAAACCGGGCATCCGATTTGGATTCCGTCAGTTCTGACAAGTCACTTTCATCTCCCCGGTCGTATTGGAATGACCGGCACGGCCATCCGACCGGTATTTCAGATTTTAGACCCCCGGACCCGTCCTAACAGTTCATTTGAAATAAGTGTATTTTAAAAATGAAGTTTGAGCGCCGAGCTCAAACCGGGCATCCGATTTGGATTCCGTCAGTTCTGACAAGTCACTTTCATCTCCCCGGTCGTATTGGAATGATCGGCACGGCCATCCGACCGGTATTTCGAATTTTAGACCCCCGGACCCGTCCTAACAGTTCATTTGAACTAAGTGTATTTTAAAAATGAAGTTTGAGCGCCGAGCTCAAACCGGGCATCCGATTTGGATTCCGTCAGTTCTGACAAGTCGCTTTCATCTCCCCGGTCGTATTGGAATGATCGGCACGACCATCCGACCGGTATTTCAGATTTTAGAACCAAATGCCCCGTCCTAACAGTTCATTTGAACTAAGTGTATTTTAAAAATGAAGTTTGAGCGCCGAGCTCAAACCGGGCATCCGATTTGGATTCCGTCAGTTCTGACAAGTCACTTTCATCTCCCCGGTCGTATTGGAATGACCGGCACGGCCATCCGACCGGTATTTCAGATTTTAGACCCCCGGACCCGTCCTAACAGTTCATTTGAAATAAGTGTATTTTAAAAATGAAGTTTGAGCGCCGAGCTCAAACCGGGCATCCGATTTGGATTCCGTCAGTTCTGACAAGTCACTTTCATCTCCCCGGTCGTATTGGAATGATCGGCACGGCCATCCGACCGGTATTTCGAATTTTAGACCCCCGGACCCGTCCTAACAGTTCATTTGAACTAAGTGTATTTTAAAAATGAAGTTTGAGCGCCGAGCTCAAACCGGGCATCCGATTTGGATTCCGTCAGTTCTGACAAGTCACTTTCATCTCCCCGGTCGTATTGGAATGATCGGCACGACCATCCGACCGGTATTTCAGATTTTAGAACCAAATGCCCCGTCCTAACAGTTCATTTGAACTAAGTGTATTTTAAAAATGAAGTTTGAGCGCCGAGCTCAAACCGGGCATCCGATTTGGATTCCGTCAGTTCTGACAAGTCACTTTCATCTCCCCGGTCGTATTGGAATGATCGGCACGGCCATCCGACCGGTATTTCGAATTTTAGACCCCCGGACCCGTCCTAACAGTTCATTTGAACTAAGTGTATTTTAAAAATGAAGTTTGAGCGCCGAGCTCAAACCGGGCATCCGATTTGGATTCCGTCAGTTCTGACAAGTCACTTTCATCTCCCCGGTCGTATTGGAATGACCGGCACGGCCATCCGACCGGTATTTCAGATTTTAGACCCCCGGACCCGTCCTAACAGTTCATTTGAAATAAGTGTATTTTAAAAATGAAGTTTGAGCGCCGAGCTCAAACCGGGCATCCGATTTGGATTCCGTCAGTTCTGACAAGTCACTTTCATCTCCCCGGTCGTATTGGAATGATCGGCACGGCCATCCGACCGGTATTTCGAATTTTAGACCCCCGGACCCGTCCTAACAGTTCATTTGAACTAAGTGTATTTTAAAAATGAAGTTTGAGCGCCGAGCTCAAACCGGGCATCCGATTTGGATTCCGTCAGTTCTGACAAGTCACTTTCATCTCCCCGGTCGTATTGGAATGATCGGCACGACCATCCGACCGGTATTTCAGATTTTAGAACCAAATGCCCCGTCCTAACAGTTCATTTGAACTAAGTGTATTTTAAAAATGAAGTTTGAGCGCCGAGCTCAAACCGGGCTGTTCCTGGCTTCCTGCCATGACAGTTACCAGACTTTGGGGAGATCTTTTCACCTAAATTGGCATATTTTATTCATGTCTACATGTTACTTTCCTTATATTATTCTAGCTTTATGAATATTTATAGATCTGTATCCTCCCCCACTCAAGTGAATAGAATTTATACATATCTTTTCACTTTCAGTTCTAACCAAAATCTCTATACACCTATGGAAAATCCTGCAGAACAGTCTGCCTGTTGATTCTAATATCCAGAGGATAGGTGTAAGATGATATTTAGAGTTAAGAAAATGATATTTTCCCCTCCTCAATCTAAATTCTTATATTTTGTAAGATGATATTTAGAGTTAACAAATAGAAAATCAATCAAATAAAATACTTACCGGAGGCTGCTGTGCAGGAGGTGCAGGAGGTGCTCTACTACTATCAATTCCCAAGGATGTGAGCATCTGGGAGACGGTCTGAGCGACGATGGTTGAGATATTCTGAGAGATATTCTGAGAGACGGTCTCGTTGACGATCTGCCTAAACATATCTGGAGTCATGGTCGGGGCGGCACTGGAAGAACCATCTGGGGCTGCTGGTGTGGTAAATGGAGAGGTCGCATGTGAGACCGAACTCGAGCATGATGATAACACCCTAGTCGTGCCCAAGCTATGTCCAAAACCATAAACATGTCCTTTCTTGGGTGCCCCAGATGCTGCAACCCAAATGGCAGGATCCAACTCTGGACGCTGACTGTCATCCCCGTACCTCTCATCCATTCGTCTACTATATGAGTCCTGCAAAAACCAAAAAAAAACAAAACCAAATTATTCTACAATTTAATCTTAAATGAAAACTATTAATGTATACACTTACCGCTACCTCCCGAGCTTTCTCACTAATGTAAGCATTTGTCCCTTTCTTCTTATGAGTTCGATCAAAAAGTTCATGAAATTGAGCTGGCCGCTTTAACTGTGCTTCCTGTTATTCAAATAAATCACAGTTTCATAATAGAAACAAAAAATTTATATATGTAGAAGTGTACTTACTAATCTCGCTTTATGTGTTGCAAAGGAGACAGAGCCACCCGTGTGTAAATTCGCTTCAGGATGCGCTGCTCTGTTTTGCTTTGCTTTGTTTGAATTGGCATTCCATTTCTCCGCTTCCCAAATGTTGCACAGCTCTGTCCAATACTCCTTTCTCATCCACACAGGCCCATGCTCCTTCCATATGTTCTTATCAGTACTTGCACATGCTTTTTTTGCATATCTTCGGGCATTGTACATAAGATGTTTGAAATTATCTCTTGCAGTAGCTGTCCATGCAAATCTAGCACGTAACTCATCTGAATGTTCTGTGAATCGATGATTCCTCTATATATTAACAACAACAAAAATTTATATGTTACATAACAAAGTGGGTTAAAATAATAATTGAAAATGACTTAATATGATAAAATAAGATAAATACCAAGAACATAGAGAACAATAAATCCTGAACACCCATCGGAAAATCAGCAAAGCGATGGATGGGGCCTGGAAAATGTGCTTGAATTGTCTTTGTAATAAATTGTGATGCTTGGGCTGGCTCTATTTTATTCCTGAAATTAAAAATATTAATACCACAATGACGAATAAATAACAAAAATAATGCATTACGTACCCTTCATTTATCCACACTGCCCGCATCGTCTCATTACAACAGCCCTCCCCCTCATGATGACTCGCCTCGTCATCAGCACGTACTATACGAATTAAATAGTATAAATAAAACAAACTATCAAAAAAACATAAATATGCAAATGAACATACCTGACTCAGCTGGGGGAGGTGTAGATCCACTCGCCATGTGTGATGGCGGTGCATAGGCCGTCAATGTACCCGTTGTCAGTGGTAACGGTGCAGAGGCCGTGGGTCCTGTAAGGATAAGAATCAGATAACACAAAAACATAAAGAATTATTTTAAACAAATACTCAAATGAATTATACATGAAAGTATACATACCTACTACCGGTGGTAGCGGTGCATCCCTCGGTGGTAACGGTGCAGAGGTCGTGGGTCCTGTGAAAATAAGAATCAGATAACACAAAAACATAAAGAATTATTTTCAACAAATACTACAATGCATTATACATGAAAGTATACATACCTACTACCGGTGGTAGCGGTGCAGAGGTCGGTCGTAACGGTGTAGAGGTCGTGGGTCCTGTGAAAATAATAATCAGATAACACAAATACATAATGAATTATTTTCAACAAATACTACAATGCATTATGAAGGGAAAGTATACATACCTACTACCGGTGGTAGCGGTGCAGAGGTCGGTGGTATATGTGCAGAGGTCGTGGGTCCTGTGAAAATAAGAATCAGATAACACAAAAACATAAAGAATTATTTTCAACAAATACTACAATGCATTATACATGAAAGTATACATACCTACTACCGGTGGTAGCGGTGCAGAGGTCGGTCGTAACGGTGTAGAGGTCGTGGGTCCTGTGAAAATAATAATCAGATAACACAAATACATAATGAATTATTTTCAACAAATACTACAATGCATTATGAAGGGAAAGTATACATACCTACTACCGGTGGTGAAACGGAAGTAAATCTCCTCCCGCTACCCTCTCCCCTCCCACCTCTGGGAGTCCCACGCCGTCCTCGAACCATATCTTCAACTGGTAATAAAATACATGCATATTCATCAAATAGTGAAAGAAAGAAAGTTACAGAGTATTAAAATTCCCAGATAAAATTGTATACCATTAATCAAACATTCTCCATTTCTTCTTCAGATGTTGGAGATATAACAAATTCAGCATTCACATCTTCATTATCAGATTCATTTTGATCACTAATATATTCCTCCTCTTCGGAGTCCCCCAACTGTATTTCTGGTTGTTCTGGATCGACTTCCTCCACTTCATTCTCTTTAGATAAAGACGGTGCCTCCACAGATTCATCACTAGAAGCAGGCAAGTCTACATCATCACCCAAGTCTGATTGAAAGAATTCGGCATTCACATCCAACTGCTCTGTTTCAGTCAAATCCAACTCATAATCCGGGAAAAGCCTTGTCTTAACCTTGCAAACTGCCCACCAATCATTTCTTTCTTTATTTCTAGACGATGGATACTTTGTATAATAGACCTGCTGGGCTTGTGCGGCCAAAATGAATGGATCATAAGTATTCAATTTAGACTTATGTCTGATATCGACAATCCCATATGTTGTGTCATTTCGAACAGAATTAGGATCAAACCAATGACACTTTAACAGAAATATATGGTTGTCATCTCCGAGATATTGCAATTCTAAGATCTCCTCAATAATACCATAATAATCACATTCGTTTTCATTATATGTACTTCCTTTCACACATACCCCGCTGTTCATTGTTGACTTATTCTGCCCATATTGTCTAGTGTGAAATCTATACCCATTCACAATAAATGCTGGATATGTACGTGCAACTTTCGATGGGCCATAACTGATCACTCGAATTCTTTGATCAGTAATAAAATCATTTTCAACCTACATATGGACAGCACACTAGTCAGAATTTGTCATTGACCCAACAAGGAGAAAGAGTAGTAATAATACTTACACGATATTTCAGCCAAGAAGCGAATGATTTTTCTCGTTCTTTTTCAACCTCCATGTCAGTGAGATATGGACATCTTTGGATTAATTCTGAGTCAAATTGTCTGTATTACGACCATTGGAGCATTATAGATGGAATGAAAAATAATAAGTTATAGACACAATGTAATTTGAGCAGAGAACTTACGCAACATAAGGTTCAACCTCCATACAATTTAAAAGGATGTAAATTTCTGCACAGTGCAATTCTCTATCATTTAGCATCCGACTCGAGGAACGTCCATACGCACGTCCAGGATACTTAAATATCGACAGTCGCTCAGAGTGAACGGAGTCTCCCCCATCATCATTACGTGGTGGCCGAGTTCGACGAGTTTGTACCTCAGGTTCAAAGTACATTGAACAGAAATTTGATATTTCTTCCATAATGTACGCCTCGGCAATGGAACCCTCTACTTTTGCCTTGTTGCGAACTTTCATTTTCAATTCATGCATACACCTACCAGAATGTTCATAAGATAATGAAAAACACATCACCATGTAATTGAATTATGAGGAGAAAATATATATATATTACCTCTCAAATGGATACATCCATCTAAATTGTACTGGCCCTCCTACTTTAGCCTCATATGGTAAGTGTATAAGCAGGTGCTCCATTGAATCAAAGAATGATGGTGGAAATATCTTTTCCAATCTACAAACTGTCGTGATCACATTCTGTTCAATAGTTTCCACATCTTCATACCTGAGCTCTGATGCACATAAAATTTTGAAAAACTGACTTAACTCAGTCACTGCTCCCCATATCGCCTTCGGCATCATATCACGAAATACAATAGGTAACAACCTCTGCATGAACACATGACAGTCATGACTTTTCATTCCATATATTTTCCCCTCATTTGTATTCACGCAACGAGCAATGTTAGACACATAACCATCTGGAAATCTCAACTGTTTTAGCCAAGAGCATACTTCTTTAATCTGTGCAGCTCCAAGGGCGTAACTTGCTTTCGGTTTAACTGTTTTACCATTTCTATCAATAAGGTACAGTTCTGGACGTTTACAATGTATTTTCAAGTCTAAACGGGCATTCACATTATCCTTTGTTTTGCCTGTTATGTCCATAACAGTGTTGAACACATTATCAAAGACATTCTTCTCAACATGCATGACGTCGATGTTATGTCGTATAAGAAGAGTTGACCAATAAGGCAATTCCCAGAAGATACTTTTTTTGACCCAATTGTGATCCTTCCCAAATCCAGGGAGTTGTCTTGTGCTGCTCGACAATTGTGCTATATCTGGTAAGTTCTGTACACGTGCTGCTAAATGTGGACCAGACAACCGTTCAAAATCAGCTTCTTCCAATTCAATTCTGTTCTTTAAGAATGCATCTTTTTGCCTTCTAAACGGATGGTCCCTTGGTAGAAATCGTCGATGACAATCAAACCAGCATGACTTGCCACCATGCTTAAGTACAAATGATTTGGAACTGTCCATACAGTAAGGACATGCTAGTTTTCCATGAGTGCTCCAGCTAGATAACATTCCATATGCAGGAAAGTCGCTTATTGTCCACATCAATGCAGCCTTCATAGTGAAATTTTGTTTTCTGCATGCATCATAGGTAGTAACCCCATCAGTCCATAACAACTTCAACTCATCAATCAACGGCCTGAGATATATGTCTAATTTTTTCCCAGGACTTTTTGGACCAGGGATCAATAATGATAGAAATAAATGCTCTCGTTTCATGCACATATTTGGCGGAATATTATATGGTGTCACGAAAACTGGCCAGCAAGAGTAGGAAGTCACTGAACCTCCAAATGGATTGAATCCATCAGTACATAAACCCAGCCTTACATTACGCGACTCTTTTGAGAAAGTAGGGTGAGCACGGTTAAAGTGACTCCAAGCTTCGGCATCTGCAGGATGACTGATTACATTATGTTGTCGACGTACTCTTTCCGCATGCCATCTCATATGTTGAGCTATCTTTGGTGCCATATACATTCTCTGCAATCTCGGTGCAATAGGAAAATACCGCAATGACATATATGGTATATCTTTTTGCTTTGAATTGTCCCCTTTCTTAGGCTTGAATCTATCATGACCACATATGGAACATGATACCTTACTTTTAGCCTCATTATAATATAGCATGCAATGATTAGGACATGCATCTATTTTCTCATATCCAAGCCCTAAGTCAGTGACCATCTTCTTTGCACGATAAAAATTTTCAGGTAATTTCTCATCTTGTGGCAACATACTTTTGATAATCAGTAACAAACGATCAAAACAAATCTCACTGATGTGAAATTCAGATTTCAAGTTCAATAATTGTGACACCGCAGACAGTCGAGAGTGATTTTGACATCCAGTCCACAATGGCTCATCAGCATCTTTGAGTAGCTGATAAAATCTTTCAGCTGTCTTGTTTGGCGGTTCTTCATTATGTACATGCTCCTCGTGAACATTGAATCCTGGACCAGCAGCATCTATGACCATATCAACATATGAACTTCCACTTCCAACATTGGCAGGCTCGTAGGTCGACCACAATGTTTCACCATGACATATCCAGTTTGTATAATCTTTAACAAACCCCTTTCTGTATAAATGACGTTGTACATCCCATGTTGTCAGCCACTTCAAATTCTTACAGACTACACAAGGACATCGGATACGACCCTCACAATCTACAGCTTCAATAGAATTTCTCAAAGCAAACTGAATGAATCTCTCAACTCCATTTTTAAATTCTATAGACACCACCTGATCAACTACTCTACGGTACATCCATGAACGATCTTCAGACATTTTCCCTATGCGAATGAAATGTAAACACACAAAACTTTAACATGTTTAACAAAATAAAAAGTACAACCCTTACCTCACATCGTCCATGTCTGCCATTTTAAATAGGACGGAAATATCATTTAGATCTTCACTTTTTAACCCATCTGTGAAGGTTTGATCGCACGATTAATTACTATATGTGTTGTGTTGTTTGCTAAAAATTTCGGCAGCATCTCCCCACACCTCTCCGATATACCACAAAATATTTATTGATTAAGAAATTTTCTTAAACACTTACTAATAAGTGGTTAAGAAAATAATCAAAATCAATAAAGGTATATCAGAGAGGAGTGAGAAGACGCAGCCAAAATTTTTAACAAACAACACAAACACATATAGTAATTAACCACCTAAGTGCGATCAAACATTCACAGACTGTCCAAACGGGACAATTCAAGACTTTGAGTTAGATATACACATTCTCATCATTCAAAATGAGAACGTGCATATCAATCCCAAAGTCTTGAACGGGTAGGTTGATTGGCACGGGCTTAACACGCTCTCCTAAGATGCGTGCAATGTTAGGTTGCACCCACGCATCTCAGCTCACATACAACACCCAACTAATTAAATATTGACAAGATAATAACACAATCTAAAAACATAGCAGTAACATGTGAAATTGGCAATACATGTACACAATGAAAACATGAATTTTATTTTAACATCCAACATAAAGACAACACTTTCACTAGCTATTTAGCAGAAATAAAATATAGCATGATACTTTTTAGCTTAAAGACAACACTGTCACTAGCTATGCAGAAATCAAGTAAAGAAATTGATAGTATCGTCACTGAATAAGACAATAATAAAACACACTTTACTTTTCATCCAACACTATCCAAACAGTACTCTTAGCTAATGACATGTTTTAGATATTCTAAAATTAAGAAACTGAGCTACAATTCTAAAATGTCAATGTTTCTCTAATACTCATGTCATGTAAATTTAAACATATCAATAATTTATGAGGTTGTCAACCACGACTGCTAATCTTTTTTTTTTTTTGAAAATCTACAAGATGACTAGTAGCTTCCATTGACAGATTCCCCATTTTAAAAAGGCGCGGGTTTACATGATTTGCAACGTCTCGACAGTCCTCAACTATTGTGCCTAGAAGATATTATCTCGTAGGGGTATGTCTAAAATTATTGCAAATTCTGATGAAATGGCCCACATCTGGGTATTATGGAAAGACCATCTGCATGTTTCTCTGGTTACTAGAGATGATCAGCAAATTACTCTTCTCATGGGTCTTAATGGTCAAGTCCCTTTTCACTTAACTGCAGTATATGCAAAATGCAATGTGATTGAGAGAAAGGGTCTTTGGACTTCTTTAATTAACGTCCACTCTAACATTTCTGGTCCTTGGATGGTGGCAGGAGACTTCAACTACATTACTGATACAAAGGAAAAAATTGGTGGTAATGATCCTAATTCGATTGCAATGACTGATTTTAAGGACTGTATATCAAATTGTGCACTTTTGGATACTGGTTTCAAAGGATCTTCCTACACTTGGCATAACAATCAATCAGGAAGCAGGGGTATTTGGGCCAGACTGGATAGAATTCTAACCAATTCTGATTGGATGGCTCATTATGCCTTCTCCGTTGAACATCTTTCCAGGGAAGTCTCAGATCATGCCCCTCTACTTGTGTTGCAGACTCCCCAGATTAAAAGGAAAACCAGATTCTGTTTCCAAAAAATGTGGACTTATCATGACCATCTTCTTGCTGATGTTAAAAAGTGTTGGGATACTAGTCCTTTAGCTTCTTCACCTACCTTAACCCTTTATCTTAAGCTCAAGAGTCTCAGGCAAATGCTTAAAGTTTGGAATTATCAAGTCTTTGGTAATATTCATAATAATGTGGCAAAAGCGGAGGATGATGTTATTAAGGCAGAACACGCTTATGACACCCAGCCTTCCACTACAAATCAGACTGCCCTGGATGAGGCTAAACTTGTTCTGTCCAAAATGTTGCTTCAGGAGGAATGCTTTTGGAGACAGAAATCTAGAGTCCGATGGCTCACTGAAGGGGATAGAAATACCAGATTCTTTCACTCTACCACTTTAGCTAAGAGGAAAAAAATGTGCATATCTCAACTTCAAAACTCTGCAGGCCTTCTCACTTCGGACCCTGGGGAAATGACTTCAATTGCTGTGACACATTTTCAGGAAGCCTTCTCTTCCCAACATCATTTAGCAGATAGTACTGTTCTTGACTGTATTCCCTCTCTGGTTGATCAGTTAGACACTGACACCCTCTGCTCAATCCCTACTGCCGCAGAAATCCAAGACTTATGTCTTCAGGCTATCCCAAGATAGTGCACCGGGCCCTGACGGATTCACAGGTGCATTTTACCAATTTGCTTGGGGGATAATTGCCTCCACTGTGATAAGAGCTGTGCAGGAATTCTTTACTTCCCATGAAGACTTACCCAGATCTGTCACTGCTACCCTGGTTGCTCTCATTCCAAAACAAACAAATGCTACCAGAATTTCTGAGTTTAGACCTATTAGCCTGTGCAACTTCTTTTACAAAATTATTGCCTCTATCATTAATACTAGGCTTGCCAGCATTCTTCCTAAGATCATATCTCCTGAACAATCTGCATTTGTCAAAGGCAGAAATATTATTGAGAATATTGCTTTGGCCCAGGAACTTACCAATGAAATTGGCATGAAAATAAGGGGCTCTAATGTGATGATAAAGATTGATATGGCTAAGGCTTATGATAGGCTTGAATGGGATTTTCTCTTCAATGTTCTTAACAGGTTTGGATTTAATGACCAGTTCATCAGGCTTATTAGAAAAATGGTGCACAATAACTGGTTTTCTATTCTTATAAATGGTACCCCTGCTGGATTCTTCAAATCTTCAAGAGGGGTGCGTCAAGGTGATCCAATTGCTCCCTCACTATTTATCATTGCAGAAGAGGTACTCAGTAGATCTCTGACAAAAGCCTTCCAATGTGGCCTCATAGAATGGTATGCTAGTCCTAGACATTGCCCGAATATTTCACATCTTTTGTTTGCGGATGATACCATCATTTTTTGCAATGGCAATCTTATTTCAATAAGGAATCTCCTTAAGATACTACAAGATTATGAAAGAGCTTCAGGGCAGTCAATAAACACAGGTAAAAGTGGTTTTTTCATACACTCCAGGAATAATAACTCTACTGCCAGGAAAATTCAGGATGTCACTGGTTTTGTTAAACACTCCTTCCCTCATAAGTATCTTGGTTTTCCCCTGATCAAAGGAAGATGCAAGAAAATTCACTACACTGGTATTCTACACAATATTCAGAGGAGGATTTCAGGTTGGAAATGTGGGATGCTCTCCTAGGGAGCAAAACTAGTCCTTATCAAGCATGTCCTGATCTCATTGCCCATATACTTTCTTACATCTTCTTCACTGCATATTGGAACTCACCAAGCTATTGAAAAATCACTTGCCAATTTCTTCTGGGGTTCATCTGATCATGGTCACAGGAAGCACTGGAGAAAATGGAACAAAATCTGCACTCCTATCTCTTAAGGTGGACTGGGTATTATATCACTAAGGAATATGGAAACTCCCTTAAGTGTTAAAATGTTGTGGCAAGCTCTTCATTCAAATACATTATGGGCCGAGTATTTCAGAGCCAAATATATTAGGAACTGTCCTCTCATCCAGGTTCAGTTTACAAATATGAAGGGTTTTGAAAGGAGAAGGTGGATCACTGCAAAAAATTTAATTATTCAGCATAAGAGGGTCATTATTGGAGATGGCAGCAGGACAAGCTTCTGGTATGACAGATGGATAGGCCAACACACCCTTGCTGATTTTGCATTGGCTGATAACACCATCAACCCTATGCTCTCTGTTCGGGACTTTATTGTACAGATGAATTCAGAAGACACAAATTGGCCTAACAGGTTTTTTACTGAAGAAATTAGCACTGCTTTGAAGCATGTTAAACTCAATCAGGAACATGACCTACCTGCTTGGAGCCTTTCTTCTTCGGGGAACTGTTCAGTCTCATCCACCCAAAAGGCTATTAGCAGGAACCAAGAGACTCAGACTTTCAATCAGTGGACTAGCATTTGGTCACCATGGCTGCCTTCCAAGATCTCCATTCATCTGTGGAAAATTATCAACAAGTGTCTTCCTCTGGATTGCAACATTCAGAAGATAGGGATTCCAATTTGTTCAAAATGCTGCTGCTGCAAGACCCCACAGACTGAAAATTATAACCACTTATTTATTTTCGGTGATTGGGCTTCTTACATATGGACATATTTCAGATCTAAGGGGTTGCAAATTGAAGAAAATTCAGCTACCTCAATGATACTCAACAATTTATGCTCCACTCAGAAAAAATCAATGTTTGGCCTATTTGGTCTAGCTGCTGTCGGAGTTAGTATGTGGGAGATTTGGTGTGCTCCACTCCATTCGCCAATCAATCCCCATATCTCGGACAAGAAATGAGCAAACAATCTGCAATAAACAAAGACTCAAATGAATATGAAGTCTGACACTTGCAGTTCATGCAAGCTAGTAACTGTGTGAGGAAAATTTTCCTCGCTAATGTAGTATCCTTGATTAAAGACTAACACAGAAGAAGTAATCTAGAAGAAGAGAACAAACAATCTGCAGCATAGAAAAGCTATAGAAAGACTTCATCAAGCGTATATAGTATAGGCACTTGTGGGCCTGTATACAAGTTAATATTTTCAGCGGTCGCTATTCGGTCTCCATGCGGTCGCTAATTAAATTTTTTTTTTCAAAAATTAATATAAAGCTACTATAAATCACCTGATAAATAACCACTTTTAATAAAATAAATAACCTGTTACATAACAATTTCATAAAAACATATAAAATTGTAAATACCTGTTACGGTACACTTGACATGTCGTCTGAAAACTTTGAAACTAAAAAATCTATTTGGTTTTCATCTCTCTCAACTCTCCCTTCCACACATTAGATGTTAAGTTTAATACCATAATGTGAGTTTCATGGTGAGTTAATGGAGATTTAACGACAGAATGGGATATAAAATACATTTTATATCACATATAGTTTTGCATCTAAATTCAACCGGGAGCACGGTTGGATAAGAGTTTTGAGATTTTTTAATTACCCTCCTCATATGTATTTCTCTCTCTCTCTCATCAGTAAAAGTTAGTTGGATTCTAAAGTTGAGAAAATTTATGTATTTAGTTGGACTTAAATTTTTGTAAGAACTTTTAATGATTAAATTCTCCCAATAAACCCAATAATTAAACGGAGTATAAACCTCTATTGGGACAATTGGATGCCTCAGCTCACAAAGCAACAAAATCGATCTCACTGGTCATTGGTCACATTTTTACGTCTTTATCTTTTGGTTAGCCGCCGTCCAATCTAAAGGCAAATGTATATATATATAATAATATATATATATGCCCCAAACCCCTTCTCTTGCTTATCGGATTGGAGGAGGAGAATAGATAAAAGGAATCCATGAACATTCGCCGCCGTTGAGACCTGCGCGGAGTGCACCAATGAGTTAAGTGGTCCCAAGGCCATGCATATCTCGCCAAGTAGCAGGCTAAGCTTTAATATTATCCTGATCAGATTGGGTCGTGGGCAACCCAAGATGATTTTGTATGCTTTGGACATTTTAATAGTGCCAAGGTGGCGTCGTATGGGTTGACCTGCATTTGGTAGGCCCTGATCCATCAACTCTTTTTGGTGACCTAGACGTCTATCTTCTCTACCTTATCTGAACTCTTCATTCTGATTTCATAGCTTGATATGTATAGTTATTCAAAAGTTTTGCTTCCTCTGGCCTTAGCCATTTTTTTATGTGTGTGTGAGAGAGAGAGAGAGAGAGAGAGAGAGAGAGAGAGAGAGAGAGAGAGAGGTACCTGTGTGTGAGAGAGAGGAAGCCGGCGACGACGGCGACGGCGAGCGGCGACGGCGAGGCGAGCGGCGCGGCGACGACGGCGAGGCGAGCGGCGCGGAGGGGGGCTCCGGCGGAGGGGGGCTCGGGCGGGAGGCCGCAGGGGGAGGGGGGCTCGGGCGGAGGTTGGCTCGGGCGGGAGGCCGCAGGGGGAGGGGGGGCTCCGGCGGAGGGGGGCTCGGGCGGGAGGCCGCAGGGGGAGGGGGGCTCGGGCGGGAGGCCGCAGGGGGAGGGGGGGCTCCGGCGGAGGGGGGCGGAGGCCGCAGGGGGAGGGGGGCTCGGGCGGGAGGCCGCAGGGGGAGGGGGGCTCCGGCGGAGGGGGGCGGAGGCCGCAGGGGGAGGGGGGGCTCCGGCGGAAGGGGGCTCGGGCGGGAGGCCGCAGGGGGAGGGGGGCTCTGGCGGGAGGCCGCAGGGGGAGGGGGGGCTCCGGCGGAGGGGGGCTCGGGCGGGAGGGGCGTGGGGGGGCTAGGGCGGAGAGGGGGCCGCAGGGGGAGGGGGCTCGGGCGGGGGCTCGGGCGGGAGGGCTCGGGCGGGAGGGGGGGCTCGGGCGGAGAGGGGCTCGGGCGGGCGGGGGCCGCAGTGGGGAGTATAACGGGATCAGCGACTGATTGGAGACCGAAGTAAATTCGGTCGCAAGAACAGCGACCGATTGGAGACCGAACTAAATTCGGTCGCCAAAACGGTCTCACATATGCGACCGATTATTTCGGTCGCCGAATTGGTCTCTATTTGGGACCGACTAGCGACCGATTTAATCGGTCTCTAAGTCGGTCGCTATAGCCACTTTTTCTTGTAGTGACATGATGTATGGAAAGAAGATCACTCCCCGTAGTAAGATTATTAGTCTCAAAAATAATTGTCAGAATATGTACCCACAATGATCCCAAAGAATCCTCCACTCAAGGAAAAAAATTGAAAGAGTTTTTTTTTAATTTTTGACGTCCCTTATAAACTTTGAGATATTAGGAATAAATCTCCCTCGTCTCACTACTTAGAAATAAGCCACCAAATTATTCTCCATTACAAGAAAATGTCCCTACCGTTTGTCTCCATAAGAAAAGATTGAGATTAGTCTAACCCAACTATGGTTTAGGTTAATTGGGAGAGAGGAAAAGATCATAAGGTCTTCCGGTAACCATGACATTGAGTGAGTGCCCAGAGAGAGAATGAGAGAGAGAGAGAGAGAGAGAGAGGAGGGGAGGGCACCGGAGGGGGTCTCCCCCTTCGGCACCGATGCACTCACCTAGTGGGAGGTGCGCAGGGAGAGAGAGAGAGAGACGAGGTCACCAGGGTCTGGGGGGAAGATCTAGAGAGAGATGCAGGGAGAGAGAGAGATGGGTGGGAGAACGAGAGGGGGGACAGATCCGTCGGAGGGGGGCGCTGGGTCTGGGAGGCAAAGATAGAGAGAGACATGGAGGGAGAACAAGAGAGGGGGGACGGGGTCATCGGAGAGGGGTGCCAAGGTCTGGGGGCAGAGAGAGAGATGCAAGCCAGGAAACAGAGAGGGGGAGGGAGAATGACAGGGGGACAGGGCTGCCCTTGGCCACCACGACCAGGCCCTTTGGTTCTCGCGAGCACCTCTGGCAGCTCTACTATTGTTCGTTGCCCCTTCTGACACGTCAGTGGTGCTAGCTATTGGTGAGAAAGGGAGAACCAGAGGAGCGGAGGGCGTTGTCAATGACGTATGGAGAGCAATGACCAATATCCGTGGAGGGGGCTCCCCCTCCACCTACTCGACCTCTATGCACAGGCAAGAGAGAACCATGACAGTGGTACTCGAAGAGAGAGAGAAAGAGAGAGAGGGAGTGTCGGAAGAGAGATAATGGGAGGGTAAAATGGCAAAATAAAATATTAATGGGATAGGGAAAAGAATATTTGTCAGAATATTTTATTTTTTAGACGATTGTTAATTAGAGAGGTTTATTTACAAGTAAAAAGATTTGGAGGGTTTATTTATAAATAGTGAGATTAGGGGACCTATTCATAATACGAAGGGTCGAAAACCAAAAAACATAAATTAAAATATTTTGGCATCAAACTCTCCCATTAAAGAACTTGGAAATATCTTAAGAAAGAAATAAAGACTTCCTCATTGGGTTAAGAGACTTGTGTGTATTCTTTCCAGATATGTGGAAAGAATTCTTATCATTCCTTGTAGTAAGATTATTAGTCTAAAAAATAATTGTCAGAATATAGCATGATAGTCACCAATGATCCCGAAGAATCCTCCACTAAAGGGAAATAAAACTGAAAATATTCTGACATCAAACTCTCCCATTAAAGAGAACTTGTAAGCACCTGAAGAAAGAAATAGAGACTTCCCCGTGGGGTCAAGAGACTTAATTATGTGTATTCTTTTCTTCTTGGGTGAGTTGGAAGCTTCAACTACGGTCCAAATTAAGAGCAGGAAAGAATTCTGTGTTTCGTCTAACTATGGATTATAGATTCAAGTACTGCACCCCAAAGTAAAAGGAAAGGAAAGAACAAGGAAAGAGAAAGAGCCTTTCTTTCCTTTCCTTTTCGTTGGCATGAGCCCCCTCAACCACTCCCACATTTCTTCTGCTAGCCGATGGGTTGATGCTCTTTCAATTCGTCTAGATCGGTATAATAAAGTTTTATCAAACACACACTCGATGTGATTATTCCTAGGAAATATCTCTCTCCACTCTCCAGCTAACTCTAAACTTGCTGTTCACTAAAGGGCGAGTTTGTTAACGGAGTGAGTTAAGGGCGTGTGGTCTATTCGAGGTGACTCACTCGGCTTCTAATTTTAATCAGGGTCGGTTAACTCATTCCACTTATTTCTTAGAAATTGAATGAGTTAATCCACTTTAACTCTATCTAATCTCGATTAAGAAAAAAAATATCAAACTAAGAATAATCCACTCGACTCAGATTAACCTATCTTACCCGAGCTTTTAATCCGTTATCAAACAGGGTCTAAGAAGTTCAGATAATTATTTTCCACTTAGAGATTAACTTAATTAATATAACCGATTAATGTTGAGCGACACATACTCCCAAAATTATTCACACGAATCCATTGGAACGAAATAAATTAACGCTAACATAACCTCGACAAAGATCCTACGGCTAAATGGCATAATGATTTTTCTTAAAGAAAGTTTAGAGGTTAAATCTCACTTCCACCACGAAGGGAGAATTTGGCCACCAATTAATGCACTCCCTATATCAGTGTATGCAGTCTTATTTTGTGTAATAATTATAAACATAGCTTCATTACATATATAATTATTAAAATACCACTCATATATATGTATGTACACATATATAATATTATTGCGTAAACATAAGTGCAAATTAAGATAACACTATGATAATAAGTTGTCATTGAAGAACATGTGGCAAATGCATAGAGGCACTTCTGTACTTGCGTTCACATTGTGAGGGCACGTTTGCATTAGTTAGTTCAACTGGTAATTAAGAATCTTTTAAACTCTAGTCAAAACTTTCGCTCATCTTACATAAACCTATGGCTACAAATGAGAAGGCAACTTTTGTATGTATATCCAAAAATGACATTTCTGTAATTATATATATATATATAATGGAGTTATTTGCAATGATATATATAATGGAGTTATTTGCAATTATCTCTATTACATTCCGTGATGGGACCTTCAATTTTAAAAAAATGGATGTTAAAATTATATATATATATATATATAACCCCAATGGTACGTGCATGGTAAACTGTAAAACACGATTCTTAAAGCTTCTTTTCTTCTTTCCCTTTGCTGTCTTCTTGCTTTTGGAAGTTGAAACTTGTTGCTTTCCTGCTGTTGTCACCTTTTGACTTCTTTTGTGCATGCACAACAAAAGCGAAGACTGAAAGAGAGCAATCTTTGAAATTCGATGCTGAAGACCCAACCTGTACACACAAATCTTGTGTAGAGAAACCGGAAACTATTCTCATATGATCAAGAGAGGAAGAGACCTTAATTAAAGCTCCTTTGTTCTTTTCCTTTACCTCGTCTTCTTTGCTCTGGGCAGCCAAAGCTCGTTGCTTTCTCATCAGTGTTTCGACCTTTTGAATCGTATTTGTTGTTTTGTTTTTTCTTGGCAAGGCCTTTTGAATTGTTTCGTGTACATAGAAAGTGAAGGAAGAAAAATAAAAAAGGGTTCCACTCCTTGGGATCAAATGGTGAGATCGACCTGAACCTGTAAACCCACAAATCTTGTCTGGAGGGAGAGAAACCAGAAGTTATTCATGAACAAAAGGAAGGTATGCTTCTGCTTCTCTTCCAAATTCCTATCCTTTATCTTGCATCTAGCTAGATTATTGGTTTTGTGTGTATGCATGTTTTGATTTCTTTGCAACTTCTGTATCTACTGCTATCAGTAGTTCTTCACAGGGAGACCCCCCCCCCACCCCCAACAAGCCCAAGAACAGCTAGCGTTACCGGCAGTAGAGCTCACCCGGCCACCAACCCCCCGCCCTGCGCCACGGCCACGTGGATGGTGGCCGGCACCGGCAGCTGCGACTCTACCACCACCTTGTTCCCCGCCACGGTCCGCAGCGCGTGCCCCGCGAAAGCCGCCAACCCGGCTCCGTCGTCCACCCGCAGCGCGTACTCCACGTGGTCGATGCGGTCGGGGAACAGCAGCACGGGCGCGAAATCCACGGCCCACGACGTCCCATTTCCCCGCGCCGACCCCCTCGCTGAGGTCGCCCGCGCCGCCATTCCCCGCACCACGTTCCGCTCCACCACCACCTGATCCGGCGCCGCGAAATTCCCCGCGGACTGATCCAGCTCCACGATGGCCACCCCCCCGCCGCCGCCGGAGAACATGTTGTCCACGATGGTCACCCCCTGGATGACCCCCTTCACCGACTTCAGCACCACCCGGGCGTCCCCGAGGAAGAAGCACCCCGCAACCAGCAGCTGCACGGGGTCCTCCGCCACGATGCCGGTGTAGTCCAGATAGCAGTTCACCACCCTCGTCTGCGTCAGCCCGGGCAGCCGGAGGTAGATGCCGACGCCACCCCACCCGGTGGCCTTGTTGTAGCAATGCACCCCTGTCAGCGTGTTGGCCTGCCCGGACACCACCACCCCCGTCGCCGCCGAGAAGATGACCACGTCGGTGATGGCATTGTCATTGCCGGCCAGGTTGATGCCCACGCCTGTGAAGCTCCGCTCACCCGGGTCCGCCCCGGCGGTTATGTGCTGGCCGAGGTAGGAGTTGCTGATGTAGGTCTCGTGGCCGCCCCGCACCAGGACGCCGTCGGTAGCGAAGTGCACGATGTAGCAGTTGTCGATGGTGGTGCGGAGGGACTCGACGACGGCGATGCCGCCGCCACGGTAGTTGGCGTCGAGCATGAGGTCCCGGAGAGTGATGTACTCGTAGTCAAGACCCGCCGAGGGACCGTTGGCGGTTCCGCCGTCGGCATTGCCGGAGGCCCAGAGCTCGATGAGGTACCCGTCCGCGGGGAAGTCGTCAGTGGCCACCAGCGAGCCGCCATGGATCTGGCCGGAATCCGTACCCCAACCCCACGACGCGTAAGAAAAATGGGAGTGAGGTGGCCAGCTGGGGGATCACAGGTGACAGGTGGGTGGATTACCTTAAGATTACCGCCGCCAGAGGCGGGTAACCGTATCGGGCGGCTAACCAGGTAAGTCCCACCGTCGAGGTGGACCTCGGCGCCGCCGAGGTCGGCGATCCCGGCGAGGAGGGTGCGCCCGGGGGACGGCGCCCGGAAGGCGTCGGCGACGGCGCGCGAGATGGCGTCGACAGAGTCGTTCCTCCCGGTGGGGTCGGCGCCGTAGTCGGTGACGTGGAACACGCGCGGCGGCCTCGAAATAGGCGGCAACAGACCCTGCATCGGCCAGGGACGTCCTCAGCAACGAAACCCCCACACCTTACACCCTGCGAGGGAGCCAGAGAAGAGGGGAGACTCACCGGCGGGAGGGCGACGGCGTCCAAGGAGGCGAGCAGGGATGAGGCGGAGTAGTGAGGGGCCCGGAGCCGCTGCATTCTGCTGACGTGCTCGTGGAAGGAAGCGGGGAGGCCAGGCCGCCGGGGGCGCGACGGGGGCAGCACTGCCGTCGGGTGGCTGGCGTCGGCGTGGTTAAGCAGTGCAGCCACCAGATATAGGACCCCGGCGGCTGCGGCCAGCAGCCGATGGGGGCAGCCGCCACTGCTGCGTGGATCCGCCGCCGCCGCCATCTTCCCCTTCAGACAGCCGTCTTGTCTTCTTTGAGGGTTGCCCGGGGGAAGCAGCTTGGGGTCGGTTTGAAGTTTGTTGCCGTATGGTTTATGAGCTCAAGGAGAGGAGGCGGGGGGGGAGGGTGGGGGGCTGTTGGGGAGGTGGGCTTGGTTTTGTTCGGGCATTGGGTGGTACGTTCTTCTGGCATTTATAAGGGGGTACCGTGACGGAGAGGAGGTGACGGCGGAGAGAGAGAGAGAGAGAGAGAGTGAGAAAGGTGGGTCGTGTCAGTGGAAGCAGGGAGAGTAGGGCTGTGGGCATCTCGTTGGTAGAGCGGCGGGGATACCTTTGGTTATCTTTGATACATGGTTTAGTTTGGGTGAGCAATGCACACCTTGCGTTATTAAACACTTCATCGTCTGCACAAAGTTATGTTTCCTTTTCTGCAAGGTTTTTTTGACTTGGGAATCCAAATCTCTCTAACTTTACTCTTTAAATCACACCCCCGGTCAGATCGATGATTAAAAAATGAATTTTAAAAATAAATTTATCATTATTTATTTGATCCGATCTTTTTTTAAAAAAAATATTTAGATCATTCGATATAGATGTGACTTGTACGGTAAATTAAGAAGATATAGATCTCACGTCAAAAAATTCTAAAATATATATATAACTTGGTGCATATCCATGGTGTCACGCTGAGCATTTACTCATTTTGGATAGACATCTTTGGCTCGGATAGTCACCGGGTAAAATTGGGGTTAAGTTGTTTCCACGAGAGAGATGAGTTAAAAAAAAAGGGAGAAGTGGAGGTTATCTCTGATTAATTCGTTCCCATAGATTAACTTCGAGGTTCGATCGGGGGTTCGGGACGCACATATTCTAATTAATAAGACGCATAAGTAATTAATGTCGGCACATGGAAAGGCATGCATACTATATGGAAAAAATGATTGGGACTACTTGCTGTCCGTGGGCAGAGTATTATAACAATGATCTGTACGAGGAGTTGCTTTGGCGAATGCATGAATGAAGTCACTAGGCATAGATCGAACTCGATCGTCAATTATAATACTCGTAGAAAAAGGAGGGATAATTATTTTTATTTAATTTATTTTTGATTATATATATATATATATATATATATGTAACCACATGTGTTGTCCGGTTCTCAGTGGGACTAGCCAAAATTAAGTTGGCGAAATGAACCCCATCATTAATTATTAGAGACCCTATCCTACCACTAGGAAGAGTACGTAGTGGAGTCATCTCTCGATCTACTCCCCATGGGACGTACTGATTAATCCTAGAGTCCAGGAGACGCTAATTAATATGTCCAGTGTTCGAAGCGTGCAATATTGCTTGTACGGTTGTCTTGGCATGAACAACACGATGGAACTGGTTAGTTAATAACACGTTTCATCATCAGCTAAACCATGGATGCATTTTTTTGTTGTCTAGTTCTCAGCTGACCCACACGCCTTCGCAACTCTTAATGATACATGGCTGGCCAGTGTTTTAATTAGATGGTGATGATGACGATGATGTTCTAAGCGAGACGGACATCCACGCCAAGACATCACTTACTTCTACCCTTTCTTTCTTCCACTTTTGGATACCAAATCCAAGGTTCGGATGACCATTGCCTTTGGGTGCGCGCCTTCAAAGGTTCTGATGGCTTAAAATATAAGCCTTTTTGAGAGGAAGAGAGCCAAAGCCTGTACATGTGGCAAAGCAACCTGAGAGCGAACCAGCTGCTAAACCACCGTCTGCCCACCTCCACGGCCAGTAATGAGAACAGCCCAGAGTTTTTCAAAGCCTTCTCCAGTGCCCTTACCACAGTGCCATCATAATTAAAGGTCCCTCCCTCCAGTGAAACCTCTCCACCCTTCTCTTCTTCCAATAATGGTCTTCACCAATTAATTGAGGCCAGCTAGGTTTTCTTTATTAATTACTATAGTTCGTCGTTGGGTAATTTGATCGATGCGTGTGGGGCTGGCTTATCATTATCTATTCTTTTCCTTCCTTTTAATATGAGTTGGATCCCCTCCACAGCTGCCCCCAAGAAAAGGAAAGAACTCTCTCTTTCGTTTTGCCATGAATCGGAGTTGTATCTACTACTACTTCTAGGTAGGAAAATAAAGAATTATTGCTTTCATAGCTCTTTATGTAGTGTAGTGCCCATATATATATATATATATATATATATATATATATATGTTGTTTCCAGTAGCTGATAGCTGATGCCACATCAAAGGTTAATTTATTTGAGTTCTTTCAGTACGTACTGCGCCTTCAAACTAACCCTGGCTAGTTCTTCGTTGGAAGAATAATGGTGACGGGCTGATGCCAGTTTTACCGATCGATCGAGCAGACAACAACTCTCAACCTATCTACGGCTAGTGAGGAAGTCAGGCCGGGTTAGTCAAGATTAAGTTTGAAACTCTTGTTAAATTCCATGCGGTTTGGTCCGAAGAGTGAAGAGTATCAAGTACTGTTGCATGTCAAGCAAGATTGCACTGTCATATATATATATGTATATGTGAGGTCGGCATCACACGTTTAATTAACACGTTGTTCTCTTCTGATAAGGGTTTGTAATCCCCTAATAGGAACATGATAGCTAGCCTTCGTGCATGTGTCTCTCCAATTTGTTTCAGATACTCGATCACTTTCAAAATGATACGCCGATGTTATCAACTAACGCCTTTCGTACGTCCGAGCGTTGCCCACGGGACAGAGGACATCCAGAGAGACGTAATAACGGGCAAAATGCGTGTACGTGTACGTACGGCTACCAAAGCCACGGATTAATTAATTATAATCCCGAGTTAAACTTAACAGCCTTCATTTGTTAGGCCCATTCAAGCCATCTTTTATTCATTATTTTCACAGACCATACATATATATATATATTAGTAATGCCCCACCCAATCCGGTGTACAAGGCCGTGTCAAATTGTAACGTTTTGTTTCATTGGCCAAAAAAAAGTTGAAAAGACCCATTTTGTGTAGAAAAAGACATCCGCGTCTGACACGTACGGCGGGTATTTTTAAGTATTAAATACGAAGTGCACTCGTCAAAGAATATAGAATTAAACTATTTTACGAAAGAGTGAAATATTTTGTATATATGAATAAAATATTTTATTATAGAAATAAAATATTTTGTTAGACTTTAGAAATAAACTAAAAAGATATTTTGTATAAATAAAATATTTTGTTACGTGAACTTAACATTTGTTGTAAGGATAAAACATAAGAGAAATAAAATATTTTGTTACGTGAATATAACATTTGTTATAAGGATAAATTATTACATAAATAAAATATTTTGTTATAAAAATTAAACTTAACAAAATATTTTAATTCTATACTAAATATTTTATTTGTAGAATAAAATATGTTACTCTTTCGTAAAATATTTTATTCTTACATTTTTTCGTTGAACATAGTCCGTATTTAATGTTAAAAAATACACATCGTATAAGTCTATTTTCTGCGTAGAATGGATCTTTTCACCTTTTGTATGAATAAGATGAAATATTACACTTTAACATGACTTTGTGCATCAGATGCGATGCATAAAATATTATATATATATATATATATATACTAAATTTGCAGGTCTCGGTTGATCGAAATTGAGAGGTGAGGGTGTTGATTTCGTAGTTGAATTAATATAAAAAAAGGTGTATAGCTAGCTAGCTAGAGTTTTCTTTTCAATACAATATATATAACCATTTGGGATTTATTTTTTTTTAAAAAAAAGAGTGTCTAGAGTTGTATAATATTGTAAAACAACCGGCACTTCAGGCAAATATGATAATTCTATTGGCTCAACATTAATTCAGTAATGCACCGGCGGTATGCATGTATTCCATCTTGATTAGCAAAGACGTTGCTTTCACCATGTACCTACAGTAGTAGCTAGGATGTGGACGGCCATTGGCTTCTTGGTGCACCCACAAGTGTCTCTCTGCCCATTTCGGTGGCTTAAAAAATATATTAACCTTTTTCCCAGGAAGGAGCCCAGGGCTCGTGGCAAAGCTATCACCTGAGAGGACGACACCGGCCATATATGTCCAACCCAACCCACCACCTGCCGACCTCCACTACCACTTTCTACAGTTCATTTAAATTAAAGGCCCCTCGGTTAGACCTCTCCCCTACCCTTCACTTGTTTCAATGTCCTCTATATATTTTATTGGTTGAGACTAACAAGTAATCCTCTTTGAACTCCTCCCTCATTGGGTTTGTAACGCGTGGGGACTTGGTATTTGTTCTTTACGTCTCTTTACCATGAGTTGGAGCTTCGACTGCCCACCCAAGGAAACGGAAGGAATTCCTTCTTTCGTTTGGCGCTTCGCCTTCTCCCCAAAGCAAAAGGAAAGAATTCATGCCTTCTTCTTTCCTTGACTTAATTTGTCGTGAAAGCAATAGGCAACTTATGTATATATATATATATATATATATGGGGAGAAATATTAACTATGTTTATTTTTCTTTGTCCTTTTGGTGTAACCTTATATTCTTATTTTGCATACCCGGCCGGCCCGTACGCTTCTCCTTCACTTAAAAAATAATAGAACTATCAGATCGATGATAGGTTACATATATACTGCTTGTCATGTTTTCTAATATTTTGGTTAACTCAAAAGAGGCATGACTTGTAGAGTGCACGGACAATTACGATTAATTTCGTTAAAAGTCAGATACCAGATTAATTAAGTGGTCAGATGACATTAATGGACAGTTAATTGGTTTACTCTCTATTTGACCAATATTTAACCTAGACAAGACAGAGCCCACTCTTAATTAGCTGATCAAGAAACATGTATTCTTCTTGATATTATTTTGATGGACCACCAAGTGGGAGGAATTAAAGCAGTGGTTAGGAAAGGAACTAGCTAGCAAATCAATGGCCTTTATTTGCCGGGCAAAGACACACACATAAAAACACTAAACATGATGTACTATCTTGACTAGCTCCATGTCTCTTGTGTTAGACGCATCTAGTGCCTATATATGCGGTTATCAAGGCATGCATTATGACTTGTGGCCCGACAGCAACCTTCGTTGATTCAAGTTAATGAAGCATTTTTCTGTCGTTACAGGGCCAACTCGCACCCGATACACTACATATACACTACGGCTGTCTAAATGGGCTTGGACCCATTAGCGGACCCATTAATAACTTTGGGTTTGGACAGTGAAAGTGATTCAACAAGAGATCCATTAATTTGTGTTGAATGCAAGTGCGGACAGGTGTTCATGAATCTGGGTCTAAAATCAACCCATTTACCAAAGTACGTCAAGGTTCAAGCTAGATGAATTGTTTTTCAGGATTCGCTTGAGTTTCAACACTGTCAAAGGGAAACCC
Organism: Amorphophallus konjac; assembly: GCA_022559845.1. NCBI lineage: Eukaryota > Viridiplantae > Streptophyta > Magnoliopsida > Alismatales > Araceae > Amorphophallus > Amorphophallus konjac. The sequence continues at coordinate 65,462 of JAHNEJ010000697.1, forward strand.
AAAACCCATTTTTCAGGATTGCTTGAAATTAAGTAGTTGAGATGCAAGCAATGAGAGCAGGATGAAATTAGAGAGAACGAGCGAGGAGTGAGAGACTATGAGAGTAGGTAAAGAGAGAAGTTCAGAGAGGCGAATGGACGATACCGGACGACCAAACCAAAGATTGAACATCGAACCAGACAGAATTGATGAAAACCTTTTGAACCGGGTAAATTAAGTCTCGAAAGCCACTTAGCATCGACTTCACTACTGTTCATAACAACGGGATCGGCATGTAAGATCACGAACGCTCACGTCCTCCTTCCAGGCCTGATCATGTCAACAACAAGAGTTCGCTGCGTAGATCCAACTCTACAAGTTCTACTCGATATCGAGACTTTGTTTAATTTTGGCCTTTCGGTTTTAGGGTCCTCGGGTTATTTGTTGTTCTCCACCCCTTATTTGGGTGCCGTCCCTACCTTTGTACTTCTCTTTGTTCTTACTGTTTTTATTAATGGAAAATCGCTTGTCTGATGACCGAGGTAGCACGTCCTGTCTCTTCCGCAACGAAGGGATGAACGGACTCCCTCGTTTCTCACCTTGCAAATATTGACTTTGAGTTAAAAAAAAAAGCCACTTAACATCACATTTAAAAGATTTCATGCAAATAAAAGAAATTTTGACTTCTATTTACAGTAACAATCCTATGGGTGAGTGGTTCCGCACCCTCTCACGTGGTTTGACTGAGTGATTCCACACTATCCCATACCGTTGAGACATTGTGTGTTCGAATCCGGTCATGAGGTGAGTGAAAAATTACATGATGTGTAATTCTAAGTTCCTAATTATACATCTCTCGTTTGATAATACGTTGATTATAAAAAGATATTACGTCAATTAGTGATTATCTTAGAACTTAAAATGTCAAGTGCTTAAATTGAGTCCTATACCAAACTATGTTAGAATCGGGATTACCAAGAAAGAAAACGCAACCGAGTATACCACACCACGCAGAGACACCACAAACTACCCAAGAGAGACCCACCTCCAAGTGGGTTCTCTCTCTCTCTCTCGATTCCATACGATGCCGGGCCAGCTAGTCCCTGTCTCCTTCCAGGGCAGGTATCTGGCTATGCATTATGGCCTTCCATTGCCGTCCTAGCTCGCCACTGGTCGATGCAAATGTATAGATCGATGCACTGGGATTGGCTGAGCAGCATGCCATTCTGCCGGAGATCGACGGAGATTCGAGAGGGATCTCAGTAGAAGCATATACTGGTTGCGCTGCGCGTCGACGTCCCTCTCTCGACCGAGACCCGCGAGAGGTTTCCCCCGCCTTCTACGCTGGCGTTCCCCTGGGGTGCCTCGTGATCACCGCCCTTACGTGGCCGATAATTCTAAATTTCTGTGTCTTTGTTTTCCTATCCGTACGTGCAGCCGGATGCCTTATATATATATATATATATCCCATGGGCCGTGGCCAAGCGATCTGCAGGTGGCCAAGCGAGCTGTTCCCCCACCAGAAGCTTCCCGGCCAGGCGATCGATAAGGAGCATGTCCTGATCAGTCTCCTGACCAGTGGTGGGTGGCATGCGCATGGAGGGGAGGGCGACGTCGTCAGGGGACTCGCCGCAGCCTCCCTTGGGCGTGAGGTCGTCCTCCTCCCCCATCTCCGCCCGGGCGGAGGAGTCCTTCGACTTCAGGGGCTACCCTCCGCAGTCGGAGTGGGAGGAGTGCCCCTCCCTCCGTTGGCTGCCCAGCGGCCTCCGGTTGTCAGCTGCGAGACGAAGTGAGAGGTGGAGGTAAGGGAAGGGCCTCGTTGAAACTATACATATCTACATGTATATTTCACTACTCATCTGTGTTCTTCTCCTCCTTCGACGTTCCTATCCCCATGGCAACAGTGAAGGGTACGTCTCTCTGTGCAGACATGGGAAGGTGGGTGACCGGCGAATCTTTCCCTCCAAGGACCCGTGTGGTGTGAAGGACTGCTTCTTCATGCCGGCCGGAGGGCTCCTGGTTAGAGAAGATAAAGACCAAATCTGGTTGTGCACCAACAGGATTAAACATGGCGACCGGTTAGTCCCTATGGTTAACTATATGTGTTATATCAAACAAACTTTATTAATTACTCTCCGCAATTAGACTTCAACAGTTTTCTATTAAGATTATTGAAGGAATGTGTTCTATACACAAAGTGCTAGACAGCATCGTGCTAATTGTACCTCGGAAATGACGTACAGATCACCTGGTAACTTAATTTGCAGCCTTTCATTCAAGCCTTACCAAACACATTCTCATCTTGAAGTCCATAATTGGCATTGTGAAAGCCTGATTTTGGCCCACTGTAGTTGTGAGGGAAAAAAAAACTTTATCATGGAAGAAAAGTATAAAAAAGAAGCTTCATTAATGTGATCTTGATTAGTTGAAGTTTTGGTTATTTCAGAATTGTTTTCAATAGGGAACATAAATATGTACGTATGTGCTAACCATGCACAAGCTCTTATATATAGCTCTTGGCATGCTGTTCAACTCGTGGATGGCTACTACCTTGACATCCGTGGCATAATTGACACTACCACACTCCCGTCCGATACAGAGTATGCCGTCTATCTGCTTTTCAAATTTACAGGAGAGTCACTTGGCTTCGTAATGCAAGAAGCATCTCTAGAGATTGGATCCCAGACTTCCAAGCAAAACATCTGCTTACAGCCAGGGTATGGGGTTGCCGATAACAAGAAGGCCAAGATGCCGAATGAACCAGTGAATGGGTGGCTAAGTATAGAGATGGGGAAGTTTTCCACATGCAAGGGTGAGAACATGAGGCTGTTCATAAGTTTGACAGAAGGAAGAAGAATGGATCCAAGTAGAAAGACGGGGGGTATTGTTCCTGACAAGAAAGGGCTTATAATTGGAGGTGTCGTCGTTGAACCGACACTGATGGATCATGCAAAGAAGTTTGTGTGTCTCATGTTTTCACTCTCTCTCTTGTCCTCCAGAAAGGCTCTTCACAAGGCTTCTCCTTCTTCAAGCTAGCATTATCTATTCATCTCTATCAGAGAGAGGCTACTCCGATCCGAGGCCACTGTTCTTCTACGTGTATTATATATATATATATATCAAGAAATTATGTCTCATCAACCCTCTTCTTTCTCTCTAAGGATGTGTTGGAAAACTTCTTCGGACATATACAACAAATATATATATACGTAACCAAACGAGTTCAGAGTTGGATCATATACGTCGCAACGGAAACGAGACGTACACACGTATCAGCAGAAGTGGAAACAGAAAACATGTGTGTACCTTCGGCATCCGGGTATAAAGCCAGCTACCAGAGTCGACCTCTACCCGTGAATTATCGCGGAGTCACAGAGTCGACTACTAGAGTCGGCTCCAAGAGTCCACACTCCAAATCTATAGACTATGGTGATAGTTCCCCCAGAGATGCAGACCATATCAATCACGGGACCAACCCGCGACTGTCATCGTGCATTCGGCTCACCGACGCACTACCCTTGTTGTTGCCTCTATCACATAGAGGAGAATGACGAGAAGAGAGAAGGAATAGAGAGAATCAAGAGACGGGGTTGCCGCAGTCATCACGGGCTCTATGCTCTCGAGTTCTCTCTCTTTACACACACATGCACACACTGTCTCCCTTATACACTTCTCTGTCACCTCACAAACATACCGTGGTCAATAAAGACGAACTCCCACCATAGTACATCTCCCAACGTCCTCGTACTCAACAGACCAACTTGACAACGTGACGTTGTCCACCGACACGTCATCTCCCTTATCTCGCACACATAGTGTCCCCCTATCATTTCTCTTCCTCCTTTTTCCTTGCATTTAATCAACCCCCTTAAGAGGTATATATAGAGGAAGGAGAGGGAGAGAGGATAAGGGAGAGGGGAGGGAGGAGATAAGGGAGAGAGAGACGATGACAGGAGGATAAGAAGAGGAAGAGGAGACGAGAGGGGGGGACCGGAGCTCGCGATGAGGGGGGGAGCTCGCGATGAGGATCGCGAGCTCCCCAGTGGCAACCCGCGAGAGCATCACGCGAAACGTGTCCGCGCTCGTGGGCGGGCGCACGCCGGGGCCGCGCCCAATGGGCACTTGGCCCATTAATAGGATGTATTAATGTTCAGTTTTTATTCACGTTTCTGATTGTGAGCATCAACGAGAGAGTAGATGTGCTAGGAAGATATGCACAATGGGTAGGTGAGCAAGACATGTCATACCGAACTAGAGTGCTAATTGTATGCTGTACTAATTTCCAGCAAAGGAAATTCCTCATTAAGATGATAGGGAAGAGACATGCATGGATCTTTTCATGTGTGGTTTGTCATGGTCGGGAAGATTAATCTGAAACTGGAAAAGAAATCAAAGTTTGGAAAGATCAAATTAAGAAAATCAATTGATATATATATATATATATATATATATATATGTAATCTCCCTCGTTAGAGTCATTCCCTCCCCTGTTACAGCATATGCCGTAGTAGCAACTTCGCAAGATTTGACCCCAGATTTAATTGTGCCATGCACCCTATATATTATAACTAACAACGGGGCGTAAGTTCTTGCTACAATCCAAGGCTACAAACAAAACCTTCTACTATGCTTCTGCCTGTGGTTTGAATCCAGCGGCGCCAATCTTCACATTGCTGATCACTTATTATTGCCCACAAATTAAAAAACCGAACCACGATTATAGGCACAAGCATATATATGCCTTTCTTTATGTTTCCGTATAATGGAGTTGTTCCATGCATGGATTCATAGAATACGCAAACCTACGTATATCTTGGTATTAATAAACGGAACGCACATATTGCACCCGTTGCATTTATAGACACTTAATATATTATAGAAAAGTATGGTGATAATAAATAATATTCTTTAACATAAGCGGAAATCTTATATGTGCATGAATACTTTCTTCTTATGTATGCGAAGAAGTTGTAAAGGAGAATATCAGTCTTGAAATAAACTTGGGTTTTCCTAGCTTTTACATATCCCTCTCTCATTTCAAATTTAGCTTCTAATACCTGTAACTTATGTATTTTGTCAGGACTCCACAAAACTTGGAGTATTTTATGGATGGGTCCATCTGGTTAAGTACTGCTGGTTGAAGACAAAGGATATTCACAGAATATTCCGGTTGAAATCCCTGTAATATTCTATCATACGAAATCCGAGCTCCCGTACGTTTGTCACCTCGGCCATCCCATTTCTTGTCTGCTTGTCACGGTGCTGTATCAGCACCCCTTGTCCTTAATAAATAGCTGTTGGCATGAACGCATGATCATTCGGTTACTGCAACAAGGAAAATTAGGCACCATAAAAGTGGCGAGTTCCAAATGTCCGAGTCTGACTGTAACTCGGTGACGTACAAATTCTTGGAGTCGCTGCAATAATTTTCCCAAGAAATAGTCACAGACTCGCAGTCCATCTGCTCACTCCCTATATAAAAGGCACAGTTAGCTACAAGTGGCAACCTTTCAAATCAAACAGGGGAAAATTAATTCTCGGCCCAAACGAGGGATCTTAATTATTTTGTAGCCTATTGACCAGATGTTTTGTTATTAAATCCAAAGACTGGAAAGTTTTCAGAGAAGCAACCAAACAGACAATCGTCGGTCAGTCGGACTTGCTCCTGACATTTCTTTCGGGCAGGAAATCATACTATTTGCAACAAGGAAGAAATTAAAGAAGAGAATTTTTAGAGTGATCTCCGTGAAATTGAACCTGAAATCTACCGCACATCTGGGACCTAAAATTAATATACAAGGGCCGAAAATTACATTAAATGGTCGGTTAGCAATATACCACCATTGTGAGGGGTATTTTAGGATTTTCATGTCAGCACCGTTTATAATATGACGGTTCCTGTTAGTTTTGGGCTTGGAATTGACTTTTATATTTGTGGACCCGAAACTGAGAAAGAGGTCTCGCTAGGCCGGAAATTAGAGATGTCGTAAACATTTGGACTTGGGCTCATCTTCCCGAATCAAATCAACGAAGGGCTCAGCCCACCAGAAGGGGACCCGAGTGTGGCCCAAGTGACGGCCCCAAACCAGCGGACCAGCAGTCGGATCTGTACAGCAACCAATAACTCGGCCTCCGGTGCTTAACCGGGCCGGAGAGTTTATTTGTAGGGATAATTACACATGTACCCCTAGAATCTTATATATCTTACTCTATACTCTAATGTTCTTCAGATTATCATGTATAGTCCCACGATAGTTGTATTTTATTATATTTACCCCCCATCATCACCCACTGTTTATTTAATTTAATGTTAAGTAAATTAAGATGAAAAAACTAATATATCCTTGTCTAGTCTTCTCACATAATTAAAATAACCACATAAACATTCGGATGATTGATTTTTCATGTGATCTTGCATACCTCTTTAAAACCTTATATTTTATATGTTCAAATGAATATTACGTTAACTTAGTTAACGGTGTTAGTAAATGAGAGGTATAAGTATAACTGAACAAAGAATGGGGTTATACGTTACAATATCAAGAATACGAGGATATCGTGTAGAATACACAAGATTCTAAGGGTATATATGATCATTGCTTATTTTTATGGAAGAAGAAGATAGTCCCATTTCAAAAAAAATCTACTCCAATTACCTTTTGTATTTATAGAAAGGGAATCCGAATATAGAACACATGTCTGCTCATTCCTTTATCATTTTGACAAGTTCATCGGTGTGGTGACGAGGAGGATGACAAGAAGATACTCCTACTTGAAAAATGTGAAAAAATAAATGTACAACAAAGAACAACCTCCAAGTGGTGCAAGGGACCCCTCGTAGACTTCAACAGGGACAAGAAAACACGGTCAATGTTACGAAGAAAAGTGAAACTCCTGCTATCTCTACGAACCCATTATACTCACTAATTATACATACTTTTGGAGTTGACTACTTTGCTCAACATTGTCAAGAAGATCTATGTTATTGATATACATATGCAGAGATTAGGGTCTCGCAAATGTTACGGACTGTGGGATGATAAGGAGATTTGTGATGACAGGAATTAATTTTAATGTCCTCCTAGTCAACTATCCTCTCACCGTAGAAAGAAGATCAGGGGGCGTGGGAGTATTTTTCGGGGAAAACATTTTGATACTTAAATTAGAGTAGAAAACATATGAAAGATTTTTAAGAAATAAGGGGCTTATGTTCTCTAGAACACCGCGTACCTCCCTTTATTCTTGTGGAAGTTATTCTTATATAGTTGATGGTTATCGGTTGTCTTATCACCATGTCATTGAAAAATCTGAGGACTATGACACATGTACGATACATGTCTACAATTTTTCCTTGCTAACATCCAGGTGAGGTGAGACGTACTACGTGTAAAGATTAGGGGGTTGTTTGCTTTGGTAATCCACATATGACCTCATTAATGCGCGGGGTTTATCGGTAACTTTAACACCATCATTGTGTTTTTCTCATCATGACCGTGGGACGATAGTGCCTGAAAATGGGGAGATGCCGACACGTGAGAATGGTAGTTGACTCTGCCAATGTCACCTGCAATCTTGACATCCACTATGAGAACGTGGATGACGCGTCCTCTATTGCCACCGTCTGCTATGTCATGGGTCATAGATGATTCTTGCGGAGATATAGCTTAATTTGACTAGGTCTATGGTCGGGCTTTCCTTGCCCTGACTTAAATTTTAGCGGACATATGTCTACGGAGATAGGGATAGAGTTAATGTATATTGAGATCGGGCTAAAGTCTTCTTTTGTCTCGAGATTGAACTGAGGTCTATTTTTACCATGGTTGGTGGTCGAGTTAATACTTAAACTTTCTGATGCCTGGGGATCGAGGTAACACATGATCTCGCTTCGGGACCGAGTTAATACTTTAGGCCTCCGATGGTCACCCGAGGGCCGTGGATCAAGTTAGTACTCGAACTCTCTCTAGTGCTTGGGGATTGAGCTAACACTTAATTCTCACTCAAGACTCATGATCGAGTTAATATTCTAGACCTCCAATGGTGGCCCAAGAGCCGTGGGTCGAGTTAGTGCTTGAGCTCTCTCTAGTGCAGGGGAATCAAGCTAATGTTTGATTCTCGCTTAGGACTCTGGACCAAATTAATACTCTAGGCCTCTGATCGATCGTGGCCTAAGGGCCGTAGGTCGAGTTAGTACTCGAGTTCTCTCTGGCACCCGAGGATCGAGCTAATGTTCGATTTTAGCTCGGGACTCAGGATTTAGCTAATGCTCTAGATCTCTTATGGTGGCCCGAGGACCATGGTGGCTTGACGAAGCTTTTGTCCCGGTTTGACACCTGTCGGAGGGGTCCGTCTATTCCATGAGCTGTGCTAGGCATGACAACATCAATTGGACCCTTAGGTGCTCTAAGTGAGCTGGGTGACCTTTGTAGGACTTTTAATTGAGGCGGCCTTAATCGACGAGTGCTTGGGACTATAGATTGGGCCGCATTATTAGGCTCAATTGGGGAGAGGAAAATCCCCCTCGACAACATCCATCTCCCTGGCTAAAGTTAGAAAAGACAATCTTCACCTCAACGACGTCTACATGTAATTTTCTTTTGTCTTCTCTAAATTTGATTTACAGTATCTTCAATTATTCACCTTTAAGTAAGATATTGTGTTGAACTGTATAATTAATTACTTTTTTACGAGGAATTCAGGTAACACTCCAGTCATAAGAAGATGAAAGTTGTTAAGCCACATATCGAATGGCCAACCCTGGTATACATGTTGTGTTTCTTTTCCAAAAAAGATAGAAGAGTGACTTGAGTTAAACGATATATAACTCTAGTTAGGTTTCTTTTGCCCGGAGTATTTACAAATCTCAATGATCACTACTTGAGTATTCTCTTAAATAAGAAGATATTTCTACACAATCGCGATTATTTTGACTATATAATTGAGAATTTTACTTAAGCAGGTGATTAATTTGGATCAAGGGATCCTCTCGACATGGAGAATAAATTCTTTAAGAACTCCGCCTTTGCGGGCAGTACTCAAGTATAAATTTGTAAGTCTATAAATTAAATCTCTTTTTTTGATAACGGAGAATCTAACATAGTAGTACGGAGAACTGAACGATTATTAGGTCACCCGATAATATAATCACGAAACTTAAAATTTTAAACTCAAGATCTTTATAGAGATTAAGATGTGATGTCACCCAATAATAAACTCTTTAAAATCTAACTCAGGTGTCAAGACTATCGAGTGGCCTAAGGACGTCTTTGGTAACAAATTATAATGGGCTTACTTATTAGGTGGACCCAAATATCATTGGGTTCTTGGATTTTTAATTTGATAGTTTATTCTAATTGAACTCTGATAAAGTATTTTGTGTGAGATAGTAGGATGAATAATTATAATTGAATGTGAATAATATAATCTGATCATCAAATTTGATTAAAAATAAATAAATAAAATAACTCACATTAATGGACTCGTATTCACCTTATCAAAGCCGTCCTGAGAAGAAAAAAAGAGAGTGGACCCGTGGCAGCATCAGCTGCGGGTGGAGTGTCGTCTTTTTCAAGTCGATCAAAAAACAAAAGCGTGCGCCCACCTTCGTCAAGAAAAAAAAAAATTTTTGTTCCTCCACACGACAGTGAAAGCTACCAGCCTACCACCCCCCGCCCACCCAAACGCCGATCCGTCCGTACGCACACAGTGTCGCTGTGGCGAGTTGATACGCGTCCCTGCAGCGGCTGCCGGTTTACCCAGGATGACGACATCGTGTCGACAACACCTGTCGGGACTTCGCACGCAACGCGAAAGCCCCCCACTTCACCCGATGATGCCCAACCAGGGGCTACCTGTATAAAAAGATCGAGTACTCGGCACACGTTTTGTAATTTCATCCTCGGGCATTCTTGGGTTTTATTTCCTCTTCATCTCATCAGTAGTTTCTCCATTGTTAGATTATCTCCGAAGGTCAAAAATTTATTAGTTGATCAAAATAATGACTCATCTCGATCATCTAACCCAGTTCTTGGTGTGATTTCATAAACATTTGAGGCCGGGGAATTAAGGACGACTTCTCCCCTTTTCCTCGTTCCGTTGGACTCTCTCTCTCTCTCTCTCTCTCTCTCTCTCTCTCTCTCTCTATATATATATATATATATATATATATATATATATATATATACTTTTCTCTCTCTAAATTGATCTAAATATGTTTAATAAAACTAAAAGGCCCCCTTTGATGGAAAATCTGGGTCAATTAATACTCAAGTAAGATATCCTTATCTGTTCACCTTTTTATTTTAAAAAAATAAGTATTGGAGCTATCTTAATCGACGTCAAATATATATATATAGCTGATTCAAACATTTATTTTTGTTGGAACGAGTTGTTCTAGAAAACATTCGAGTTAACCTCAAGATACCCTGCCCATCTTGCTAAATTATTTTCCCACTTAATTATCCGATAGGATAGGTCACCTTGTTTCACCTTTTACTGGTTATCAAGGAGGCCCAAAACAGTGTGGATAAGGTGGAGAGGATTGGGTGTTAGAAAGCTACAAAGACAATGATGAGTGTTCACAATGTTTAGATAAAATAAAAGAATGAAACATATATATATATATATATATATATATATATATATATACGTCACCAAACATACGTTCTTGAAAGAATTAACGCATGCAAGAGTAGGACGAGCGTGCCCCCATTTCCGATGCTCTTCTTCTTGATTGGTCACCCGGACTTTACCTTCTCTCTTCCTCCCTCCTCACTCGCTTTCCTAGCACCTGTCAGGTCACTCATGTTTCCGCACTCTCGTCGTCCTCTTACTCTTTTAGCATATTTCCATTGTTCATTTCATTGAGACGGACTTAGGTCCTCATATATGTTAATATATTTAATGTATTTGACTATTATGTCGTCTCTATTGATATTTTCTCTACCAATTCTAATAACTAGCTAGGAACCGGAGCATCCTCCTAGCTAGGTGGCCGTCGTGCACATGCCACGTCATACATGTGGGCACCAACATCCACGACCTTACCAATTGCAGCAGGTTGGCGTCAGCCTGACTTGTACCTCTCAACTCTTGTAACCCTATGCTCACTCTTTTAACTCTACGCCCGGCCCCTACATTGATGGAACCACATTTTCAGGACCACAATATCAGTAACTAGTCAGATACCATTGGTTATGCATAATGAAATAACATCTATATAATTATGAAAGATAATTCTAGTATTCTCTATTTATCATCCTCTTTTTTTATATATCATTCAATTTAAAAATCAGCTAATAAAGATTATCAAATTTAAGTTTACTACTTAAACCATCAAACCTAAGCTTCACGCTTTCGATATATATAAATATATATCATCTAAAATATATTATGTTGAGTCATTGACATAATTAATAACGTCAAAGGAGTGACAAAATATAATTTGTTGTATGTACGAATATTTTACTGGTATAGGACGATATGATTTGGTAATGTTGCATACCGATATAAAAGAAGATATTTAATATATATATATTATAATTAAAATTAGTCAAATAATTTTATGACTCAATTGGTTACTTGGTGCGTGATTTAAGTCCTACTACTTGGGTTCAAATTTAAAGTGTTCCATCTTTTTAAACTTTTTTCTGGCTTTAATTCTTAAAGAATTTTATAAAAAATAAGAAAAACATGGGAGATGCACGGTTCTAACACATAACCTCACGTTTCAATGTAACATTTCTAACTAATTATGACCTAACCAACCCACTTTATCATAAAATAAAATATATAATATTTAAAAAAATATTAGTAGCATATCAATTATGTACCACATATCGGTCGTATCGATCACCAGCTGATACTATCCGATACGTGTGGTACGTAGTGTATTAGGCCATAAAAAGAAGATGAACTTTTAACTACATACCCCTATAATCTTTCTAAATTATCTCTATACTCTTACCTTTATCGTATTTATCGTAATACTCAAAAATTTTAAGGAGTCATTGTGCCCTTGCCGCGCGTGACCGAGTTGTTACCCTAGCTAACTTAAAGTGGGTGAGATAGGTGAAAATCTCTAATCTACATTTGGTTAAATCTCTAAAATATCGCAAGGTGAGAGAGAGAGAGAGAGAGAGAGAGAGAGAGAGAGAGAGGGATGAGGGGAGCCCGGCCCCTCCACCCCCTCTGACACCGGCACCCTTATAGGTAAAGAGGTGCACAGAGAGAGAGGGGGTGGGCTAGTGATAGGATAGGGGGTGGGAGGCCGGGGAAGGGAGGCGGTCAGAGAGAGAGAGATAGGAGAGGGCGTCGACGTCCCATGCTGAGAGAGATAGGAGTGAGAGAGAGACAGGGGGGCTAACATGAGATGGGGATCGGAGAGGGGGTGGGCGGCCGTGAGAGGGAGGTGGTCGGAGAGAGAGTGAGATGGGGTGGGCGGTGGAGGAGGTGATAAGAGAGGGGGACCAAAGAGGAGGTGGGGGACTAGGGGCGGAGAGAGAGAGGAGGGTGTCAGAGGGGGTGACAGAAGAGGGGTGAGAGAGAGTGGAACTCTCCCTGAGTGAGAACGAGTTTAGATTTTTTCCATTTTTTTTAAATTTTGAAACTCTAAAGTCGCTCCAAGTGGGAGAGACTTCATGTTAAAGTCGCTCCCACACGGAGTGACGTCCCATGTTCCCCCCCCCCCCACCGAATATGGTGTCCGGCCCCTCTCTCTATCTATCTATCTATCTATCTCTCTTCTCTATCTCTGTCGTCTGACATCATCCCTCTCTCGTCGAACATGTCCCCACCTCTCTCTCTCTCTCTCTCTCTCTCTCTCTCTCTCTCTCTCTCTCTCTCTGTGTGTGTGTGTGCATCCCTGGCAGGATGCTGGCATCGGAGGGGGAGACCCCCTCCGGCACCCTCTCCCTCTCCGCCGCTCTCTCACTCTCTCTCGTGTCTCTCTATCTCATCTGACGTTCTTATCTGTCTTGTCTCTATCTCTCTCTCCCTGTGCATCCCGGGAGAGATGATGGCATAGGAGGGGGAGATCATCTCCGACACCCTTCGCCTCGCCACCGCTCTTTATCTCTCTCTTCTCTCTCTATCTCGTCTGGCGGCCTCCCCCCTCTTACCGCGCTCCCTCTCTCTCTCTCTCATCTCTCTCTCCCTCTACATCCCTGGCGGGATGTCGACATCGAAAAGGGAGACCCCCTCTGACACCCTCCCCCTCCCACCTCTCTCCCTCTCTCATCTCTCTCTCTATATATATATATATATCACACTCTCTCTTACCATCTTTTTTGTCTTCACCGACATCGGAGGGGGAAACCCCCTCCCCTATCCTCTCTCTCTCTCTCTCTCTCTCTCTCTCTCTCTCTCTCTCTCTCTCTCTCTCTCTCTCTCTCTCTCTCTCTCTCTCTCTCTCTCTCTCTCTCTCTCTCTCTCTCTCTCTCTCTCTCTCTCTCTCTCTCTCTCTCTCTCTCTCTCAGAGCACCGAGGGTAAAACAATTCACTCGTATGGTATGTTACCACCATCTGGCTCAATTTTAACTTCACAGGCATGAGAGCTCTGGTTAATAGATTATTACGGTAAATACGATAAAGGTTAGGGGTAATCTCCAAAGATTCTAGAAATATATAGATAATGTTCCTAAAAAGAATGGCACATTATTCTTTTTAAAATAAATCTTTAATTTCATATATATCATCTATATATGTAAAATATCATAATTATCTTTGTTAAAGGTCAGAGATTATATATATACATATATCATCATTATTAATTAAATATTTCAAAAATACCACTAAATGACAAAAATATCTACAAAATTTGTGTGGGTTGACTTGAGGTTGATATGAACATTAGTGATATTCTAGTCCCTTAGAAATATTTTTGAAACTTGTAGAGACAAGAAAGTGGTTTCTAGTTCTTGTATCACACTTTTAAGATTTGTTTGTTGGGGAAGAGTAAATGGCCACTCATGAAAGTCTACAAACATTAAAGAGAATGCGTTAGAAGGAGTCATGGGCGCTACCCTAAGGGACAACTCTCCGATGCTTAAATCAGGGACTCACTTTGAAGAGAACTACCAGAAAGAGGAAGATGTGGGAGAGCTTAAGAATAGAGTGAACAAGTCTGTGTGCATGAACAAGAGTTCCTGGGGTGCTCGGAGAGTCTGGAGAGTGCTCAGAGAGCTTAGGGAGTGCTCGAAGCAATGGGCGAAGGCATCTTCTCTCTCTACGTGTCTGTCTCAGTATGTATGCATGTGTATCCCCTCCTTAGGTTCGATTGGGGGTCTATTTATATGGGTTGTCCTGGCGGTGAGGGCATATACCTTAATAGGGAAAGGGCGTGGGTCATGGAGTAACGTCCCCTTGATCATGAGATCAATCGCCCGTTGTGCACATGTCTATTCTGGAAGAGGGGTCTCGTGACGAGAATCTTGACGTTGTGGACGTGACCCCGTCCTTGTCGGAGAAGGGTCTACAATGGTGAAGGCCACATTCGACTGTTGACGAGTTCTTCGGCGCTCGAGACGCGTGCATCAATTTCGCCCGTGGGCTGGCGAATCCTCTATGGACCTTAATCGGGCAGTCTGACTTGGGCTACAGATCGTCAGGCGGTCTTTCTTTCACTCGATTGAGTCGGGCTGTCTTGGCCCTGGAACTATTGGGCCATACTGGGCCTGGCGAATTTTACTCCTCTCAAAACTTTTAATTAATAAAGATGATATATGTTATATTTGATTTTTTTAATTGATTGATAAGTTCGATATTTCACATAATACATGTACGATGGTACATATGAAATTACCCCTAAAGCTTTCTGGTTTTGAATCGTAAAGAAGAACCTCCAGAAAAGAAGATCTGGATTTTGAAGGGGACGAAGTAATGGATACCTGGTGTCGGTTTTTACTGACCACGCGTACATGGCAGCTCCCCATGGAGCTTCGGTAAAACACACAGAGCAGAGTTGTCGTCAACATGTTGACATCTCTATCGCCTCCACGGCATCCTCCCCTCCCCACCTCCCCACCCACCCAGATAAAAAAGGGAAAAAGCAGCGGAAACAGAAGCCCCGACGGACGGTCACCGCCGGGTTTCCATCCCCATGATCTCACCATAAAGCCTTGCCAGTCGACCCTACATGCAGGGTTGCCTCCTGCAGACCACCCCACCACCCCACCCTTCCTATCTGCGTCGCCACTCCCACCAACCAGCTCGCGTTTTCCCGCAGCAGAATGGCGCAGGGTAGACGCCGTGTCTTGCTGCTGCTGCTTCCCCTCCTGTGCCTGCCCGTCCTGGCGGCCGCCGGGGACCGCTGCAACTGCGCTGAGGACGCCGCCGGCCGCGATAAGTCCGCGGCACTCAGGCTGAAGCTGGTGGCGGTGGCTTCCATCCTCGCCGCCGGGGGTCTCGGGGTGCTCATCCCCATCCTGGGCAGATGGGTCGCCGCGCTCCACCCCGAGGGGGACGCCTTCTTCATCATCAAGGCCTTCGCCGCCGGGGTGATCCTGGCCACGGGGCTCGTCCACATCCTGCCCAGCGCGTTCCACAGCCTGACGTCGCCGTGCCTCAGCGGCGGGCCCTGGCAGCGCTTCCCCTTCGCCGGGTTCGTGTCGATGGTGTCGGCGCTGGGGACGTTGATGATCGACACGTACGCCACCAGCTACTACAAGAGGTCGCACTTCAGCAAGGCCCGTCCGGTGGACGACGGCGCCGAGGACGAGGAGCTGGCCGGCGAGCATGCGACGCACGTCCACGTCCACACCCACGCCACCCACGGCCACACGCACGGCGCGGCGGCGACGCCGCACAGGGAGCACGAGAACACGGCGTCTCAGCACATCCGTCACCGCGTTGTGTCCCAGGTGAGAAGCCAAAAAAAAAAAAAAAAACTCCTTTTGTTTCTGCCGGAACGCATGGTCCCTCAAATTCTGACACAGAAGTGGCCCTCCTCTGCTAGTCCGGGGTTTTCATTACCCACCATGTTCTTGCTACTAAACTAATCAGAGATTTCTGTCGATGTTCACTGGTGCAGCAGAAAGTCTGTTGGGGTTTTTGTGCTGTTTGCATGTGTCAATTGGGGTTCAGATTTCATCTTTCTTATTGTGATGTTTCTTGGTGGTGAAGTGACAATTAACGCTTCTTGAGATCTTCAGGTGCTGGAGCTGGGGATTGTGGTTCACTCGGTGATCATAGGGATCTCCTTGGGTGCCTCTGTCCACCCCTCCACAATCAGACCCCTGGTGGGAGCCCTGAGTTTTCACCAGTTCTTTGAAGGCATGGGCCTTGGTGGCTGCATAGTTCAGGTAATCCTCGTCCACTTTGGAGTCTCTTTCATACCCATCAAGCATTCTCTTCAAGGCTTCATAAGTTTTCACCCAAGATCTCAATCTTGCAACCCCCAGGCCCCTTGTTTCATTACCCACCCTTGACTCACCCTCTCTGGCTTTCCATCTTACTCCGGAGTGCCGGTTACTAAACATAGGAGTACCCCCAAAAAAAAAAATGAAACATGTCAGCCCCTCGTCTCCATCTTCTCTCCTTTTCTTTTGGTTGCACGTAGGCTAGAGGTGGAGTAAGAGACAACAGTATCTATTACTCTTTTCCACTGCTTTGTCTCTCTGTCAGGTCATTTTCAGTTCTAACGGAGTGTTCGACGAAATGCCCACCATTCTTTTCCGTTCACTTTTTTTGGCAGATGATGCTCTCGTAGAACCTTCATAAGTCACACAAGTTCTACTCGAGCCTTTCTATTCTCCGCACACTTTATCCTCAAGGTTCCCCTTTGCCGTCTGTTTGATTGCAGGCCAAGTTCAAAGCCAGAGCAATGGCTGCCATGGCGATGTTCTTCTCACTCACGACGCCGGCCGGCATCGCCGCCGGCATAGCTATATCCTCCCCGTACGACCGGAACAGCACCACCGCGCTGGTGGTGGAGGGGCTTTTCAACTCTGCCTCGGCCGGGATCCTCATCTACATGGCCCTGGTGGATCTCCTGGCGGCGGACTTTATGAACCCCAGGATGCAGAGCAAGGGGAGGCTTCAGCTGGTCGCCTACGTTGCCCTGCTGCTGGGTACAGGCCTCATGTCCCTCTTGGCACTGTGGGCTTGAACTGGAGAATTCATGTCCCTTCTGAGTTTTGCGAACAGACAAACCATTGGGGATGGGGTCATGGGGGTGGGTGGTGGAGGGAGGCAGAGAGAGAGAGGTTGTCCCATGGTGGCTGGGATGCTGGAAGTGATGAATAAAAACATGATTGCTCTGTAATCCCCCCCCCCTTTTCGTGGCAACCCACCTGCAAGATTTCACTACTTGTTCTTCTCTCAAGACCACTGGAAACTGCAGAGTAGTTCTCTTTGTGGATCTACCGGGCACCCTGCAATCGTTAACATCTACATCAATGTAAAGGGGTGGTGACAAAATTCCCTTTCATAAATAGCTTTTTGTTAAGGCTTATTTGCATCTCTCAAAATTTTGGATTCCAAAGTCATCTCTTGCTTTTGTGAGGTGGGTGGCATTTAACTCACAGATTCGTAGGTGGTGAATGTTCATAGGGAATTTATTTTCCACTGTGAGACCTGTTGATCAGGATTAATCATCTAATTAGGTGAAATTGTCATCTGAATAGGCGAAACTATGTGGAAATACCCTCCTTAATATCCCCCTTCTTGGAGGAATATTCAAGTAGTGCTCGAATTTGTAAATATCTGCCTAAAAATGAAGACAAAACCCCCTTTCATAATTGATATCTTTCATTCAATTTTCAGAATTGTCCTTGCATAAAATGATCTTGTCACCACCTTGTAGATATTATTGATCAGTCCGTGTAGATGCTAGTGAGTCTAGGGAATGCATAGGAGTTCCCATCCCGAATGGACGTGGACCCAGAGAAGAGAAAATGCATGGATAGCTACCGAGTAGCTACTCTTACTCACGTCAGGAACATCAGTTCAATAGGATCACCATCCAATCAAAGTAAATAATTAAGCCTGTTTGATGATTGGGTAAGCATTGTTTTATGGATTTCAAAAGGAGATCCATGAACTAATGGTTAACTGTATCAAATGAGCTCAGATCTTAACTGTTTCTGAGGAAATCGGATTGACATCCAAGGAGAAGAAATAACAAGAGAAGTCAGTGCATATTATTTAGTGTTTTAGGAATGAAAAATCAAAAGATGTCTCAATGTGTTGAAGCTATTGAGTCATTCATTTCAAAATCTCGAAGTGAAAAATAAATAGATATTGATTGTTATTTTAGATATATTTTTATTTTATCTCTAATTAACATAAAACTGTTCCAACACGTTCATCACGTGCAAGTCCGTTTAATTTTTGTCACACAGACAATATCAAATAAATGCAGGCTACTCAAATCGCTAGTATGAATTTTAATATCATATTGAAATTATTAGATCATCTAACTAAAATTTTAGGATAGAAAATAAAGAAGGAATGATTATTTTAAAGATTCGTACGTAGAAGACGGGGTTCTGAATTGGTCGAGGACCATACTTTGGGGGTCATTTCTACGAGGGCAAAAGCCTCGTCACACTGTGAGCCCATCTCTAAAAATGGGATTCTTAGGGGTATGCATTAGGAATAGAGAAAGGCTAATTGCACATGGAGTGTGTGCTGCACGTTCTGAATATGTAGTATTTTTAAATTTTTTAAAAAATAAAATAATTCTTAAGATATCTTAATTTAGAGTATAAATTACATCACTATTAAGTTATTTAAAAATAAATTAAAAATCAGGTCTAATAAATAATGTTAGATCGATCTACTCTTTTAAAAATTATCTTATTTTATTTTTAAATTTTTTAGATAACCGAATGATAATATGACTAACACCCTAAATTAAGATACATTAAAGATCATTTTAAAAAAAATTTAAAGACGCTTCACATCAAGAGGGTGCATCAAGTCGAACTATTATAAAGATGGTGAGCCATTTTATTTGTCACTCTCTCTACTTTACAAGCTTACTCTTTTTACAATAAAATTTTTTGGAGAAAAGAATAAGATGTGAAAACCAAAAAAACAGGAGAATCTTAGAAAAAGGCATTGGCCATACGTCCAGTCCATGGGCCATGGCAGCCCCATCACCATGGAGCTCCTTCGTCCACACACTTACTCTCTCCTTGATACGTACACAGAGTTGACATCTGCGCATCTCTATCGCCTCCCTCCACGGCATCCCCACCCCCACCCCACTTTGAACAGGAGAGCACGCAGAAGCCCCAGCAGACGGTCGTCGCCGGGTTTCCATCCCAAGGGTCTCACCATAAAGCTCCGCCAGCCCCTGCATGCCAGGACTGCCGCTGCAAACCCCTCCACAAGCCCGCCGCCACTTCCCTCTGCTTCGCCACCCTCGGCAGAATGAATGGCGTGGGGACGTTGTCTGCTGCTGCTGTTTCATCTCCGGTGCCCGCCCCTCATGTCTGCCTCCGCCGGCTGCGACTGCACCAAGGACGCCTCTGGCCGCGAGAAGTCTCCGGCCCTCGGGTTAGAAGCTGGTGGCCGTGGTCTCGATTTGACGCAGTGTTATCAGAATGATCGATCCGATTGTAAATCGACCCAAAAATTGATCCGATCAAATTTTGATATTTTTATTCTTTCTATTTTTACATTAATATTATATATATATAAGAGTAAATTTTTCATTACAAATTAAGAATTTTATTCTCTCTTAATGGTACTCATTTCTATGCACGACTAATCAAATAACTTGATATTATTAGTCTATTTATAAGAAGATTTAGTTAAAAATTCAAAAATAATAACCTTCTTATCCATTCAGTATAAATTGTATGAAATATTTATTAATCATCCGGAGATATATATATATATATATATATATCCGAGAGTAAATTTACCAGCTCAAATTAAGATCAAATCTCCAATCGCTGCACCTGAAGCTAGGGCAGATTGAATCTCTCCGGGACGGTGGATAGTTTCACAATCTAAAATAATATTCACAGTGGTGAACCTCAATTAATCAACTCTGCCACCTTAGAAAGATTAATTGTTGCATTGATGTTGTCGAAATGCACGCATAATCATCAGGAAAAATCTTTAAAACTCCGTGTACTTCATTCAAACACCCACTTAGCTCACAAACACGGACGAGGGCTAGATGGTGCTTGTCATTGTAAATGGTGAATTTATAAAAATCCGGCGTCCTTTTAAAAATGTACCCTTGGACTCCCCTTCCCTTGTGATTGTGGCTGATAGAACATTGAAGTAAAGATCATCTTTAAAAGTGAAATTATAAAAATATCATCATGGATTGATATTAACAAAGATATCATTAATTTTAATGAAATATTATAAAAACATCATTCGCCGTGTGTGTGTACACTTTTACGACAACTGTTCAATAAAAATAATGATATTCCTTCTTATAATGTCAATCCAAATATGCATGATATTGTTATAATTTTATTTTTAAAGATAGTTTTTATGCTAAGAAAAACCTCTTTTTTTTAAATAGGTAGCGATTCCTAATGTGTTATCATCTTTATGGCGCATATAACTATCAAATTCTTGGTTGAACAAGGTAATTAAACTCATGACGAACAAGCTTCACCTTCTAATTTGTCGTCTTTCAACAAACAATCTTTATATATGAATGTTCCTATCATTAAACTATGTCTAATAAGTTTCGGTGGTCGAATTCTTACCTGTACTTTAGAATTATTATACTAACTAATTATTGGGGTGGGTGCTCCCCAATGGGGACGGCAACCACGTGAACAATTTCTCCTCCACACTGACTTGGGGTGGGGGGAGGGGGGGGGTCCAGAGGGGTGTGGCTAGCTGCTGCCATCATAGCGTGGTACTCCACCCGCAACCCCAGGCTGCACATGCATGGATCACAGTGCATATATACTCGAGGCTACCTCATCTAGCCTTCGCCACCGACGTGCCGATAGTGTGTTCTTTCAGCCAAACAATCCAGATTCCCACGTAACGTTACGCCTCCTTTGAACAGACTTCCCTTCCTAGTAGTCAAAGGGATATATACCTATATGGGAGATGTTTCAATGGGTCAGCCCCATGGTAATTGTCATGGTGTCAGTATATGGGCCCTCCATCTCATGGGGTCGACTCCACGTAATTCATCTCCTCCTGAGATAGAGGGCTCAGATGTCGATCCCATGATAATTTGTCATGATGTCGGCCTCATTAGAAGATTTTCATATATATATAACTTAATTTTGTGCACATATGCCCTCGTTGAAATAGTAATTATAAAATTAATCTCTCGAGCTTGTACATATTTAATTTCTTTTATACGGTAGATGTCAACCTGGTCCTCACCGGTCACCGTGATTAATTCCTCGTCTAGCACGTTCTGGTTGACTTTTAACAAGTGGAAGTTTAACTAGGAGGTGAAAGAGTTGGGTGGGGTACGTGGTGTAATGTCCTGCAAGAGATCACTTGGACCAAGGGCTTCTAGTAGATTGTAAAAAAAGATGTATAAGCGTTACTAATCTAAGAAAAGGCCGAGCATTCTTAGAATAAAATATTCCGGGCAATATTCCGAGGGAATTGGTGAAGTCATTATAACTTTTAATTTCGATCGGTATCTTTCCTCTAATAATAGCTCAACGTCGATATATATTTTAGTTTCCGCAAGGTGTATGCATATATGTGCAAAATTAAGAAACCCTATCTCGAATACGATGCCCACTGAGTACATTCACCTCCCACTACTAAGTTAAGTTCTCTCCACTCAGAAGTGGACTTTATTCCCTTGGAATAGTTGAACGGATTAGCATTTTGTTTGAAGGCAGAAACCCGGGGCAGGGAGGCCAAGTTGGTTTTCATTCCGCGTAGGGTAAATCTTAATATCCGTCTCGGGCGTGTAACGGTTTGAAACGAAATTGGCTCACAGAGGTAGATACAAAAATGTTACATGTCACTTTGATAATAGGTTAAGATAAATTATACGATGTAGGTCCGGATGAATTATTCTTTGAATTTTTTTTTTGAATTTGATAATTTATTCTTACCCTGTGAAATGATAGAATGAGTTATTCTTAGAATAAAGACCTTAACCTTAATCGATCTTAGATAACTTAACCATACTATCAAACTAGGTTAAGAACGAGTAAGTAG
The DNA here is from genome assembly GCA_022559845.1 of Amorphophallus konjac. Classification (NCBI taxonomy): domain Eukaryota; kingdom Viridiplantae; phylum Streptophyta; class Magnoliopsida; order Alismatales; family Araceae; genus Amorphophallus; species Amorphophallus konjac. The sequence goes on from JAHNEJ010000697.1 coordinate 87,557, forward strand.
AATAACTCATCCTATTCACCTCTTATTCTGTTATCAAAGTCGTCCTATGAGTCTTCCGCGCATATGTGGCTCTTAGGGGAAGGAAAGCAACCGGGGGACAAGTAAGGAGGGGCAGATCATAAGGAACGGCTATTGTATAGTACGTAGTTGGAGGCTTATAAAAAATGTCAAATATATATTAATGCCAACCATCGGTTGTAAGATCATTTAAAACTGATCTTTTTTAGAGTCTGGCCATCCTCTCAGTATCTTGAAAATCCGTACACTCTCTCTGAAGCAAGCCAATACATGATCGGATCATGATACTACACCCCTTAGTTTATTGGCTTAAAAGAAAGAGAAAGTAAAATCGTGTGCCCAAGGCATGCAATTTGTGTACACCGTCTACAACATGAGGAGTCCTTTTCCAATGGGAATTAATATATAGAAACCCTTTCTTGATCAATTTGGCGACTGCAACAGTCTGGTCCCCCCGAGTGTCCAAAGTACTGATCATCTTTCTCAGTTTCTTGTCTAGCTAGTGTCTTCTCTCTCTCTCTCTCTCTCTCTCTCTCTCTCTCTCTCTCTCTCTATATATATATATATATATATATATATATATATATATATAGCCAAATAGAGACAACTAGATCGAGATGGAGCATCCACTTGGCATATAGGGAGAGAGTGAGAGATAAGATGATGACAGAGTGAAGCTTGAGCAAGACGACATGGAGTGCTGCTGGCTGAAGGGAAAAGAGAAGATCGACCAGGGTTCCCTTGGAGAGTTCCATTTCAATCCATGAAGCTAGTCATTTCGCAAATTGGAGCAGTGTCGATCGATAATGATACCCTTCAAAGTTGAACGGAACGAAGGAATATCGAATATTTGGAGATTGATATATATCTTATATATATATCAGCTTTCCTAGTAATTAATCAGCCCTCATCCGAACTCTTCCCAAATATATATAATCTAGAACTTCTGAAACGTTCTCAACCATGCATGCATCTAATAGGAGATTAATGCTTCTACCCACCAATTAGTCTTGAAGGTGTACCCTAACTGACAGTACTGGATGAGAAACTTAATTTGCCAATTAGCAAAACACAGATTTATGAGATGAGGCTTCAACACGTACGATGAGGGTGACCAAATGCCTTGAGATACACACACACACACACACACACACACACACACACACACACACACACACACACATATATATATATATATATAACATAAATGGTCAGATGCAGAGACGGGAAATTAACGATTTTTATTGGCATGTACAGTTTCTGTTGCAAGCACCTTGAAATGAGTTAAACCCAGGCAATCCTTCACAACTTGTCATGCAAAGATTAATTTCAAGCTGTTAATTTTCCCCGACAAGGTGAGAAAGGAGAATGACTCACTCCAAACAAGAGAATCAAGATCTTTTGCAATCTAGCGCGAGTCAACTTGGATCGGCGTACGTGTCGATGTCATAAACCCCAGTGGCATCGGGCCCAGCTCCACGTGAGTGGAAGAGTCATGACATTGGCCATAGCTGCATCAATTGGAATTTACCCATCTAAACAAAAAAAGTGTTGTGGATCCTCCCGGTACAGGTGAGTAGGGGGACTCGGGCGGCCACCCAATCCTCACTTGACGTGTGTCTTTACCTGTTTTTTTGGTTTTTTACATATATATCCCTAGACATATGTGTATTGTCAAATAAAGTTCTCATTTAAATATATTATCAAAAATACCGTCAATATCAGTTGAATGATTACAATTATACTCCTACGATTTTTTACCGTCAACTGTGAGTGAATATTCGAGAAAATATGTCACGGATGCCATTAGAGGTATGTGAAATACCCAAAATATCTTTACCCGAAGGAGGAGAGAGAGAGAGAGAGAGAGAGAGCTCCCAACCCCTCTCTCCCCCTCCAGCGAGCACCCTACCTCTCAACAGCCTCCTCTCCCTCTCCGACAAGCCCCCCTCCTTGGCCCCCTCACCCCCTCTTAGATGCCCCCCCTTGGTCTACCCTCCTTGGAACCCTCTCCCCCACACAGATGTCTCCCCCCTCCCCAACACCCTCTCCCCCAATGTAGATGCCCCCCTCCTTGGGTCAGCACCCCTCCCCCACCCCCTCTCACCCTCGTAGACCCCCCCTCCCCCACGCAGACTCCCCTCCTCCGTGGGTATGCCCCCCCCCCCCAACTCCATGGTCCCCTCTCCCCCACGCACATGCCTCCCCCCTCCCTGGGTCTCACCCCCTCCCCCACGCAGATGCCTCCCCCCTCCCCGGCCCCCTCTACCCCTCGCAGACCCCCCCTCCCAACCTCCTCTCCCCCTGATCACCAGAAGCGTCCCCTCCCTCTCCGTCCCCCTCTCCCCCCATGCACGTAGATGCCCCCTTTGTTTGGGTCAGCCCCCCTCCCCAGCCCTCTCTTCCCCGCGCAGACACTCCCCCCCTCCTCGGCCTCCTCTACCTCACACAAATGCACCCCCCTCCTCCCGGGTCTACCCCCCTTTCCGCAAGGCCACCTTCGTCTGCACTATCTAACAAGACCCCAGTACCGGCTGTGACTACCGAAGTCACCACTCGACCACCCCCCACCTCGCCCAACGTTGTTGTACATCAAGAGAGAGAGAGAGAGAGAGAGATGACGACGACGACTAATCAAGGGTAAGTTAGTCATTTTTTATCTTAACGTACATCTCTCTTGGGTAAGTAGACGGCGTTATGACAAGGGTATATCTGCTACCATTCAACCTACATTAAGGGTATTTTTGATAATTTATCAAAATAAAAGCTATATGTGATAATATAAATATTTACAAAAATATATATCCAAAACCCTTTTTTTCATTTTTTACCTTCACGTACATCTCCTCTTGGGTAAATATACGGCGTTATGACAAGGGTATATCTGCTACCATTCAACCTACGTTAAGGATATTTTTGATAATTTATCAAAATAAAAGATATATTTGATAATATAAATATTTACATATATATATATATACAAAAAAAACCCTTTTTTTCCCCGGTGCTTTTTAACCGTTTTAGCGGATTCCCCCGACAGACAAATACAACATTGAATAGCATTGTATTTATATGTGTGCTCACGTTATATTTATCTGATCATCGTTGTATATGTGTTGAGGAGATAAATACAACGTTGAATAATATATATATATATATAGTTGCTCAATGTTATATTTATCTGCTCAACATTGTACTTGAAATTAACGAAGGAGGTTTAATGAATGGTAAGAACTGAACGAAGGGGTTAAGAGGACACGTGGCAGGTGAAGATTGGGGATTACCCAAATCCCTCCTCACCTGCACTTTTAGATAAGGTCGGCACTCAAAATGAAATATCAACTCTGAAATGATAACTAGTGACAGGGTAAAAGCTAATCTCTCCCTCTCCCCGGACAACAGATGAAGCCATGGGAACAGTTTGCTTTCACTCCCTCGGTTCACGAACCTAAACACTGTAACGAAAGGCTCCACCACCCAACCGGTCTCCGACGAGACATCTAATGTCCTCTGTGCTCCATGAAAGTCTCGTGAATGGGTTGACACCAAGTAAACAGCCAGCCACAGCATTTGCAAAATTCTCAATCTTGGCAGTAGGATTTCCTCGTATATAAGCATGCGTGTTCCCTAGTGCAGGATGGATCCACAAATCACCACTTAGGTTATGCCCCTCTGACAAGACCAAAAGCCTACCATGAGAATTTCATGCCAAAAAAGGGGAAAATGATGGTGTTCACACTGGAATAGCCACAATTTTATAAACTCTACGACACATGAGCATTCCAAGTTTGAAGATTCCTAGAGCACCTTGAAGAGAAGTTCAGAGGTCATGGTGACATCTTCTGTCATTCACCATCATCCTCTCATTCCACCTTAGCAAGCTGTTCTCACGGTGGAAGGCAAAGGTGACTCTCCAATGACCATCGTTCAAAGCAAGAGAAAGGCAAAAAGATAATTGAGAGCTCCACTATCTACATATTCTTGCTGGCCATGTAGAACACTTTAATTTTGAACGAACCAAAGCCCCTACCAACACCAAACATTTCCGCCAAGCACATAGCACTGTCAAGTACCAAAGATCAAGAAACAATAGCAGTCACAAGTGGAAGCAGGACTCTTCTGTAAGAAAACAGTAAAAGGAAGATCCACCAAGTAACATGAAAGTGGCTTTCCTGTGTGACCTGCCTAGACATGAGGCCTTCTTCCTGTGGATGAGAACACTGAATAACATAACTCTAAGATCCTTCCACTTTCAGCAGCGAATCTGATGCAATCTGCCCCCTCTGGTCTAAGCCAATTGTATTTTCACAGTAAGGACGAAATTGGGTTTCTCCAATATAACATTTTTAAGGCATATAGGAAACAGTTTAAGGAAGTTCACAAATCAAAGTCAAGGAATGAACTAAAACTGTTACCGTGCAATCGCAAATTTATTACGCAAAAGAGAAAAATGCACCATTCTGATACTGAATTCATCGAACCAAATATTCTTTTTTGTGGTTCAAAGCTTAGTAACAAATACTATCCATCCCATCGAGTTTTACTTTCACACTTGACAATAAGCAACTTGAATTTCCTGTCAAGTAAAATTTAGATTCCACACGAGCAACCAGTAGAAATCATTCATTGAAGCCTAAGATTATAAATTAAAGAATGCTGAATCAAGTAATCACATCTTGCAGTGAATCTGGTGGAATGTGCCCCTCTGATCTAAGCAAGTTGCACGTTCATGGTATGGACGAACTTGGCTTTCTCCAACATGACATTTTTAAGGTATACAGCAATGGTAAACAGTTTAAGTCGTTCACAAACCAAAGACAGAAGAAATTAAAACTATTAGTTTGCAACCAGAAAATAATTTTGCAACAAGAGAAAATGTACCATTCTGATAATGAATTCACTCAACCAAAGACCCCTTTCTGGTGGTTGAAACCCTAACAATTCTATTCTTGTACAATTTTAATTCTTCGGCAATAAGCCACTTGAATTTCTTCTCAAGAAGGTCAAAAACTGTACTTCATTCTAGATTTCACATAGCAAGCTATAGAAATCTTCATTTCTTGAATCCCAAGACTATAAATTAAAGAAAGTTGCATCAACTAATTACATGTTGCAGTGAATCTGGTGGAATATGCCCCGCTGGCCTAAGCTAATTGCACTTTCATGGTAAGGATGAACTTGGCTACCTCCAATATGACATTTAAAGGTACAAAAAAATAGGGAATAGTTTTCGAAGTTCACAAACCAAAGATTTTCTTACTTGGCAACTTGAATTTTTGTCAAGTAGGCCAAATGATGTACTTCAATCTAGAGTTCACATGAGCAAACGGTAGATATCTTCGATGGTTGAAGCCTAAGACTAATTAGAGAAAGCTGAATCCAAGGTCATGACTTATGCTTTAGCCGATAATTTGTCCTAGATTCCTTCTTGGAGGAAGCCAAAAGATGGCACATCATGGGGCAAGTGACATCTGGACACACCGAGGAGGGTTATGCGAGCAAAGCCGCATGCCTGCTTCTGCAAGACAGTATACCTCGGAGCCAGGTGGTGATTTAGCATCTCAAGACCCTGATTTGATGCAGACTCTGGCCAAGATCAGGAAGGGCTCAAGGTAAAGAATTCCTTGTCGAAAATATACAACGCTCAGACATGTCAAGCCAAAGGGGACTTGGCCATCAGAGAAACATCCATGGGCGAGTTCAAGGCCCTGGCAGGGTTGTTGGTTATTTACTCAAATGGTCATAGGGGGCATTCCAAAGAACAATAGATTGTACCAATGGTCATTCAACAAAAAGCTCTTTATGTCCATTGCTGAAGAGAAATCTAAGGGTGAGTCCGCATTTTTCTGGTGCTTTGGAACAGCTGAGGGACAGTTCAGTCAACTAAGTCAAGGGCTCATGAGCTATGCTTCTCACTGTAAGGGTAGTATCTGATAGGGCAGGACCTTGGGATTATGTTATTTTTGGTAGGTTTCTTTTTGGGCTGATATAATCTTGGTCACTGCATTTCAGGAGGAAAGTGGCTCAACACCACCTGGTTCTTGAATTTCAAGTTAAAAAATGATGTGCCCTTTTCTTTCCTAAATGTCACCCCAGAACCACCAAAAAACAAACCTTGCTCTTTCCTATTATTACTTTTTTTCAAAGTGTCTTTCCTATTATTATTTTTCCATTATTTATGGAAGGTGACAAAAATTTGTCACATTTTATTATAATGTAGAATATAAAAAGGTTCACATGCAGGGAGAATTAAAACCCCCGCTAGATACACAGATGAAAAAGCCCCCTTATGGGAGACTAAAAAACACAAACAGAGAGCTCATCCTGCTCTACTGAGAGAGTAGAAAGGAAAAAATGATCCTATCAAGAGATAAATTTTCTTCATAGTTGGAACCTCCCAAACAGAGAATGCTGAGTTTGATATTCCCACAGCCTTGGACCAGTCCTCCCAGCAATGACTTCCTCTTCTGAGAATATCAAAAGATGTGCTGAATTCTTGTCTGAATTTCCTCCAGTTTCTCTTTTCCCAAATTGACCAAATCATTGCTGGAAGCAGGATTGGCCACACTTGTACAATTTGATAACCATGTAGAAACATACAGCTTGAAGAGGAATGACGAAATCAGTGAAGACTGGATTCAGTTAAAGGACTATTATGCACACAGCCAGCCTATTTAAGGGATACCATGGAGGTAAGAAAACAAACAGGAGAAATTTTAAGGAAGGTATTGCATTCATCAAATCTGTGTTTCAAACTGAGTACTCTTTCAAGTACCTGGATTAAATGGAATTTAGGAGTGATTGGACACCATATATCATGAAGAAAAGGATGAAGAAAAGATTTCCAAATGCACCCAATTTATAAAAATCCAGTAAAGATAACTCTAAAAGGTCACACACTTCTTATGAATAAAACACCATTAACGATGAAAAAAGGTTACAACTCACTAAATTCAATTGTATGACCCTTCATTCTACCCAGATGGTGGGACTGCCCTTCAATATCCACAACAACTGAAGCCATAACAGAAATGGACTTCATGATTACCTTCACCAAGGCCTTTTTATCCCTTCCAATGCTTCAAAAGACCCGCATACTCCATAAATAAGCCGACAAATTCTTGTTCCAAATAGCCCACAGAATAAGGAGCTAGATGATTTAATCATCCAACATAAATAGGATAAACAAGACATTTAAAAGCCAAAAATCAACAAGAAAGCATGTGCTATCTTAAAATTAAATATATGTACATAAGCATGCAAAACTTAAAATCTGTTGACTCTTAGAATGTGAGTATAGACTTATAAATGAAGCTACATAGAATGACCAACCTTTCACACCTGATTTCAGAATTCAGACATAATTTGGAACCCACTGGTAGAGACCTGACTAGTAGTATCAAGCTAGTCCCTGACATTTCTCGGATGATCCAGAAGCATGATGCTTACTGACTGCTATTATGTGATTCCTAGATATTAGGGCCTCTGGCGCCATCTTTGTTGTTGTTCATTGTACATTCCTGTCCCACTTATCCACCAATGTTTATGTGATCCATTCTCATTATGTCATTCCACCTATCCAATGGGCTCCAATGCTGTTTATGACCATGGCCATTTAGTCACCTTCCAAAAAATTGGTTCCAATGCACAATACCATATGCATGACATTTTTTATCTCCACCATCCCATCTATCCTGTTAGTTACATCCCATGACACATCTCGTGGTACATAATGCCACGGATACTGAGGCCTATCAGTGATGGAATGACATCTCTAAAATGAGAATTTTCCAAAAAAACATGTAGGAAAAGCACTGAAACATCAAGCACTTCACTTTTCTCGGAAAACAACAATCCATGTACATTATTTTCCATCCTTGACGATCATTTTTCAAGAAAAAAATAAAACAAGATGAATGACCCAAATTTTCAAACAAATATTCTGTCTTAAATTGGCTGTAAATTTTCTCACCAAATAAGAATGAAACTTAATGGTACATGAAATATGAACACCCCCCTCATTTCTTAAGAAATACGTTAACCTTCAGTTGCAATATTCAGGGCATATCCAAGGAAGACCACCACCTGAATGGTTTGTAAAGAACTTAAGCAGTTGCAGAAAAAAGAAAGACCAAAATTGAACACTTCCCTTCGAATCCACACAAACAATTGAGATATGCAGTTACAGTTAAAAAGTATACAAAAGTCATTAGATGATAATAAGGTAGCTCTGCCTCCTACTCTACTTTATCCCTATTTTGGGCAGAATCGTCTTTTTTAGTAGCTACAGACTGGCTAATGCTTGCTTTTGCATCTGCTAGAAAAGTTGGGTCTGGCTGAGGCTCACTAGTCGGGGGCTCCTTCATAGCCATAATGATATACATCACGATGACCAGATTGACGGATATAACTGCAAGAAATCCACTTAGCAGTGTCTGCGATGAAGGTGACAATTGACTTGATCCTGTTCCAATAGAAAACACCCTCCATTAAAAGACATATCAACATATATCAATTTAAAGCGCACACCAAATATAAACAAATACCAATGACTTATGAAAAAGTGCCAAAAATAGAAATGCATCAGTGGTCTTTTTGGAAGGTGGTTGTTTAACACGGAAAAAATCTTATTTTTGAAGAAATTGCACATTTATGGCTATTTAAGTAGCGTGTGTACAATTATTTCTGCGAATTTAGGTCTATCATATGATTTCGGTTCAGGTACAAGACATTTCCCCGTCGACCATAGTCGATGTTTATTTACATCGACGTAAAGTCCAAATACCCTTCATTATCTGTCAAATATACCATTTTCGACCTCTACAATATCCGTTGTGATATTGGAGATTTTATCTAACAAATTTGATCAAAGAGAGATCACCCATTAGATATACACATTTATAGGAGAAAACTAAATATTTCATTCTTTGGATTCATGTTTACAAAATACATGAAACTTTGATTACATAGTCGGGTAATTTGATTTACATTTGGCCTCCATTCCAACACCAGAACACACCACATAGAGATCAAACTCCCTTTTTTGAATATATTTGCAATTTCTGACCTTTTTGGGAGTATTTCTGTAATTTTGGACTCTTTCCGGATATTTTTATAGTTTTGGACCCTTCCTAGGTATCTCTGCAACTTGTGAACACTTTTGGGTTTATTTGAGGTTTTGAACCCTTTTTGAGCTTATTTGCAATTGCGGACCCTTTCTGGGTTTATTTACAATTACGAACCTTTTTTTTAGTTTATTTGAGGTTTTGAACCTTTTTTAGTTTATTTGCAATTGCATACCCTTTTCGGGGTTTATTTGCAATTGTGAACCCCTTTTTGAGTTTATTTGAGGTTTTGAATCCTTTCTGAGTTTATTTGCAATTGCGAACCCTTTCTGGATTTATTTGTAATTGCGAACCCTTTCTGGGTTTATTTGCAATTGCGAACCCCTTTTGGGATTTATTTGAGATTTTGGACCCTTTCTAGATTTATTTGCAATTTTCCTAGAGTAGGGGTTTACCTGCAACTTCTAGACAAGTTCAGGAGATATTTGTGTAGTTTTGGACAGATCATGGGTATTTTTGTAACATCTAGACTGAACAGAGGTTTTGGTGTAATCTGTCTCTCCTTGGTGGAGGTGCGCCGGCCAAAGACTCTCATGAGATTGCTTCTCCTTCTTAAGCGCTCATGGGTTGCAGTCCACCTTCATACGTCTGTCAGCACAATGCTGAGGATCGACCTGCCCAGTCAAGTCGCAAGAGTCTCCGCCTCCCGGAAGAAAAATTTATTATAATCCCTCTCCAAGGAGTGTCACAAAGGGCATAGCCACAAGGGCATATATACAGACCAAAGAATTACATAAGGCACAACCACAGGGACATATATGCAAACCCAAGGGTATATGTGCAACATACCCTTGTTGGGTGCAAACTCACGGGACCTATTTATAGATTTTAGGAGGCGGTTACGCCATTTGGGACCTACCCAAACCTTTTTTGTAAAAGTTGGGGTGCTTATGAGATTCCTGATTATTTCAGAGAATCACATTATTTTTCCCAAAATATTTATAAAGAAATTACATTAATCACAACACAAGGACATGTGTGCGGACTCAAGAAGGGACAGTTTTATGGCATACCCTCACCCTGAGCACTTGAAACACAAACACAAGTACAAGTACAAGCCCTCCCACGGACGAGTCTTCAAAAGCACAAGCACAAGTCTTTGCAGCTCCAAGTTGCGTCTTCTCCATTGGTTTGTGTGGGGACCCACTGGGGATATTTATAGACCGTGGGGGACAGTTATGGGGTTTATCCGGTCCAAAGGTGCCCAATGAGAGTTTTAACCAGTCCAAATCCCCAAGTTGGGGGACTTTACCCGGGCTAAACCTCCATAGTGAGGGTTTTAACCTGGCTAAACCCCCTTGGTGGGGCTTAACCGGACCAAAGTCCCCCTTGGGGGTTTATCCGGTCCAAACCCCCCCCCCCCATTTGGCAGTTTAACCGGTCCAAACCCCCAAGGGGAGGGTTTATCCAGTCAAAACCCCCCATTTGGGGGTTTACCAGGTCCAAACCCCCCACTTAGGGGGTTTGACCAGCCCAAATCCCTCAAGTGGGGATTTATCTAGTACAAACCCCCCACTTGGGAGGTTTAACCAGTCCAAACCCACCACTTGGGGGATTTATCCAATCCAAACCCCCATTTTGAGAGAAGGGAGGGGCCGACCCCTTTTTGTGTCCTTTTTCTCTCTTCTTTATTTTCTTTTATCAAATTTTTTTGTTCCAACAGTGGTCAACAGACTACAATTCATTAAAGTGAAAAAAGATTTATGAAACAAGATACAAAGATCACAAGAAAAACACTAACCACTCTACCAAAAAGGTAAAGTGTTAGAAAGAGAAAAAACACCGCTTAAGCCCTTTACACATAACACACCTTATACAAAGAAGGTTTTCCATTTCCATAGTCTGGAAATGATCAAAGAACCCTAATTTTGAAACACTTGTGCAGGAAAAAAATACAGCTCTTGAGAATCTCAACAGGATGTTTAACTTTGTCTTGGAAACTTCTGTTGTTTCTCTCCTTCCATATTGCCCACCACACGGTTGGTACGCACATGTTCCAAATATCCCTTTCCTGCACCACAGGGCTGTGCTTGATCCCACCTGGTCAAGATGTTAAGCACATCTGCCTCGTTGAACTGGCTAGCTCCCACTGCCTTGACGAACACTTTCCATACTGTGTCAATTAGGCCACATGATCTAACAATATGATCAATGTCTGCTACCGAAAATGAGTCACTGGTTTTAGCTACTATCTAACTGTCGCTGTTTACCTTCACGCTCTACTGGAATGCATAACCTACTTTTACTATTCGCAGTGTTGTGCTTTTGTGTTATAGCATGATGCCATTGTTAATATTGTCGCTTTGTCAACAATCTAAGTTTAAAAAGTCTATGACAAAAACATTGAAAAGAACTATTTGTGCACTTCAAATTGTGCCATCACAGCACTGTTATTCCTTTTCTTTTATAGTAAAACTAAAGTAAGTGTCTACATTTTTCCACAAAAGGACCAATTTGATAACCACAAATTGAATGCATGCTTGTCAAAAAAATTAATACCATGGAAGAAAAGAGGAAACGTTAGGGAAAATGTGCCTGTCTAACATGCCTGAAAGAAGATAGAAAGATCGAAATGAAGTTTAAAGCCTTACTCTCATAACCTAAAAGTAGCATTCAAACAAACTATTAATGAAAAAGATTAAAAAAGGGAAACATAGCAATATCAGATTTTCTACCCTACCAAAAGGCTAGGAACACAAGTGCCTACCATTTGATATATACCTGACAAACAGATAAATATATGGTAAAACAGACGGAAAAAATAAGTTCATCAAGAAAGGACAAGGTGGAACCTGTGATGCAGCCAACCTGCCTGAACTGTCATGAAGCTGGCCCTTTAAACAGTGATAACACCTAGACTACTATTCCCTTAAAAAGTCACTCAAACACTTGTGGGAGCATATTTTATCTATCTATTTATTTATTTATTTTGTTCATTTATTTTATTTTGATTTATTAGTACGCAGGAGTGCCAGTGTGCGTAGTAGAGATGAGGATGTTGAGATAGATGTGTGGCAAGACTAAGAAAGACAAGATTAGGAATGAGCGTATCCGTAAGGACTTAGGGATAGCTCCAATTGATAGTAAAATGAGAGAAAATAGACTCAGGTGGTTTGGACATGTGTGTCGTCACCCTAATTCAGCGCCGGTTAAAAGATGTGACCAAATCTTAGTGGATGTTAGTAAAAGAGCTCGGGGAAGGCCTAAAATGAGATAGTGTGATGTTATTAGGAAGGACATTAGTTTCTTGGGTTTAAATACGAATATTGCACTTGATAGAAATCTTTGGCGGAATATGATTCATGTAACCGACCCCAATTAATTAGGATAAGGCTCTGATGATGATGATGATGATGATGATGAGTGCGCAGGAGCGCCAGTCACAAGGTGAGTTTATTCGGACTCCAAAGACCGAGATGACTTGGAGTTGCTAGTGCGCGCGCCGTCTGACTAATCAGACGATGATGGATAGCGTGTCGAGACTGGAACCCGCCGTGCTATAAAGGCCACGACGTTAATTACATCTCTCCGAAGGAGAGAAAACCCTTGATTAATTGCCATGAGGAAGGGCCCTATGGCCCGAAATTTACGTTAACATATGCATGGTAATGCAAAATACACCCCCTCTTTTATTATTATTATTTATATTATTATTTTTTTATTCTTGATTGTCGTGCTTTTATTGCATTTTTGCTGTTCAGATTTTATCATGATTTTTATTATTTTGATTTTTTTTACTATGTATGTTTTGTTGTTTTGATTTTATTGCATTATTTATTTCAATTTTTTATTTGCTTTGGTTTTATTATGTTATTCTTTTTATTGTTTTGACTTTTTTATATATTTATTTTTTGCTTTAATGTTATTTTGTTGTTATTATTATTTATTTATTTATTTTGCTATGTTATTATTATTATCTTTATTGTTTTGATTTTCTTCCGTATTATCTTTTGTTTTGATATATTTCTCTTGTTCTCTTATTATTTATTATTATTTATTTACTATTATTTATCTATTTATTTATTTATTTTTTGTCGGGACTCAGGCGACGAAAAATCAAAATTTGGCAACAACTCCCCCTGTTCCGAAGTATGTCAGGGGGAATGTAGCAGGTGCTCGTCTAAAAGTCTGGGACGGTCCCCTAATCGTCCAGGTGTGCATGAAGTGGCAGCACCCAGTCCCATATCGAATGTAGCACCCTCGAGGACTAGCCTACAAAGAGGTCCAGGTCATCCGAGGGGCTTTTCGATCAGGTCTGCACAAATCTGTCGATTCACCGTTGACACCGTCGCAGACGCCTGTAGGTTCAGAGGTGAACCAGCGTAGTCCCGGGCCATCGAGTCTGGGATTAAAAATATAAAACTTATTCGAACATCGATTTGGGACTGGTTTATGCTGACAATGCAGCAACGCCACGGGGAATCTCCGGAACACATGTTCGCCTATGACACGGCATGATTTAATATTATGAGGGGGACGAAACCCAGCAAGGGTAGGTCCGACTCAGAGGGTTATCGGCCCTGAAGCGAGGTCCAATCATGGACGTGGCGGGGCAAACCCGCAGGCCCAAACCGTGTTCGTAATAGGCCTTGTTTATATGCATTGTTTTAATGATTTAAGGGACCCGATCGAGCTAAACAACCGCAAAAGGGCTGACCCGGTAGTTCCGACCGGGGTAGTATGACACAGAGTGAAGCCCGATGATCGAGGGTTGTGTGAGTGGTGAAAAAGATTCGTTTCGGGGCGTAGAATCGCAACGGTGGCGGAAATAACAAGATTTAGCCCTTAATAGGCCCGAAATGAATAGTTAAAGGTCACTATTCATTAATGCTCACTTTTTCCCCAATATCCGGCTATCTGACAGTCCGGAGGATCTCCTTTTTAGACCGGGCATAGGGGATCACATGCTCTACCCCGTGGGACAAACGGGACGACGATGCGAGACCAAACGGACACTCGATAAAGCAATTGGTGTAGAAGATAAATAGTAAACAAAATAAATAAAAAAATAAAATGATATAAAATGTTTTAGTGCAATAGGTGAACAGTGCGTTCATTTGTATTGTGTTGTCCGTGTTGTTGTTTGCATTGTGTGTGTGTTGTGTTTTTTAAAAAAAATTGAAAGGGGGGAAGAGGGCTTAGTCGACCGACAACGACCAACTTCACCCCCTTTTTTTTTAAGGTGAGAGGGAGAATGATCTCAGTCAACCGACTGACCATGAGGTCAGTCGACTGACTTAGTTTTTTTTTTTTTACATTCATCTCCTTTTTTCTCTCTCCCCTCTTTTTTTTATTTTATTTTGATTTGATCACAGAATAATTTTTTGTTGTGATCTCTTAAGCATATGTAAGTTTTTTTTTTATTTTTTAATTATTTATTATTCTTTTTAATTATGCATTTTTTATGAATTATCTTGCTACTGTCGGATGAGTGTTTGAAAAGTACTATTCATTGGTGTCCGCTCTTTCGCCGATATCCGACTATCCGATAGTCCGGAGGGTCCCTTTTTTGGACAGGGCGTAGGGGATCACTAGCTCTATCCCATGGGACGAACGGGGCGGCGATACGAGATCAAACGGGCGCCCGACGAAGCAAACAGTGCAAAAGGTGAATAGTGCTATGAATAAAATAAGAAAAGAAAAAAATATGCATTAAATGCACGTGCTCCTGCGGGCTCGTGTGCATTTGAGTGCATTGGATTTTTTTAGTGCATTAAATGCACATACCCCTGCCGGATCGTGCGTGATGCTTCTGCCGATAATAGGGATGTCAATGGTAACCGATAATCCGATAACCGTCCGTTTCGTTAGCTTAACGAACAGCAAATGGATAGTATTTTTCTTTCCGATAAATTAACGGATACGAATACGGATATATTCGATTTCTTAGCGGATACGGATACACCTCATTCCGAATCCGTATCCGTCCGTTACCGTTAAACAAGTTTGTATTTGACTCAAATAATTTAGTGTCTTGAAGAAAATGATATTGAAGATGAGATATGTGTATAATTTAAGTCATTTCTATTTTCATGATCGTAAAATATTTCTAAATTACAAGATATTTTTATAAATTTATAAATTATCAAGGTAATATATTCTTTATTTTCATGAAAGGTACGTATAAAGAATGAGAATACTATGGTGATTAAAGTCTAAAAGTGTTAATTTATTTTATTATTTAAACTTTATATATTTCATATTATCTTTGGGGATATTATAATATTATATATTTGTATACTTTTAATTGCATTATATGTTGACTCATGAATAATGATGATACGAGAACTAAATTGAAATGTGTTTGTTCATCATATGGATTGTTCTTTTCAATTTAAATTTTTTTCTAATTGAGTTAATTTACATCTTAAATTTTAATCTTATATGTACTTTTATGTCCGGTAACTATCCGCTAACCGTCCGTTAACCGTATTTTTCGGATACTCGATAACGATTTTCGGATACACCACTTTCCGAATACTTAACGAACTGCAAACGGATACAGTTCTTCCTTATCGGATACGGATAGTCCACTATCCGCACCGTATCCGACCCGTTGACATCCCTAGCCGATAACATGCATTCGCCGTTTTCTTTTTTTGGTTGCGTTTTGTTTTGCTTTTCTTAACGGAACAAGTGCATTTAATGCACATGTCAGACTTTTGCACTGCCGGATGAGTTGAGCTGTCGAATGGTAGCTAATATGATGAACAGTGTCAACGGTTGTGACGCCGGATGGTTTGAGCCGCCGGATAGGGTGGTTTGATGCCGGATGGTTTTGTTTTTCTTTTGTTTTTCTTTTGTTTTTGACTGTCTTCCTTTTTTCTTTTCTTTTATTTCCTCTATTTTATTTTTTTGTTTTTCTTTCATTCTAATCACATATTTTATTTTATTTTATTTTATTTGACCTCTCCAATATATTTATTATTATATATTGTTGTTGTTTGTTTATTCCTTTCTTGTTATTTTGATTTTTTTGAGCATTTTCTTCTTTTCTTTATTTAGAAATTATTTTATCTATTTCTATTATTATTACTATTATCTTTTATTGTTAATTTCTTTTATTAATTAGCCCAAGGTCGAGAGAAATTTCGGCAGCACCTCCCCCAGACCGAGGCTTTGGGGGGTGTGAAGCGGGTGTTCGTCCATTGAGAATCCGAGACGATCCCTTAATATATCGGATGCGCACAAAAGTGACAACATTTGTATTCTCAGCAACGATCCATTTGAGAAAAGGCTGTCGTATCACCTTTTTTTCTTTTTTTTTCTTTTTTTTAAAGAGAGTCAGGGGAGTTGCTGATCCAAATCACACCAAGGCCACCGGTTCAAATCAATAAAAAACACGACAATAATAACAAGAAAGAAAGGAAACAGAGTGCACACAGATGTTGTTGTTACAGCATTCCTAAAGGAAGGAGTGGCATAATACGAGACGTCTGAGGGTCTTAGCAATCAACTCACAAGATCGAAGCTCGGGGTCATATCCATGGTACTGGATAAACCCCGAGGCCGAACCCCTCTTAAACACGCCCATCTCCCTCCCCTGGGTTGGCGGCTACATATCAATCCCACACCTCCAAAGAACATCCACGGTGAAGAAAATAGAGTAACAAATAAAACAACAGGGGGAGGATCAGACATTGGAAATGTAGAAGCATTCACGAGAATCCCTTCTTTCCATTCATTCATCGCAACCAAAAGAAACAAACGGGCTAACATACATACATCAGAAGGGAAGATAATGAAAAGAAAAAAAAAGATACATAGAAGAGGGGGAGAACGGAGCATTGGCTCAGTCTCCCCCTTCCCTCACCTCTCTTCTCTCTTTCTCACTCTCTTCTTCTTCTTCTTCTTCCTTTCTTCTTCTCTTCTGTTGTTCTTCTGCTCCGGTGGGGAAGACCCTGCACCAACCGAGGGAGAGCTTGCTTTTTTTTTGGGCCTCCTAGCTGCTCTCTCCATGCTACGGGGAAGGGTCCTCTCGTTCTTTTCTTTTCCTCTCCTGGAGCCTTACATAGGGGTGCAAAAGGGGCTGCAAGTTGAAGCTCCCGCGTGCTGCCGGATGAGGCATGGGGATGCCGAATTAGGGGGTGCACTGCCGGATTGGAGGTGCGCTGTCGGATTGAGGGGTTTTAACCCATTCAAATGGCCAGCCGGATGAGCATTAAATGCTCATAAAAGGGGGCTGCCAGATGGGTTTAAAAGAACTACCGGATGAGGGGGGTTTAACCCATCAAATGCATGGAAGGCAGTATCGGCCGAAATCGATCCGAAACCGCACCTAAATACTGTAGCAGGTCCGAAACTATTAAAAAATATTTTTTTAATGGTTTCAGACGAAACCATTAAGGGTTTCGTCCGAAACCGACCTGTTTCGGTCCGAAACCGGACGGTTTCGACCGAAACCAGACAGGATCATAAATTTTTTTTAATTTTTTAAAGGGTTTCAACCGGTTTCGGCCGAAACCGATACCGGTACCGAAACCGGTACGTATCGGTTCCGAAACCGGCCGAAACCGGTAACGAAACCGATACTGCCTTCCTTGATCAAATGGGGCTATTGTACAAGCATTAAATGCTCAAAGAGAGGGCTCCATTAAATGTTGTGTTGATAAAAGAAGGGAGAGGGTGCGGCCGTAACACCCCCCTCTTCTTTTCTTCTCCTTCTTCTTTTTCTTCTGCCCCTTTTCTTCTTCTATTTTTTCCTTGTCCTTCTTTTTCTTTTCTTTTCTTCTTTTCTTTCTTCGCATATCCCCCCTTGTTTGTTCTCTTTTCTTTTCTTCTTCTTTTCTCTTTCTCTTCCTCTTTTTGAAGTCCGGGCTTCCACAATCCGACTTGCGGTGGTACATCTTCGGGGACACCTTGGCCTCTTTAATTTTGAATTCAATTCGTCCATCGGGCGCGAATTTACGATGACACGGTGGCACGTGTACGATACGGCGTCGCCATCACCATGTGGTACATCTTCGCTGTCGGGTTCTTGCAGTCGAGCCCGCGTCAGTGTACCTTTGGAACACCTTGACTTCCCCCAGTTTCTACCATATTTTGGTGTTCAAATTTTGTGTGCCAGCAAAGACTCGAGTAGGGGTAATGGATGGGACTCCCACCTCTCTCTTCTTCTTCTTCTTGCATTCTTGTTCTTTTTCTTCTTCTCTGCCGGTGCCGGGGCGGCCGGTTGGAGCTTTGACGAGGGTGCCGTTACGACACGCCGGGTGAAGGTGCAGACACGGCACTACTGATTTTTTTTTTCTTCTCTTTTTTCTTCTTCTTTTTTCTTCTTCATCTTCTTTCTTTTCTTCTTTGCCCGATGTGGGGCTTGCTATTGTAGATGACAAATTTTTTAGGTGTCAACAACACTTCCTATCTCTTTAAATTATCTAAAGTGTTCCTTATTTTTATTTCATATTTTTATAACCTGGTCTATAAGTGGATTATCTAATTTGCATCAAAACTTTGTATTTTGCCTCTAGAGTTCTTTATCTTAAAGAACTTGATGGGTCATTCACTAAGGCTGTAGGTTTGTTCCCATTCGCATGTCCCCTTGTAACACATCATGTGCATATCATAAACCAGGTTGTACACAGATGTTCAACATGCATCTGAAGCAAAATGCACGTGAAGATCAGCTTGGTTTCCTTGCCATTTTTTAAAGAAAACATCAGATAACAAAAGTAGGAAAAGAATGGTTTATTCCTAGTTTTTGTTGACATATTCAACTGCAACCTGCAAAGACCAGATTATGAGAACTGGAAAAGGAAGTACACATGAAAAATCACAGCCATCTACAACTATAGGATGCATTAATGGTTCAATTATGGTTCAGTGAGACAATACCTTTTGAAAATCTGCTGCCTGTTCAGTGAGACTGGGATCTGATACCATCCTCTCATCCTCTCATCACAATGTATCACCTATTTGAAGGGGTATCTTGCAGTGCAGGGACATCCTTGTTTCTAGCATCAGGTTAAAACTAGCAAATGGTCAGAAATGTCTGTTTTGGAAGGATAAGTGGTGTGGCAACCATACTCTTAGGACTCCTTTCCACAGCCTTTTTCCATTGCATCTGCTCCTCTGGCCGTGGTATCCAATTGTTTTGACACACAGCAATCAGGGGGATTTGGGCACCTTCCTCTTAGGAGGAAACTCAGGGACGAGGAGATGGACCAGCTAGAGAACTACTTCTACCGGTGAAGTATGCTCCAGAACAGAGCAAAAGTGATCAATGGTGGTGGAGGTGGGAGAGAGATGGTCAGTTCTCAGTCAGGTCAGCATACAATTTTATCTTAAACGGAGGAGTGAGCCATCGTTTTCCCCCACACATCTAGACCATGAAGAGCCCACTTAAAGTGAAGATTCTTATACAGAGGATCTCACATGGGAGGCTGCCAACCTATGACCAACTGCCTCCATTCTGCATGAACATAAACACCCGTTGCGGATTGTTTGGATTGGGGGAGGAGACTTTGGATCACCTTCTTGCAACCTGCTCTTTCTCTCGGGGCATATGGGCACAGATTGCAACAAGGATCCAGTGTGCACCAAACACCTATGATAATGTGCAGCTACTTCTTGGGGTCAGGTACAGAAAATGGGCGCTGAAGCCTGAAGGGAGACAGACTCATATGGTGGCTAATTCTACATGCCACCCTATGGGCCTTGTGGGGAGAGAGGAACAACAGAATCTTCAGAAGGGAAGCAAAAGCTGCAGACAGAGTGATCTCTTTCATTTGTGACAGAGTCAAAGAGTGGGCCAGTCATCTTCGTAACATAAACTCACATAACTCGTTCTTTTTGTGTTGTTGGGGGGATAGTGAGTGCCACACTCTCTTAGTGTGGGGGCTTTCTGTACAGGGATCTTGGGGCATTCCTTTCTACACATGTATATCCCTTCTTTTCATTTAATACAATTGTTTTTTTTAGAAGTGGATAATACCACAATTGTATTAAGGAAGAGTGAATTAAATGAAAAAGGAAAAGCAATTCATTTAATACAATTGTGGTACTATCCACTTTCAAAAAACATTATCTGTGACTACAAATATATAACATAAAAAACAAAAACATGTCTAGAACAAGCTATCAAAGTAATTGTTCATACCAGGCAAAACTTTATGATTGAACCCATATAGAATTGCAATGGGTGCCACCCACATAAGCGCCGATGTAAAGAAGAACCTCCGTATTACCCCTGACATTGCTTCTGCTTATCTGAAACAAATAGAGGGTGAACAGTCAGGGTACAGTCATCTTGCTTCCTCAGAAAATTAAGTTATCATCAGAAAAGCATTACCTGTGACAGAAAAACGTTACACATCCTATGTACATCAAAGTTTTCCATTTATTAAAAACCATGAGGATTTCTATAAAGCAAGGAAGTTTAGTTGCATAACCATGGAATTTAGAGAAGTGGCACTAATCAATAAACAAACATATATATTGGCAGGGCTGAGTTGAAACTAGAGTACTGAAAAAAATTTACATGGAGCAGTGCCATGTTCCTAGCAGTTGTTTCAACGGTGAGACATGTTTTTATTCTCCTGTCCATTTCTGTGGAAGTTTAGCTCAAGCAATCATGGCATAGTTCATTTTTCACCAACAAAATGCAGCCACAACACATGCATGTGCAAAGATGTATATACACATGTTTACATCTGCCGATGTTTTAAAATGCCTAGGGAGGTCAAGGTGATAGATTCCCATCTTGCCTAGGCACGCCTAAATGGTGAGGTGGGTGACTCACGAATGATGCCGTTACTTTTTGTCAATGTTTTGATGTTTTAAATTATTTGCATCGAATGTTTGATCTAGCTGAATATATTTTTATTTGTGTAGATATCTCTGATAATTCAACTCACATGCATCATAAAGGAAGAAAAATTAAGACTTGTTTCTACTTTTAGAACAAAACATAAAAGAATATAAGTGCAGAATAAGATTATAAGAGCAATATTAAACATAAGATCGGTGCTAAATATTGTTCTACCGCAAAGAAATACGCTTATAATAGCAAGACATGAGAAACCTTTCCACCTTCATACAGAAAATGAGGCATCCTTAGATATTAGGCATCCTTAGATATGAGGCATCCCTCTTAATTGTTCTTTTTCCCCTCGCGGGGTGGGAGTGATGCACGCCACTTGATGTGGGGATAAAGGGAGGGGAAAAAGAACAAATAAGAATAAAACAAAAAGAGACGATGTTCTAAGAAAAAAATGAAACTGAAAGTGGAACGGGGGACCTTACGTGGTGTCGTCGACGAGCTGTGGAGAAGGTCGTCGCAGCACCTTCTCCTCCTCCTCGTCCACCTCCTTCGGCTTGCAGGAGACCGGAAGGAGATCCCCGAGGGCCGAGACACTCCCTTCCCCTCTCCTTCTTCTGTTCCTCCTTGCTGGAGATTCAACTGCGGGTGGAGATCTACGGCACTGGGGCGTCAGAGAGCGGACCGCGGCAGGTCCACGGCGTTGAGAGACGGCGGCTGGCGGAGAGACCAGGCGGCTCCGGCGGAAGCCTCACGCAGCGGCAGCAGGGGACAGCGGATCACAGCACGAAAAGAGAAGGGACGAGGGCGGCGGGGACGAGTCCGGAGTCCAACACCTGATCCGTTGAGAAAGGTGTGCCCCGCGTGTCGGGGGAGCGGATGAAAATTTTCGCGAGATCTCGCGGAATGCGTTCTATAGAAGTTACAGAACGATGCTGATAGTGTGAAAATGGAGAAAATGAATATTAATTTGAAAAAATCTTTTAGATTTTTACATCAATCCTTATATAAGGATTATAAAAATCATATATATATATATATAGCGACTTAAGAAGAGGTTCAAAAGATATCATATTAAAAATTATAAATATAGACGTATGTTTATAAGTAAGATTTAAGTCTTCTCCTTTGAAAGTTATTTTATTAATAAAAAAAATAAAACCTTAATCATTTATGGACGTAACAAAGATAAAATATCAAGAAAGACATCTCAAATTTCTACATTTTCGTTAACGTGGTCTACGAAAACTCTAACCCAGTAAACACAAAGTCTAAATTTATACATCTTCAATTCTTCATATATGTATGTTTCGTTAATGAATTCAATACGACATACGTCCTTACATAAATTTCTATCAAAATATCCATCAGATTTTTGTTTTTGTTCTCCGTCACTTGTTAATAGACTTTAACTATTTATTAATAGAAGTTGAAAATAAAGATATGCATGTCAGTAATTCACATACGAAGCCCATAAATATAAATATAAATCTAAGATAGATACTCATGCTAATTCATTCTTCACACAACTATTAATGTAGAAAATACCAACCTTTTCGAGTTTTAACGGATTCAAGTGTCCATGGACACGACACTGCATATAAATATCATTCAGCCAGATACACAAACTCACGATAAATATTATGTGCCGCTCCTTTCGCCACTTGATAATTTAATCTCAAAATTCAATAACTAAGATAAAGTCAAATTTAAACTCACTCTATTGAAAAAAAAAAAGTCAAGTAAATGCATTATCGCACGTGTATATCCTAAAGAAGAACATTATATATTTTACTTCAGGCGAATCGAGCATACCTGTAGCACTTTGCGAGTGTTTCAACTTGATGATGCAAATATCTTGGATTAGCTTATGATTTGTTGGAAATTTTTATACATTGCATCTCCAGAGAAGATGCATTGCACAAGGAGCTGACTGCAGCACTTGCAAGTGTTTCATCTTGGTAATGCAAATATCTTGGAATGGCTCATGATTTGTTGGAAATTTTTATACATTGCATCTCCAGAGAAGATGCATTGCACAAGGAGCTGACAAATTATGCAGTTTAGGGAGAATGAGGGGAAAAAGCTGGAAGGCATATCATGAGGACATCGTCTCCATTTTTTTGTTTTTTGGAAAAGTGAGGACATCATCTCCATATTGTAATCTTGTTATTGGTTACTGTCATAATAGGGTTTACAAGCACTTCATATAGACATCTTAAGTGGCATAAGAGTCGAGAGAGAGAGAAGTGGCAATTTTCTAGGTACTATTGATGTACAAACACAAATTTCATTCAAGGAAGATGTATCAAATCCAATAAGCCATAGAGGAATACTTGCCCTACAATTTAGCACTCTCAAGTGTTTATAAAAATTCATAATAGAATCATGTTTGACATTAGAACTTCTTAAGATGTTCATGAAACAACGGAACAACTCCAACTGTGGAGTTTCAACAGAGCAAGTGACTCTTTGATGCTCATCCTACTTGAAGATGGATCTTGTTACGTCAAGAAGTTAAAGCTTTTGACAGCAAATGTGATTGCAGGAAAACAAAGTTAATCATGAAGAAACACGGTAAAAATGTGATGGGTTAGAAGTGGGTACAAACGACAACAAACTAAAAATTCACCCACAGAAGCTTCCACACTAATACACCATCAAATCATCCATGTATCTGGTCATTTTGTATGGTAAATGAAGTCACAAAACCAATTTTTGAATGATGGTAGGAGGAGATTAGAGTTCTTTTAGAAAGATCGACTTATAAGGTTTTAAAATAATGGTTGAATTTGGGGGAATAATATTTTCACACGGGCAATTAGTAACGGGAGATTCCGAAGATTAATTCAACAACTTGGCATAATCTCTTAATCCCCCCGCCTCCCTAGTTCACAGTACCATTCTCACTGTCTGCTATGTGCTTCTAAGGGTTGCTATGCTAGGCTTCATACCTTCTGATCAAAAAGAGGATGGCATTCCCTCCACCATAAGCTGCATATTTATTAAATTTAGACCACTTGAGCAAGTTCAATTCTTCTGTAGAGATGGGGGAGACAAAAAAGAATCGACTTACCAATATTTAGAAATGTTCTGGAACAGCTGATTTGGATGCATTTTAATTTATTCCGAGAACAGAAACAACCTGTAGGACTACGCTCAATCATTTATGAAACCAACGTCAAGAATCTTGGGATTGAATTCTTCCTGCACAACTGAAAATATATTATCAAGGAAGCTTCAAAATTGTATGTCCAAGCATATCTGTAATTTACCCCACTGGTGGGGACACCGAGTCCACTACTGGGCCCACTACTCGGAGCCGACGCCGCACTGCCCCGACACCGAGCTTATGGCTCGGAGATCTCGGAGATCCTTCCTGAAGACTCGGCCTACGGCTACGGTGCTATATTACGTATCGAGTATGTGTGTATGTATACATGTATCTCTACATGTATTTTTCTTTTCGTCTTATTAGGCTAGTCTAAGTCAAATAAACATGTGTGTTTTGTGTATTTTATTTGGTTAAAACCCCCAAGTCAAAAGTTAGGTAAGTAAGCCTGTTTTATTAGGCTAAGGACATATATGCTATTTGTAAAGTTTGAAAGGTGTGGTTGCTATAGCCTCCCTCCTATATAAAGGGAGGCCAATGCTTGTTACGTATGATATGAATGAAAGAATTACTTTGCTATTGTGTTTTCTCCCTTCCCTCTTCTCTCCATTTGTGAGATTTGAGTATGTCGCCCGGTGTGAGACCCTCCGGCGTGAGGCCGAGCTGTGTGAGATAGCAGTTATCCGATCCCGTCCTGTTCGCGTCCCGGAGTGCCGTCGATCCATTCTCACGTCGCCGCCGCGTCAAATTGGTATCAGAGCCCAACAACGGCATCTCCGACGACTCGACGTCCCCGACGTCGTCTCTCTTTCTCTCTCTAGGTTGCTAGAAGAAAAAAAAAGGGAAACAAAAAAAGGAGAAAAAAAAGAATAGTTGAATTTTATTTGTTGGTTGAGAAGAAAAAAAAAAGAGAAAGAAAAAAAAATTCCAGCGTTCTCTCTCTCTCTCTCCCAATTTCTCTCTCTTTATCTCTATCTATTCCCTCTCTCTCGTTCGACACGTAGCAGAAGAAACGAAAAGGAAAAAAAAAGGGAGACATCACATTCATGGGGGGGCGGCCTCGTTGCCCGTGCCCCCCCTTCAAACCGCCGCTGCCGCAACGGCCGGCTCCCAGTGCCCTGCCACCGCTCGCCGCCGCGCGCTCCTGCACGCCCGGCCCCGTGCCGCCCCGCGCCCCTGCGCGCCAGGCCGCCCACGCCAGCCCCGCCCGTCGCCGGCTCCGCCTTGCTCGCCGCCGCCGCGTGCCCCGCTATCAGCCGCAGGCACCCGCCTGCTCGCGCGTCCTCGCGCCCGGGCCCTCGCGCCCGCTTCCGCCCCGGCCAGCTGGCACATCCACCGCGACCGCAGTCCGCCCGTGGCCACCCGGCGCTGCAACCACCGCCTCCCTCTGCAAGTCCACCACGCCCCAGCCACCATCGCCATCGCCGGCCTCCACCTCCGGCGCGCCGGCCCCCCTACAGCGGCGCGCTCCGGCCTCCACCGTCGCCGCCTGTCACCGTCACCGGCGTGCCCACCGTCTCGAGCCAACGGGAGCCTCGGCCCGTCGCCACCACCTCTGCTACCCATCCAACCGCCGCCCACGACGCCCTCTCCGCGTTCGGCAGCCGCGTTGGCTGACCAGCGCCCGCCCACCCACCTACCTTGTGGCCGACTACCATCCCTCCCGTGGGTTGGAAAGTCCGAAAGTTTGAAAAAAAAGGAGTTTGAAGGAAATAAAAGTGTTGAAAAAAAAATAGTAGGTGAGGTTTGAAAATTAGGTGTGGAAGTTGAAAAAAAATGTGTTAACTATATATAATATATATAGGATATACATAATGTTATATATATATCTATATATATATTTATATATATTATTTGATTAAAATAAAAAAAAGAGGTTTTTGAAAAATAGTTAAGATATATATAATATATATATTTGAGATATATATAATCTTATATACATATATATTATATATCTATGTAACTTATTATTCCTTTGGCACTCGAGTCCATAATCCTGGCTCGATCAACGGTTGAGTCGCCCGATCGCCGACACACAATCCGTAATTCACGGAGTGTGGGTGCCCCTAAGTCTCCTTGCGCGGAGAAAGTCTGGAGTGATTTGTTCCCCTGCGTGGGAAAATTTTAAGTCACGTGGTTTTGTAATAATTGCGACCTCCCTGCGAGGAGAGAATTCTTTGTAACCGGTGAAGCTTCTTCGACGCCGTGCGGACACACACGTCCCCGCTCGCCCTCGTCTCCGATCAGAGCTAGACTTTTCAGTCTAGCTAGGTGCGTGCTCCCCTCACTTACTCATTTAGTATCTTTTCAATTGCCGCGCGAAGTGAGAGAGAGCCCGATCCATGCAGCCAGTCTCCTGAGTGCATCGCTGTGGACGGAAAGCGAGAGCTTGTATGTACCCATCCTTAGGCCCTAGATTGTCACATTAGGGCACCCTAATTGTTAGGAGGTAGTTCCACAACTACTTCGCCTACGGGCGAGCAACTCTCCCTGGCCGGTCCCTTCAAATTGGCCCTTTGCCAATTAGCCAACAAAATTTGGGTCTATAGCTTACTAATTATCGGTCCCAGGACTGCATCATTTAGATCCGAGGTCGTGCATGCCACGTTGGTCTAGGAATTCATCTGGCCGTCTAGAGCGCCCTTCAACGCTACCCATGGATCAAAAGAGCGTGAGTGCTATGTTGGCTCAGCTCGAGCATAATCTTCTGACCCATTTTGAGAATCCATAGGCCAACTACGAGCCGAACTAGATGAGAGGATTCGAGCCTTAGAGGATCGACTAAAGGGAGAGGGAGGACGAGTGAATGGCCATGGCGATCCCGTAGCCAATCCTAGGGAGGAGAGAGAGCAAGCCCGCCCGAATCAGGCTCCCCACGGTAGAGAGCAAGAGGCCCGTACGTCTCGAGAGAGGGACCACGATGATGAGGATATTATCCTACGGAACGTCAAGATTGACGCTCCGAGTTTTGATGGGTCCCTCAACCCCGCTACATATCTTGATTGGGAGACCGGGATGGATCAATATTTTGACTGGCATCGCCGCATGACCCCTGCTACAAGGGTGAGGTTTGCCAAAATGAAACTCCTGGGTCAAGCCAAAACTTACTGGTGTAACGTTGAAAATCTCCTAGCCAGGAGACGGGAGGAGCCTATTAGCACGTGGGAAGAAATGAAGGAGAAATTGAGGGAGAAGTATCTGCCACCTTCCTACCATCAGCGTCTTTTAGACCAATGGCAGAAACTCACCCAAGATGGAAAGTCTGTGGACGAGTACATCACCAAATTTGATGACTTCTTCCTTCGGAGTCGAGTCATGGAGGATGCCTCCGTCACCCTCTCTCGGTTTAGGGCTGGCCTACACGAGAGTATTCAGCGGGAATTATTCTTACGGGAGGTTAACACCCTCGAGCACGCCTACCAGGTTGCACGAGATGTTGAGAGGTTTCAAAGGGTGGTCCCACCTCGGGTTCCCATCTACCGCCAACCTGAACCCCGAAACCCCATAGTCCGCTATACTGAGAGAGCTGGCCCCTCCACCTCCTACGTCCCTACTGCTACCCCACTTAGGGCCGTTGCCCCTACGGCTCCTTTCCCACGGAACCCTTTACCTGCACCCGCTGCTGTGCCTAGGCTGGAGTATACTCCACCAGTTGAGAGGAGAGATGACAAGGGAAAGGGAGTCGTCCCTAGCACCTCCCAACCAGCCCCTATCTCGGGAGTCCGCTGCTTCAGGTGTCATAACTTAGGGCATATTGCCACCAATTGCCCCACCCGAGCCTTGGTCATCACCGACCCCAGTCCATGGAGCTTCCACCTCAGGAAGGAGAAACCCTCGAGAGATATGAGCCTGACCCTGATCTCGTGGCACAGTTTGAGTTAGATGCAGGGTATGATGGAACGCATGTCGAGTACATGCAAGTGGGAGAAATTGCCGAAAGTTCAAACCAGGGAAGACTAGGTGTAGTTCGCTGCATCCTCGCACGCCCACAGGAGGACGACTGGCGTCGAACCTCCATCTTCCAAACCTACATCATGGTCAAAACTCAACCCTACAAGGTGATCTTTGACAACAGGAGCTGTATCAATGCAGTCTCTTCAGACTTTGTATCCCGTCTAGGTCTACCTACCCATCCTCATCCGAGGCCATACAACGTGGCTTGGGTTGACGACACGTCTATCCCAGTCACCACTACATGTGTCATTCCCATCCAGTTCCAGTCCTACCAAGGACAAATCCTATGCGATGTAGTGCCTATGAAGGTCGGGAGCATCATCCTAGGACGGCCATGGATCTACGATGTAGACCTTACTACATTCGGTCGGTCCAATGAGTGTTCCTTCTCCCACAATGGGAAGAGGATTCAGTTGCTCCCAACACCCCCAAAGGTGGCCACGGGAAAGAGTCCTACCTCCACACCCGCTGCATCCCCCAAAATTCAGGAGAATGCCCCAACCCCCACCAAAGGGAAGCTTCCCATTCCCTCCTCTCCTACACCTGTCATATCCATCCCTAAGGCCCCTAAGGTTGACCATGACCCGATTAGGCGCCTTAACTTCATAGGTGTTCGTGAGATGAATAGAGAGGTTGCCGAGGGTGCCCCTGTTTGGGCTGTTGTCGTCACCATTACCCTGAGGAGTCCCAAGTCTCCATCCCACCTGAAGTCCAGGCAATCCTGCAGGACTTCCAAGATATCTTCCCGGAAGACTTGCCTTCAACACTCCCTCCCATGCGTGATGTTCAACACGCCATTGATCTTGTCCCTGGGTCCACCCTACCCAACCTTCCCCACTACAGGTTGAACCCCAAGGAGCATGCTGAGCTCCAAAGGATTGTCGAGGACCTTATCCACAAAGGTTTCCTCAGGGTGAGCAAGAGCCCATGTGCGGTCCCTGCCTTGCTCACACCCAAGAAGGATGGCACCTGGCGGATGTGTGTTGACAGCCGCGCCATCAATAAGATCACTGTCAAATATAGGTTTCCCATTCCCCGTCTTGATGACATGCTTGACATGATGAGTGGAGCCACTATCTTTTCCAAGATTGACTTGAAAAGTGGCTACCACCAGGTCCGGATTCGACCAGGGGATGAGTGGAAGACAGCCTTCAAAACAAAAGAAGGTCTGTATGAGTGGCTTGTCATGTCTTTTGGGCTATCCAATGCCCCCAGCACATTCATGAGGCTTATGACGGAAGCCCTCCGTCCCCTCATTGGTCGCTTTGTTGTCGTCTACTTCCACGACATTCTCATTTATAGTCACAACCCTCAAGACCACATTCATCATTTGAGGGAGGTCTGCGAGACCCTGAGGAAAGAAACCTTGTTTGCCAACCTGACTAAGTGTGAATTCATGACAGACCGGGTCACTTTTCTCGGATTTGTGGTTTCAAGTCATGGAGTGTCTGTGGACCAATCCAAGGTCCGAGCCATAGTAGACTGGCCAGAGCCCCATAATGTCCATGACGTTCGAAGTTTCCACGGTCTAGCCACCTTCTACAGACGCTTCATCTAGGGATTTAGCACCATTATGGCACCCATTACGGATTGCATCTGTAAGGGGAATTTTGAGTAGACCAAAGCCGCCTCCCAGACTTTTCTTACCATAAAAGAGCTTATGACCAAAGTCCCTGTCCTCCGTCTACCAGACTTTTCCAAAGTCTTTGAGGTTTCATGTGATGCATCTGGCGCAGGAATAGGTGGAGTGCTTAGCTAGGAGAGCCACCCTGTGGCTTATTTCAGTGAGAAGCTTTCTGATGCAAAGCTTCGATACTCCACATATGATAAGGAGTTTTATGCCGTGGTCCAAGCCCTCAAACACTGGAGACACTATCTCTTACCACAAGAGTTCGTCTTATACTCGGACCACGAGGCTTTGAAATTCCTTAGCTCTCAGAAGGGCTTAAACCCAAGGCATGGTCGGTGGGTAGAATTCCTCCAGTCCTTCACCTTTGTCCTAAAACATAAGGCTGGAAAGGACAATAAGGTGGCCGACGCCTTGAGTCGAAGGGTCTCCCTTCTTTCCACTGTTCGGGTAGAGGTCACCGGATTTGACCGCATGAAGGAACTCTATGGAGAGTGTCCTGATTTTGGCCCTGCCTACTCTGCTCTGTCCGCTGGACCCTCGACAGTCTTTTCTGACTATCTACTCCAGGATGGTTTTCTATTTCGAGGGTAGCAACTCTGTGTCCCGAGGACTTCTATTCAAAATTTTCTGATTTGGAAAATGCATGCCGGAGGTCTTGCTGGTCACTTTGGCCGCAACAAGACCATCCATTCTGTGGAGGAGCACTTCTATTGGCCTGGCCTGAAGAGAGATGTGGCCAAGATTGTAGCCCAGTGTAGGACATGCATGATGGCCAAACAAGCCAAACAAGTCAAACATAACACTGGTCTCTACACTCCTCTCCCCGTCCCTGATCAACTATGGGTTGATGTGAGCATGGATTTTATCCTTGGGTTACCACGCACTGCTCACAAGCATGATTCCATCTTTGTTGTCGTTGATAGGTTCTCTAAGATGGCCCACTTCATTGCATGTTCCAAAACATCTGATGCATCTAGAGTAGCCCATTTGTTCTTTGATGAAGTCGTGCGTCTGCATGGTCTTCCCCAAACCATCGTGTCTGACCGGGATGTCCGGTTCACTAGCTATTTTTGGAAGACACTTTGGCACCTAGTTGGCACCAAACTAAAGTTTTCCACTGCCTATCATCCCCAAACTGATGGGCAAACGAGGTCGTCAATAGGAGTTTAGGAATCTGTTGAGGTGTCTCGTAGGGGATCACCCCGACACTTGGGACCTTCTTTTGCCCAGAGCCGAATTTGCATACAACAGTTCGGTCAATCGGTCCATAGGTATGATTCCATTTGAGGTCGTGCATGGATACAAACCTAGGAAACCTGTGGATCTCATTCCCCTTCCCCTCGAGTCTAGGATATCCAAGTCAGCTGAGGAGTTTGCACAGCATGTCACGAGTCTGCATGAATCAATTAGCAAGCAAATCAACCTCAGTAATGAGAATTATAAAAAATTGGCTGATTCGTATAGACGCCACCATGAATTCCAAGAAGGTGACATGGTTATGATACGGGTTCGACCCGAACGACTCCCTTCGGGAGCCATTAAAAAGTTACAAGCCCGTAGTGATGGACCCTTCCCAATTCTGCGGAAGATTGGCTCCAATGCTTATGTTGTGGACTTACCTCCCGGATATGGGATTAGCTCGACTTTTAATGTGGCATATCTAGTGGCCTACAAGAAACCCACAACGATTCCTAGTGACCCTTTCGAGCCTTCTCCTCCCATTGAGAGCGAGCCCACCCCTGTGCGTCCCACAGCCTCGAGAGTACCGCGCGAGCACATTGAGAGGATACTGGATGAGCAGGTGACCACTACACGGAGCAGGGTGTACCAGCGCTACCTTGTCCGCTGGCGGGACCGTCCATATTCTGATGATTCCTGGATCAGCCGGGAAGATCTCCAGCGCCTCGATCCAGATCTGTTGGAGCACTACGACAGCAGTGTCCCTCCTTACTCGACGGAGTCGAGTTCCAGCCGCCCCGGGAGGGTTGGTGGGGACACCGGGTCCACTACTGGGCCCACTACTCGGGCCGACGCCGCACTGCCCCGACACCGAGCTTATGGCTCGGAGATCTCGGAGATCCTTCCTGAAGACTCGGCCTACGGCTACGGTGCTATATTACGTATCGAGTATGTGTGTATGTATACATGTATCTCTACATGTATTTTTCTTTTCGTCTTATTAGGCTAGTCTAAGTCAAATAAACATGTGTGTTTTGTGTATTTTATTTGGTTAAAAACCCCAAGTCAAAAGTTAGGTAAGTAAGCTTGTTTTATTAGGCTAAGGACATATGTGCTATTTGTAAAGTTTGAAAGGTGTGGTTGCTATAGCCTCCCTCCAATATAAAGGGAGGCCAATGCTTGTTACGTATGATATGAATGAAAGAATTGCTTTGCTATTGTGTTTTCTCCCTTCCCTCTTCTCTCCATTTGTGAGATTTGAGTGTGTCGCCCGGTGTGAGACCGTCCGGCGTAAGGCCGAGCTGTGTGAGATAGCAGTTATCCGATCCCGTCCTGTTCGCGTCCCGGAGTGCCGTCGATCCATTCTCACGTCGCCGCCGCGTCACCCACAAATATACCACATCTAAAAGGACGTTTGAAGCTTTTAAATCTGTAACTTGGTTCTCAACATCATTATAATTGTCACTATTGATCAATGTTATCATAATCGAACCGGTGTCTGAATCGGCCAATGGGTTAATTCGGTTCGAACTAGTTAGACTGTTCAATCGAATCGATTTGAACCGTGACGTCATTCTAATATTGATATTTGGTCCAACCTGATTTTATAACCCAAGATAATAAGAAATAAGATATAATGATTAAAATAAAAAAATATACATGTATAATTATTAGTCATGATTATATAACTATACAAGTAAACAAATAACAATAACATGGTTAAATAAACTTACCTTAAAATTTTATACTATTTCATTGGTCTTCACTCTTCACAATTGATATCTATGTTCCTTTAAACTTTTAGACTTTAAATATATTTAAAATAAAATGATAAATAATAACAAATCAACAATAATAAGATAATTTTGTTCACACGTAAATATCATTTTGAATATCTAAATAGTTTTATATTTATTTTTTATTTTAAAAGGTGAATCGGGTCGGACCGGTTGAGACCGGTTCACCGGTCGAACCGCGATTCATCCGATTCTTTAACATTAGACCGGATCGATCTTAATCGAATCGATTCCTGGACCGATTCACGGTCGGACCGATCCGACCAATCGATTCGGTCCGATTATGCTAACACTGCTATTGCTAAGTTATAATTGCGAGAAAATGAGACGTAGGATCAGGACATCAACTTGCATGTTGGGGCATTTAGACGCCTTATATTCTGAGCAATGGAATGTCAACTTGATCGACAACTGACTTCGAGACAAGAGGCGGTATATGTGGCATGGCGTCCCTATTTGGGTCCGACACACATGTCCAACCCGAGGATGGACACGCTTAAACATAATGTTGCAAGGCGGAACTACCTAAGAGGCACCGTCAACTGAGTCATATTCAAAATTCAAAACACAAACCATACAAATCCACATTCAAGGGATTTGAAACATTCCAAAGTGTTATATATACAAGAGCCTAGCCTCCTTAAACTTCTAAAAGCTTATGCATGATTGGAGATTCCTCCAACAAGATATTAAACCAACTATTTAAACCGCAATGGAAATCACCAGTTATATTCCTAGAAATCTTCCTCCTACTTACAGTTTGAGTTGGACTCTGAGTCAAAACCCCCGCTACTATCTACTGAAAAAATATTAAAAGAATGAATGTGAGTCGCGAGACTCGGTAGACATCGGAGTTGCCATCATGCTTACATACATGGTACACTTGCCAAAGACATGATAATTAACACAGTCTCATGTTGGCCGAGTAATATACATATACTTTTCGCTAGGCATCTAGCAACAAAGTTTAACATTACATGAATTTCATAGGCTAGCTAAGTGATTTCACGTGCTTAGTTGATTCTTACACATACGTAGTTCTTCAGATATTCCAAAGTTACGGAAATAAACAATATTATGCTAATTTTGGCATTCATACTTCATAATCAGATTCTCATATTCAAACTCAACTTATAGAGAGATCTGAAATTTCTGCTTTGATATATTGCATACGACTCCAAACAAACAAAGGGCCAAACAAACAAATAAACTGATATCGAAGTGCCTAGGCGAGGGCACTAAGGTCTTGGTTTAATTGCGTAATATCTGAGCTCAATATCTTCAGACTTTTCGTAATGGTCGCACTATGGAGTTGTCTAAATTTCCATCAAGATAACAATGTCCACGTACACATTTATTTTACTTTCTTAACGGAGTCAAAAACAGGAAAACATATTAGATAATGAAATCCTAATCACTTACATTCATTAATTTATGTTTATAATTGAGTTTGGCTTAAAGAATCAAAGGATGTGAGCATGGATGTCAGTTGAAACTGTTGGCAGCTACATCAAGAAATCAAAAAAAAAGCAGGAACATTTGGTGGATCAAATGAAGTCCAAACTTTTTGATATTTCTCACATGATTCTCAAACACTACTGAACTGTCATATAAAATTTTAGGCTCAAAAGGTTTACTACAAAAAATATAAAAAAAAAATCCCAAAATGACCTGCTATCATTGGAATGTAGAACAATCACCCTGTCTCTAAATAATTTAGACAATACTCAATCCAATACACCTCAGGTGAATTTATAGAAATTATTATATACTCTGGAATGTGCTTCTAATGACATATAAAAATGTCATAGCCATTCACTATGAATTGAAATCTACAAAATTTTACAATGGGCAGGTATCAAATCGTGTTGTGGATTCTAGAAATAGGGACCTACTTTACATGTATGTTGTTCACACATGGGATGGAATTAGATCAAATCATGAAATATATTTTTAGCTCTTCAAGTAAGTGTTTCAAAATGATAACATGCATACAAAATGTTCACTATAAAGAGAGAGCTAGAGCAAACACTGCACCTTCCTCAAAAAATTAACCAATAGTAATAGGCACTCACAACAGTCACATTATTTACAAATCCACCCACCAGGTCGAAATCCAAAACTTATGATTAGTAAAAGATAAAGACAGTAATATATCATCAAAAGGGTTTTGGATCAGCCACATGGATAGGATACATGATAGACATTAAGTCACTGAAAGAAATCAGTCCTATCGTACTAACTCATAAGTTGAAGTTTAGAAAGAGCAATAGAGATAGGAGATAAAATTTAATCGTACAACTATCATCTGTAATGGTAGACCTACTGAGTAAGGCAAAAATGAAATATAACTAGAAATAAACATAAAATGATTATTTATATGCCTACATTGAAAGCTCTAAAGTTTTCAAAACCTTCAGTCCCCCAAGCTTCTTCCTTCTAAGTCTATTCCTTCACGCCCTCTTTCAATTTCATGACTGGGATTGACTTCTCAACTCCTGCAACATAATAACAACATGAATTCGACCTTGTCTTGGTAAAAAAATCCATTGGGAATCAAAAATTCATTGTCGAACCACGTGAACCCACCTTACTCTTCTCTTTTTCTCCCCAACTCTCCAAGATGCGAACCAAAACTCCAAAATTGGGAAAAGACCCTTTTTACATACTCTCACCCACTCCAATGGATTGCAAAGTGTACGGACAGTTTTCTTTCACCATCCTTAAGACCTAATTAGTCCATGCGAAATAAGCTAAAATCTCAATGGCATACGAATGAAATTTCTAGAACTTGCTATGTTTTTAGACTAGCCTGTATAATTTCTAAATTTTGACCCATTTAGTGACTTAAGTAAGGAAATTGTTAACACAAAACTTATAGGGGACTTAGCTATCTTTCAAATGGGCTTGGTTTCAGCTCAATTGGATCATTCTACTAAAAGTTATACTAGTTGTAAGGAGATTATTTTATGAAGACTCACTTTTTTACCCTCTCAACGAGCCCAAGTCCTAATGGGCTTTTTTATTGGGCCTCTACTTGAGTTCACAATTGGGCTTCCAAAATAGGTCGTTACATCATATTTCTTACTTGTTCAAATCAAGGTTTGCAGTACTGTCAAGACCGACTGTACCGATTCTGACTTGGTATGATCTAGTATGATACGGTATCCCGATCTACCATTGCGTGCCGAGAAGATTTTTTTGCGTGTATAAAACATATTTTTTATGTAAAAAATATAAGATTAATGTTAAACTTATTTTGTGATAGTTTATGATAATATCCGTTCTTCGAAGTCATTTACATAATTTTTTTTTGTTATTAAGGGCTTTTCCGGCAAGTAGAAATTGGGTTTGGCTGAGTTTATACAAGTTGTATAATGCAACTAAGTAAAATCTTTACCTCCAATGTCTTTAGGGCCAGTTTGAAAAATGAGTAGGATAAGTAATTCGAGTCCAAAGGCTCGAATGCCTTACCCGGGGTCGGAAAGTAGGTCTGTGTGTGAGATGTGAACGTGGGGCTCACATTTATCTCTCATGAGATTAGATATCCTATTATAATATTAAGCTGGGCCTTAGTGTCATAAACTCTTCCCCTCCCAATCTACACGT
Source organism: Amorphophallus konjac (assembly GCA_022559845.1). Classification (NCBI taxonomy): domain Eukaryota; kingdom Viridiplantae; phylum Streptophyta; class Magnoliopsida; order Alismatales; family Araceae; genus Amorphophallus; species Amorphophallus konjac. The sequence goes on from JAHNEJ010000697.1 coordinate 123,735, forward strand.
GGTAAAAAAGAAAAAGCTGCATCTTCCCCCACCCAATGTCTATCGGGAAAAAGAGAAAAAGCTTCATCTTCCCCTCCCAATGTCCATAGGTTAAGGTAGATAGTGGGTATCTATGATCACCCCCACCCAATGTCCATTGGTTGAGACATTTATTTCCGTTTAAACCTATCGAGTAAGAGGCCAAGGTGGGAGTGGGCGTGCATGATTTTCTTCCCTCTTTTATCTCCATTGATTAAGGTAAGATGACAATGGACATTTATTCCTCGTCACATCCATCCGATAAAGCTTGAGACTCACGATCTTTTAGGGTCGCTTTGTCTCTCGGGTGAGGTGGCTTATTCGACCCCCACCGCTCGAATAAGCCGCTCCATCTCGGTTAAGGGGAAATGGGTGTGAGGAAAAATTGTGAGACCCACAATTTTCTCTCACATCGAGATATTATTCCCGCTATCCTAACCCGTAAACAAAGAAGGCCTTATAGTATAAGATTTTCTTCAAATGAAGAGTGATCCTTTATTTTAAGCTTATATTACTCTTTTTGTTTTATTTTTTTAGAAACCCTAAAACCCCCATCCCCTCTCCCCATGAATAGTCTCCCTGCTACTGCATATACACCAAACCCCATCCCCATCTCCTCTCATTACACCAAGCCAGCTTGAGTACAGAGCTCTTCACCACCGCCATTGCTCGTCGTCGACGTCGGCGAGTTCTTCCCCACCAACACCACTTGACATCGCGCACCACAACCTCCCTCCCTCTCGGCGTCAATTTTCGCACCTCCCTTCTCCGCCCTCTCTTTCGGTCCTCCCTTAGCCCCTTCAGTACCCTCCAGTCCTCCCGCTGGCGGAGATCACTAGAGAGGTCGCCCCTGCCAGAGATCGCCATCTCGCCCTTGTCGGTCATTGTCTGGCCGCCTGGAACAACAACATAACCGCCTCACCCGCACCCCGAACTGAGACCTCGCCCCCGTTTTGAAGGCGACTGACACGTATCAAGTGTCGGATCACACGTCCTGCTTGGCGAATCATACCAAATCACGTGGTACACTGGGGTATGTGCAATATACTATGGTGCAGGGTATGCCAAGTGCATACCACGTGTCAAACGTGCCGCCCTTTCGTTGGTATGATCCAGTACACCCTGTCTTACTAATACCGAATCAATCTTACAAACCATGGTTTAAATAAGGCGGACATTTCCTTCATCCTCCATTTTTCCGTTGCAGATACACAAACCAAAATCCAACTGAGGGAGGGAAAAAAAGAGAATGAAACCTAAAATAAAGAGACAAACCTTTGACAACTTTAAAAATGACATAGGAGATAACTGGCATTAGAATAGGGAGGGAACGAGGCATCGGGACATAAACGATGAAGCCATGAAGTTGATTGATGGAGCTATTTGATGACACTATGCAAACAACCATGATGCTTGGTGAGTGATAGAGAGTTGTAGAGGAGATAGATAAGTAAGTTAGAGAAGGAGACATAGGGACACGAGAACGGATAAAATTTAGACCGAGGGAAAATTTTAAACTGACCCTTATATTATATATATATATAATTTATAAATTTATGTTAAATAAAAGATCGTGATATTTTTGACTTTTTTTGCATAGAAACCATTGTTATATGTGAAAATGTAAAAAAATCACTCTTAGAAACGTATTATCATACGTATCACTATATAAATTCTAACTGTGCAAAACTATCATCCGAGTTAACTTCCGTTGATGGATAGTAAAATATTCGACGGAGATTCTAATATTCCCGTTAAAGTGGAGTAAAATGACCTAAATGCCTCTCATTCAAACTGGCTGCCATCGTTTAGGGTTTATGATAGGGGGGTTTCCTCTCATCCCCTCCTTCGTGGTTAATTATGCCCCAGCGCAATCCGCAGCAATCACACTCATATCCACCTGGGTGGTGTACCCATCGCGCAAGTCGGCCATGGGAGAGCTCAAGCTCTCCGTCTCCGACCTGCCCATGCTCTCCTGCAAATACATCCAGAAGGCCCTACTCTTCCTGAAGGCCCCCGTCCCCGTCCAGCACCTCCTTTCCCACCTCAGGCTTTCCCTCTCCCGCGCCCTCTCCGACTTCCGTTCAATTAAAAGATTGAGTAGAATATTAGCTAGATGGACTCTGCACCACTGGCTTCTGGACACTCATCAGGTGAGAAAGAGAGAGAGAGAGAGAGAGAGAGAGAGAGAGACTCTAATCTAATCACTTGTTTCAATTGGTTCTCATTATTAACAAGGGCAATCTACAGACAGGGGTGTAGAAATATATAGAGAGAGATGGGTAATATACTAATATCGATCATTTCGTCCGTGTCCAAATATATAATCCATGCAGGAACTAGAAAAAACTTCAGAGTTAGTAAATCTTCCTCTCCATTACAGAACCATTGATCGTGGATGATGGATACAAAGATTAACCGAGTATCTACTCACCCATATAACATAATAAAATCGCATACATACAAGGAACTAATTATGATTAATGGGATTAATTAGAACGTCTCTTCTTTTCGATTAAAAAGAGGAAGAAAACTTACAGCTCCTCCTCCCTCCTTTTCTCTTGCTATCTATCTCTCCTTCGTCCCGGTTGCGGGGTTAATTGCCTCGACGATGATCGATCATGGCATGAAGAGCTTGTGGCCGCACTGGCAGCGCCAGGCCTCGGGGTAGTACTCTAAGGGGACAGTGCGGCTGGGCTGGATGACCACATGGACGGGGCGGCAGGGGGCGCAGCTGCCGCACCTGGCCCGGCATGTCGGAGGGGACGAGCCGGGCCCGACGAGCCGCCTCCACGCCGGCACGGCCGCGCGGGGGTCCCGCTGGCGACCCAGTGCCTGTAGACTGCGGGGCTTCTCGCTCTCCTCCACGGTCCCGGCCATGCTCAGCTCGCCACCTGCGCAGCGCATGGGGAGAAGCATCTTTAACCACCCAACCGGAGACGGAGACGACGAAGATGTGCTTTTGTTTGTGAGATATAGTGCTTTTGTTTACTTCCCCGCCCTCTCCGAATTCTCTCTCTCTCTCTCTCTCTCACCTCGACGGCGCGGTCAACTACGAGGGCCACTCCCGCCCCCGGTGGCCGTCCGGGCAACGGAGCTCTCTGACGGCTCCTTATTCATCGGGTGCGAACGAGTGTCACGGTTCGATATTTAACCAGAGTTAGTACGATCATTTCTTAAGTTTAGTCAAAGTAAACTCAAGACTAGTCACGCGCAATTACTTCGATGATAATTTTACACAGATAAAATTTATATAGTGATACGTATGATAATATATCTCTAAGAGTGATTTTTTTACAATTTCACATGTAACAATAATTTCTATGCAAAAAATCTATTTTTTTCTCCTCTTTGCCACAGCCAATAACGTTTGTCCCTGCCACACGTGTGCGCGACTGGATGTGGCAAATCCGGGCTTAACTTCTTCTTTAAAACCCTTCAGCAATCTAAAGTCTAAACCCTCGGTCCCTTACAGAGGTCCCTTACAGGCAACTTCACGTCTTCACCTGGTCCGTCCGGCCTTCCAAGCTCTCCCCTAATCCCCCTCCGTTGCAGTGATCCCAGTCCCCTCCGGCGGGGTTCACGCCGGCGACTCTCCCCTTCTACTGCTGCCCCGCGCGATGAGGAGAGCAGCGAGGCTGATCGCCGCCTCAACCTCCCTCTCCTCCCTCTTCTCCTCCGCCGCCTCTGCCCGCATCGCCCGCGCCATCGGGCCCGCGTCGGTCTCCCGCTTCTACTCCGCCCAGCCGGAGGGGCTACCGCCATCTGCAAGCGCGGGCAGCACCTCCGAAGAGGAGTGGGACGAGGGGCCCGCCGCCGCCTCGTCGTCCTCGAGTGCCGACTTCGATAGTAGGGATTACTCGCTGCCTTCGCAATCTTCTGCTTCGACGTCCGAGGCGTCGCCTCGGGAGGCCTTATGGGACAAGGCCTACCGGGCCAAGGCCGACCGGATTCTGTTCGGTGGGAGGGCGGCTGTTCAGGAGCGGTTGGGGAAGCAGGGGGTGGTGGTGGGGGAGGAGGTAGAGGAGGGGAGGGTGGAGGAGTTTGTGGACGAGAGGAAGAGGAGGCTGGCGAGGGCGCTGCTGGAGGCGGCTCTGATGAAGCCGGACGCCGAGGAGGAGGAAGGCGTGACGGTCAAGGAGGAGGACCAGCGGTCGCTGACGGTTGGGATCATCGGGGCTCCAAATGCCGGCAAGTCCAGCTTGACGAACTACATGGTCAGTATCTTACCATGTTAGTCCTCTGTTGTGACACCGCCTGTGTTATTATATATGGTTGCCTAGCTGCATTTGTTGTTGTTTGATATTGCACTGGCCTTGCACCTTTATTGCATAGCGGAGAATGAAAATCTAATCGGTACTGGTACACGTTGAGATTTGGGCGCGTTTGGTATGGCTGTTGGAGAGGGATTTTTCCCTCTCCAATTATTAGAATCCCACCTTTTTTCAAAGCCTTTCCAAATGAGTCTATGTCACATCAACTTTTATCTTGGGTGGATTTCGAGGTCTAGAGAGATATAGAGAGAAAGAGGGGTGGAGTGGAAAATCTCCAAAAGCTCTCCAAAAGGAGCTTTTTCTCTCACTAGGGGATTTTCAAAAAATCCCCTCATGTTACATGCTTTTTCTCTCACATTAGATAATCCGTGCGTGTCTCCCTCTTTATATGTCGAGGATTCCCTCAACTCAATACCTACGTTTTGGGTTAGAGTTTGGGTCTTTAACATAGCATTAGAGTTGGGCTTGCTCAAACTCCACTCCACCCGTTCAACCGTGCCACTCATATTGTAACCATTTGGGTTCGGCACGTTCAATTGCGCATTTCATATCGTAACCATTCGGGTTCGACGTCAGGGAGGTGTTGAGGTTTAGTCCCACATTAGATAATCTATGGGTGCCTTTCTCCTTATCTGTTGAGGATTCTCTCAAGTCAATATCTAGATTTTAGGTTAGAGTTCGGACCTTTAACAATTCAATTCAAAGCCTATTGCTTGATTATTTAAGGATAGCGGTTTCTAAATGTTTTTGCATATTAGTCTTCCATGAGACTGTGCAGGTGAGAGCATAGGAAAAAGGGAGATGAATTGCCTTTCTATCTTTCTATTTTACATGGTCACGATGTATGCCAGTTTCCTTCCATTCATTTTGTTTGTAGATAATGTTTTTGTGTTAATGTCAGTTCCTGGTATATCTCGATTGTGCTTACACGTGCTAAACCGCTAGTGACACATGCTTGTACCTAGAAGATCAAATATCATTATATGTAGTTTCCATGTTATCTAGAGAAATCAGAGTATGTGGCATTAATAAAAGATGAAGATTCTCTAGACAGGGATCATGCTATATCTTATGTCATTCTAGGGTCTTGATGGACATTTTGTGGCCTTGTGGGAACAATTTCACCATTGTAACAAAGGTATTCAAAACCGGTACCGATTTCGGTACTGGGCATGGCCGAAACCTGTACCGGTACCGGGATGAACCAGTACTGGCTGGTACAATACCGGTCCGGCCTATCCTCCATCCCTTTATAAGTATATATGATTATACATTTATATATATGTTTAAAAAATATAAAAAATATATAAAAATCAAAAAATAAAAACATAATAGAATGCAAAATCTAATGTAATTGAACACAATAAACATTTAGAACCATAATAAACATGATTTCTTCACCATAATGCATTGAAAATTTGATGGTTTGAAACTTAAAAGTACATAGTCAATAATAGCCATATGAATGTGGGAGATTATTTGAAGATCCATCTTCATCTTGGTCCCTTCTTGGTGCATATCCATAAATAAACAATGCATCCGCCATTTCATTCCATTGACCCAAGAACGGTGTATCATTAGTGAATCTTGTGTTGGATTCTCCAACTTGGCCTCTAGTGTGCTGACCCTGAGGAGAAGAATAAGAGCCCCCTACATGAGGTTGCTCTTGTGCAAGCTGTTCCCAAGGGACTTGTGGTTGTGTGCTATAATCTTGTGGCCATGACTTCCAAGGAGAGTGTTAGTTATCTGAAAAGAATAAGAGCCCTCATTAAGGTGTTGTGTCATGCTAAATGAGAAGGATAAAAGTTACCTAAAAATCACCAAATTGAGACCATACCTCCGTGATGTTGGGGTGTACTTTGTTGCTGCCCCCAAGACTGCCAATCATCATATTGTGGTGTATTTGCTTGTTGCCCCCAAATGTCCCAATGAGATGCACCTCCATAAGCACCAGTACTTTGTTTCTCTTCTTGTTGTTTAGTAGCCTGTATTGTCCAAAAAGTTGGACCATCTCCTCCAAATTGTACAGGTCCTGTGCATCTATCATCATCATCATCTCTTCCATGAACGCGAGGACGAGGTGATTTGGGATGGCCCTCATCTTGTTGCCCTGTGCTTGATTTTCTTTTGTATACCTGGCTCTTTTTTCTCTTCTCTGTAGATCTGAATGCAACAATAGACTCAGATATCCTTGGTGGCTGGATTTCAGGCTCATCATGCTGTCTGTTAGGAATGGATGCAGAATGCCGATGTGAGATATGAGGCTGAACATCTAGCTTAGAAGTTGGATCCTACTGAAATTCCTGTCAAGTTCAACATCATCCAACTCTCCCCCTGCCCAAGCACGATCTGAGGGGTTAAATAATGGTTCATCCAAGTGATCTCTAGCCTCAACCCATGCACTCAATGGATGCTCCTCATCAAATGGCTGATCTAAATCAATTTGCCCTTCACTTATTGAGACTTCTTTAGCCTCCTCAGACTCATGCACCCTCTTCTCCAACACCCTTTGGTGTCTTTGTTGATTTTTCATTTTGAGTCTCATGTTGTAGTGACAAAACATCAACTTCTCTAATTTTTGAGCCTTCAACCTGTTCCTCAATTTTGTGTACACAAGACTGAAGGTGCTCAATTTTTTTCACACTCACTTGTAGCTGTAGTCTGATTTAGAACACGAATGGTAATGTCTGCTAAAGCAGTCGTACCCATATTTCTTCTTCTTACAGCTGTACACCAATCAACTGTTAATTATAAAATAAGAAAAGAGCAAAGTTAACATGCATGGTGTTTGTAATAAGCCTAACTGGGTAAGGTTGTCAAGTAATATTTTATACCTGAGCTATACTTCATAACAGTACTTTGGATCTCTGATAGCCTAAAAACACCCATCTTCAATTTGAACTCATCAATTTGATTTTCAGCTTCAAATCTCGTTTCATTTCTTGACAGTCTTGCTATGACACTTAATAACCCCTGCATTACCTCATCATCTGCGTGGAATCTTGCACTATATTGATAACGGGGGTTTAATAAATATCCTACACATATTAGATTATATCAAAATTAGCAGCAATAAGAATTAAAGATATAAAATGATAAGTTGTTGAAAAATTAAATTAGTGATAGCTTACCAGTTGCATGCAACTCATGGTGGAGTGTGCCTTCCCATCTAGAATCAATGATGTCCCACCACCTCTGATAGGTGGTTGAGAATCTTTTTTGAATTCTTTCTTTACATTTATCTATAGCTTCATATAAGTATCCCATATCATTTTTGTCATCGCCATCAACCATCCTCAAAACTTGTACAATGGGCTCAACCAACCTGAGATACCTTTGCACACTTTCCCAGAAGTTGCTCTTGTATACAAGTTTGTCCACAACTTTTACAGTTTTCTTTGCATTAGCAACAAGAGACTTTACATGCTTCCGATGTTCTTTATCTTTTATGACTTCTCTGATTGCCACTCTATACTTGTACAAGTTCTCTAATGCCAAGAATTGTGTGGCAAATCTGGTTGGGCCAGCTTTAATGATGTTATGATCACCCGTTTTTTGCCTGAAAATTGTAAGAATACGATGATGACCATAAATGAAAGTGCTGATCACCTGTGCATCATGAATGACGGTCTCAACCTCTTGTTATCCTCCAATATCTTCTAGCATCAGATCTAAATTGTGTGCTGCATATGGAACACAATAGATGTGTCTCCGTGTCGTTATCAGCATTTGACTAGCTCTCTTGTAGTTCGCTGCATTATCAGTGACTACTTGGACAACCCTCTCCTCTCCAACCTGGTCAACAATCTGATCCATCAGGTTGTATTAGAATTCAGCATTTTTATAGTTAGCTGAAACATCAAATGATTTCAGAAATACTATCCCATGTGGACAATAAACAAGAACATTGATCAATTGTTTTCCAGTTGTCCCTGTCCATCCATCACACAGGAAGGTGCATGGTTTGCCATCACTTATGAGATGTCCGAGATCTCTCCGAAATCTCTGTCTCTCCAAAGGTCGCGAGAAACGAAGCCCCCGAGACCGAGATCTTTTCTCCCCCACCCCCCGGGTTTCCTCCTTTCTCTCTCCCTGTCTCTCCCTCCCTCGGCCCCCTTGAGCTCTCTCTCTCCCCAGTCTCTCTCTCTCTCCCCCAGACTCTCTCTGCTTCTCCCCCTGTGACACTCTCTCGGACTCTCTTACCTCTCTCTCTATCTCCCACCCGCTCTCTCTCTCTCTCTCTCTCTCTCTCTCTCTCTCTCTCTTCTTTTCTCTCTCTCTCCCCCTGTCTCCCCCTTCTCTCTGTCTGAGAGAGAGGGAGATAGAGAGGGGGACAACAGAGATACATGTACCATTTTTGATGATTTTTTATGTATTCTTCAGTTTGTGATTTATGTACCATTTTATGTATATCTTTTTAGTGTAACTTTTAATGTATATTGATATTGGTGCATGTGAATGGATTTGTTATTATTATCATTATTATTTATTTTATAAAATTGAGTTGTCAATTAAAAAACATGTTTGTGAAATTGAGTGGTTAGCAGAAAAAAATAACATTTTCTTAGAAATAGGCTATATATATGATTTTTTTTTTTCAAAATCACCGAACCTGATCTCCCGAGATTTTTTCGAAATCTCTCCAAGATCTCCTCTTCCACTTTTTCGAGACGAAACCGATATTCGAGACGGAAAACCTTGGTAAGGTGCATCCTCTCTCATCCCACACCCTTTCAAATGATTTTATCCATTCTTGTAGCTCACGAACCTCCTCATCAAGTAAAGGGCCATAGATGTCTCTTGGCTGAGGTGCAGGAATGCTTAAGCCACTTCGTGCAATAGAGTCAACCATTGTTTAGAAATAGGGATTACCAACAGCATTGTCAGAAACATTTGCATAGAAGAACCATTTGGAGATGTGCTTCCATTCTTGAGATGCAACCTTCCCTTTAAACTAGTCTTGATACTTGCTGAGCATTATCTTTTCTGTGCACATAATGATCCATTGGACCAACCGATGGATCTAAAGGAGAAGTTAAATCATCCCCAACACCAAGTAAAGATGATTTCTGAGCAATAGACATGGTATTTGGTCTACTAAATGCTGGCTGTCTTACTCCTATTGTACTCTTGGAATGTTGCAATTCAGAACCTAACGTGCCATGTCCAAATCTGCGTCTCTCATCTTCATGTATTTGCCTCAAACTCTCAAAGAGTCCAACTCTAAATTCTGGATCATGATCCTCATCACTGTCATCATATCCTCTATGAAGATGGCTCCCAGGTGCTCAAATTATGGGAGCTTGTCGAGTTTGAGATAAGATCTCTTTTCCCAATTGTTCATCCTGACTGTTTTTTTGTTTCTTCTCTTTTTACTTCCCTTTAAGAAGATCTTTAAACATTTGTCTAATATTTGGAGATGTTTTAGTACATGGTGCAACATCTCTTCTTTTTCCTTCTAGGTTCTCCTTGATTCTTGTTATCTCTCCGCCTGTTTCCTTCCCACAGAGGTTACATTTCACCCTCTTTGCTTTTGCACTAATTAGAGTGGCATATTGCCACCCTATATCCTCATGGCGTGCTATATCTGTAGAAAGTCATGCATAATAATAATACATTAGCTAAAATACTCTATTTCAAAAAAGTCCCAATTTTAGAATCTTAATTAGGGCTAAATTTTGGGATTTTTTAATTTGAAATTTAATTGGAGTGCAATTGAACACTCATTAATTGTAATTAGGTTACATGAGATGCAATTGATGTTCAATTGCATCTAAATTCAGGTAATTTCAGAAAAATCCCAATTTTAGAGGAACTAAATTTGGGGATTTTCTGATTTGAAATTTAATTGGAGTGCAATTGAGTACTCATTAATCGTAATTAGGCTACATGAGATGCAATTGCATCTAAATTCGGGTAATTTCAGAAAAGCCTCAATTTTAGAACCCCAATTAAGGTTAAATTTGAGGATTTTTTGATTTGAAATTTAATTAGAGTGCAATTGAGCACTCATTAACCCTAATTAGGTCACATGAGATGCAATTGATCTTCAGTTGCATTTAAATTAAGTTAATTTAATAAAAGCCCCAATTTGGAACCCTAAATAGGGCTCAATTTGGAGATTTTTTGATTTACAATTAAATTGAAGTGCAATGAACACTCCTTACCCCAATGAGACCATTTACAATTTTATTGGATATTATTTAAAATTTTAAGTTAAAAAATTAACCTTAAACAGTTGAAAAATGGGATTTCTGGCAAGAAAAGGGCAGGATCTGGTCGCCAGAGGCCGGATCTGGTCTCCGGCGGCCGCATCTGCTCGTCGACAGTGGCTTGGGTTGGCAGTTGGAGGCCGGCGGTAGCGAGGTGGTCGGCGGGAGGCAGATCGGGCTTGCTTGGCCGGCTAGCCCTACTCCTTTATGCAGCTGTGTGCAGCGTGTACGAGGAGCTGTAGTTGATGGCGGCAGGCTCCGGTGGCTGTCAAGTAGCCGACGTTTCGATGACCAGCCGGTGGCGGGGCTGGCGGCGACAAAGGAGGGAGCATGCGACGTCGGGGGGGGGGATCTCACTCACGGGCTGGCACACAGTGCAGCCCGTGAGAGGGATCTCGATTTCAATATCGGGCAATGCCAATGCTGAACCAGGCGGAGCAACCTGGTTCACCCGATTTTCTTTTCTTTTTTAAAGCGGTACCAGCCGGTATCGTCGTATCGATGTAAAATAGACGGAACCGTCCTGGTAGGGGCCAATTCTGGTACAAACCGGCTTGGCACGATACGTACCCAGGCGGTTTTGAATACTATGATTGTAACCTATGCTTTCTTTATTGTACTAGACTAGCTTATGAAATTTGATTTGAGATATCCTAGCAGAGGACAAGGTCAAGGAGAGTAAACGAGAGAAAATCATCTCGTTATTTTTTATGAGATAGACATGTGTCATTTTTTCTTTGTCTACATACAGCTGGTCTTTTCTTGATGCACCAACACAAATGAAAACATCCACATATAATAACACTTATTACTATTTTTATTTATCCAACCACACAACTGACATCTGCTTTGCAAACATGGTTTTTTGCCAAAGTAACTCAACACATCCTCATGTCGAGAAGGCATATGACAGTGTTAATTGGTAGTGTCTCTTACAAATTTTAGTTAAGATGGGCTTTGGTCATGATATATTGTTCTAAGTTTCTCACTCTAGCTTTTCCTTGAGAGAGGTGCTCCGGGGATGTAGCAGGCGCCAGGGTCGAATCACTCCCCTCCGGGGGATGGTGGCCCTTGCTAGACTAACCTCGTGAGGCCCTGGGCTTTGGGGATTGGTGGAGAGCTGGGAGGTGGCAGAGGTACGATGGGAAGGAGGGGACTTGGCCCTATCTACTTCCAGTGCCGGAAGAGAGGGCATCTGCAAAGGTTCCAAAAGGGGGCCTGAGTTTGGGCGGAGTAGTTGGAGGAGGAAGAGGAAGCTATGCGGATGTCTAGAGTAGGGTCGGCATAAGACGTAGGTCCAACTGGATGCCTTAGACCTCGGAGGTATCTCTCTGGAGATTTTGGCCGCATGCCTGGAGTGGCAGGCCCTTGTTGCCTATTGATATCTCCTCTGTAAGGCGGGGCGGATGTAGAGGAGGTCAGGTTGCTACTAGAAGATAGATGGGGAGTAGGTAGTCCATGGGAGGTACGTAGGATCTACAAGGCCGGACTCTTAACAGTTGCCTCCTATTCGGAAGGGGGTCAGAAGGCTGTTGGCTATGGGGGCCTCTATTTTGCGATTTCAAAGGTGGACCTTGGGGATGGGCACTTTTGCTACCCCTGGAAGAACTCCTATATGGGTCAGATTCGCAACTCTTCCACTTTGCCTATGTGACGATGCCAGTGTGGGCTTCTTTGTGAGGCAGTTCTGGAGGGTGGAGGCTAGGATTGTCAGGTTCATCTCGGAAGGCCAAGTCACTACAATAGAGGCTGACGTCTCTGTATTCTCTTCCTTAACAGTCCTGTCGGCAATCTTATTCGCGGTCGGGGAGACAAACTTTGTCATCAAGTTGACCGCTCAGCTGGCAGGGATGGAGTGGCGACGACATTTGCCGCCAGTGGAGATTGTGGCGGTAACGGCGGTGGTTGAGTTAGGGTTATAGGGGGGTGGGCCGGAGGTAGGAGACGAGTAGGGGCAAGGGGGATTCGAAATTTGAATCCCTCGCTAGATTCTAATGGAGGAAAATTGCGATTAGTGGGAGAACAGGCCAGGCGGACCGGTTTTGGGATTGCGGGTTGTATCGTGTCTAGATCAGGAGCGACGGGTAACCAGGTCGCTACCTGTCACTTACCCGCCTCGAGTAGGCTCGTTCCGGGCGCGGGAGGACCCGCACAGGGTCTCCTCCTTCATCCGAACCCTCTTCTTGGGTAAGTCGGGACTGCTATAGGCAGCGGGTTGTGCAGCGGCATTCAGGATGCTATCGCAACACCCCGGGTGATAGCGACGGGCTCTTCTGGCGAACAGAACACAGCTGGGCTTCCCTTGGTCCACCACAGGCCGCCCTACCCCATCTGACGTTCTCCCTGACAATAGGTGGGATATTTGTTGCCTTCCGCACCTATGGTAGCCTTCGGCGGAAGGTGGCAATGGGAGCTTCTTCGGCCGGCCGGCGGCCTCTCAGTCCCATCCGCCGTCCTTCTCGCTATCAGGAGAGACATCACCTGTCTTCCTCGGTGGTGGCCAGCAGACATGTAGTGGCAGGGACTTTCTCGGCCGGCTAGCTGCAGGCGGGGCCTTTGCTGCCTTCCCCAAACCCCTTGCCTGCTATCGGCGGACAGCTCCTCTTGGCGGCAGGTGCAGACTACCCCGCCTTGGTCTTCCTGGATGGGGGTTTAGGACTATAGGTTCCCCTCTTGCTGGGGCCGCCGAATGCCGAGGCAGCCGTGCCTGTTATTCCTGGCTAGCAAACTCAGGTGGCCATGTCGGTCCGACAACAAGAGTGGACTTAATTGACAGAAGAAGAAGAAGCTGTCCCGGGTACACCCGGATCGGTGAAGGGTGATTTCGAAGAAGAGCAGGTGGAGGATTGTAGTAGGCTGCCCAAGGAGGAGGTGAGAGAGTTGATGGGGGTAGTGGAGAAGGTGACGGAGGCACACATGAGGGAGTTGGTGGATAAGATGGGAGTCTCTTTTGAGGGGTGGATAAGGATGTCAGGGGGCTTTTCATCAGTGTCCAGAAGAGGTGGCATATCGCTTTGGCGAGGGAGACGAAGCTGGGGAAATCACACGAGGGTTGTGAGTGAGAGTGTGGAGAGAGAGGAGCAGGAGGAGGGAGAGGGGCACACAGTCTTTTCCTTATGAGGATTTTATCTTGGAATGTGAGGGGGTGTGAGGGGGTTAGGTGGGGGCGAGAAGGGGAGGGCGGTGACGGAGTTTGTTAGAAGATGTGAGATGGATATCTTGTGTCTCCAAGAGTCTAAGTGTGAAGGTGATGGGGAGGGGTTCATTGGGGAGATTGGGAGTGGCAAGCTTTCGAAGGGGGTGGCCTCTCCGACAGAGGGGAGGGCAGGAGGCATCATGGTTCTGTGGAACCCATTTGAGACGAAGGAAGTGGACATGGATAAGCAGGTTGGTCGGGGGGGCTATATCTCTTCACTTTTGCTATGTGAAGGATGGCTTCTCCTGCAATTTCACTAGAGTTTATGGCCCCTAGTCCAGAGAGGGGAAGAGAGCTCTTTGGGAGTAGTTGCTCCTATGTCACTGTAGCTCGGGTTGCCCGTGGTGTGTGGGGGGTGACTTTAATGCAGTGACGACGGGTTCGGAGAGGACGTGGGCCACCCCCCATACAGGGGAGATCAGTTGTGACTTCATAGAGGAGGCAACCCTTATTGACATTGGACTGGTGAATGCTCAATTCACCTGGTACAATTTGAGGTCTTCACTGACTTGCTCCAGGTTAGGCAGGGTTTTTGGTATCGGTGGACTGGGAAGATTACTTCTCTCATGTGTTGGCATCTTGTTTAGCCAGGTTGACTTCGGACCACAAACCCATCCTGCCAAGAGGGCTTGGGGTGTACAAAGATATATAAGTTCTTTCATGGCTTCTTTGGTTGGAAAATTGAAGCACTTGTCACAGGTTCTTAAAAGGTGGGGTGCTGATAAAGCCCTTCCTGCAAGATGACTAAGGATAAGATCCTTCATCAACGGGCAAGGTTAGATTGCTTGGAGGAGACAGGATTGTTAGATGACTTTGATAGATTGTGCAAGGACACCACGAGGGCAGAATTTGAAGAGATACATATTAGGGAGGAGATTTATTGGAAGCAAATATCTAGGGAGAAGTGGATTAAAGAAGGGAACAAAAACACCAAGTACTTTCAGAGGATTGCTTCGGGGAGAAGAACCAACTGCATAGCTTCCATCAAGGTTGGTGACTAGGGGATCTAGAGGGTGGAGGACATCAGGATGTATGCAAAGGAGTTTTAGTCCAAGCTGTTACTGAAAAGCAGATGGACCGACCTGGCATTGTAGATGATTTACTCTCCCACCTCTCTCCTACTGAGTGTGAGGCCCTCTCCAGCCTTTTCTCGGAGGAAGAGATCAGACAGATAGTTTTCTCTCTTGTAGGTGACAACCCCAGGCCCTGATGGCTTCTCTATGATTTTCTTCCAGAAGTGTTGGGATATTGTCAAGGAGGACCTCATTCAGGCATTAAGGGAGTTCCAGGAGGGTAGGGCCCACTTGAGAGACATCAACAGAACCCTCTTACTCCTCATCCCTAAGAAACATGGTGCATAGGATTTCAGGGACTTTAGACTCATTAGTCTGCTGAATAGTACCTACAAAAGTATCACAAAGTTGTTGGTAATAAGATTGGATAGGGTGATTGGCAGAGTGGTTAGTGAATATTAAGAGACTTTTATTAGGAGAAGGCATATCTAGGAGAACTTTCTAGTGGCACATGAATGCCTACATGCTATGAAGACCCAAAGGAAGAGGGGGGTGGTCTTGAAGTTAGATTTTGAGAAGGCATATGGCAGTGTTAATTGGCTTTGTCTTCTACAGACCTTAGTTAAGATGGGCTTTGGCCAGAGATAGATAGGATGGATCTGGGCATGTATCTCTTCAGCCTCTTTTTTGGTCTTTGTGAAAGGGCTATCCTCCTCTTCTTTTCTTAGTGGCAGAGGGCTCTGCTAGGGGGATATGTTGTCACCTCTCTTATTTGGTCTTGTTGTGCAGATTTTGAGTGGGATGTGGATAGGGTGGAGAGGGTAGGAATCATCAGAGACTTCCAGGCTGGACACTACAGTTTGAGCATTAGCTACCTATAATATGTTGATGACACTATTCTGTTCCTAACAAATGAGGAGAGAGAGTTCTTTGATGTCAGGTTGATGTTAGAGATACTACAGAAGGTTACTGGCCAAAAGGTGAACTATAGCAAAGGTATCATAGTTGAGGTCAACATGGAGGAGAGGTCACTCAGGAGAACAACATTCATTTTGGGTTGTCAGATAGGAGACTTTCTTCTCTCTTACCTAGGCCTCCCTTTATCCCCGAGATCCTCCGCTATAGGGACTGGCAGGTGATAGTACATAGGTATGAGTCCAAACTTGCAGGTTGGAAGGCGAGGCTCCTCTCCTAGGGGGGAGAATGGTCTATGTAAATTGGTGCTGGACAGTCTTCCTATCTACTATTTCTCTATCTTTAGAATCCCCAAAACTGTGGCCAAGAAGTTGGAGTCCATCAAGTTAGATTTTTATAGCACAATAGCAGAGGTAGTGGGAAGGGTTGACATGACATTTCTTGGGGGAAGAGTATGTAGAAGCAAAGAAGTAGGAGGAATGGGGGTCAAGAACATCAGAGACTTCAACTTGGCACTGCTTTGTAGATGTGGTGGAGGCTGGGAGTTGGAGACAATGGGCTATGGCTACATATCATCAGGCAGAGATTATAGTTGATCCAGAGAGTGAGATTTGACACTGACTTCTTTGTACAATGTCTCCTCGATTTGGAGAGACATCATCTAGTACAATGATATCATCAGAGCCATTGTTCGGGTCAGACTTGGTAATGGGAAGAGTCTATTCTTGAAGGACAGGTGGTGTGGTGATTGGACACTTGAAGAGGCCTTCCCTAGGCTTCTCGCTATCACAGCTGCACGATTGTCTTCTGTGGCACAATCCTTTGATAACCAGCTTTCTGGAGGTACCTAGGCACCTACTTTCAGGAGGAATCTAGTGCAAGAGGAGATGGATCAATTGTAGAGCCTGCTGGTGGATCTCCTTCATTTTACGTTGGTGGACAATAGTGTTGGGAGATGGGAGGAGGAAGGATTCTTTGTCAGGTCGACTTACTCTCTTAGTTCAGATGGGGGTGTGTGTCACTTTGCTCCGCAGATTTGGGACCCAAAGAGTCCGCTGAAGGTGAAGATGTTGATATGGAGGATTTCACATGGCTGACTACCCATATGTGATAGGATTGCACCTTTCTTGTAGGCCATAATCTCTGTTGTGCTATTTGTGTGGAGAGGTGGAAGAGGACCTTAACTCTTTACGGGTTGCTCCTTTTCCAAGGAGGTATGAACTAGGATCGGGGGTAGGATTCAACCCCCCTTCAGCCATTTTGAGAGTGTGCATCATCTACTTCTCAAATGGCACAAGAGGTGGGTCTTTAAAGGGGATAGAATCATTTGATGGCTCATCTTCCACGCTACTTTATGTGCTTTGTGAGGCGAAAGGAACGGAATAATTTTCAGAGGGGAAGCAAGGGTGGAGGAGAGGATCTTTTCTTTTGTTTGTGAGAGAGTGTGTGAGTGGGCTAAGCATATTTGTAAAGTGGAGTCTCTTAACTTCTCACTTTTCTCTTTGTTGGCGGGTAGATGGGGGCTTGCCATCTTTGCAGGGACTTCTTTTACATGGATTCTTTTGGGAGCTGATTGTTTACATGTGTAAATCCCTCTTTCTTTTCATTTAATACAATAGTGGTACTACTCACTTTTCAAAAAAAACACATCCGCCTGTCTTCTCTAACCATTGATCTGGCATTTTGCAGGTGGCTAGAAGACACTATGTAGCTTTAAGTGAGTTTTAAGTAATTAAAACCCATATTAAAATGGCAAAACACCATCCAAAAGAGTGAGAAAGCTGCAAGTTCTTTGTGATATTTACTATATGATAGAATATGATAAATGCATAATGCTCCTTAAGTGGAATATAATAATACTTGTCAATCATGATGACTTTATCAAAAAAACTACTTGAATGTGTGTAAAAGGGCCATTCTGTGGTCTTTTTGTACATTATTGACATTTTTAGTGATATGTATGCAAATTCAAATGCAGGAGCCATAAATATGCACTATTTTTAAAATGGTTAAATCCCTTTTGATTAGTAAGTGCAATTTCCTTCTTGCATATGGGTCTACCCAACTCTGCACTTACCTTTTACTCTCCCTCTTGTTACAATTGTTTTATTTTTGCTTGGGCCTGTTCTCCATAATATGTTGGGGCTTGGGCTGGGCCATACAACGTGAATTGGGCTTTGGTTTCTGCCAGCTTCCAAAAAAAAAGTTGAATTGACAGCTAGTCAGTTGTCGATACAAAAGGTTAGCTTTGTCAGTGAACATGGCCCAAGCATATCCTTTGCATTACCAGCCTATTTAATAGCTTACTGCATATTGGGTGGCAAGGATGTGTACCTTCTTTTTTTGCTTTTCCTTTGTTCCTTTAGTACCTTGGCAAGATGCTGATTTTTATGGTGTGACCTTTCTCTTGTCTCTGTGGTGTAGGTTGGAACTAAAGTTTCCGCTGTATCTCGAAAGACAAATACAACCACCCATGAAGTCCTGGGGGCTATGACTAAAGGGGACACCCAAATAGTAAGCTTTTCTTTGATGTTTATCTCATTTTAAAGGAAATACAAGAAAGAGGTTGCGTGACTTGTTTATCTTGAACATTTATGTATGAAAAGCCACCACGTTAATTGACTTCTCCATCATTGAGACTAGGACAAATTTACATTCCTGTTCATCAATTTATGTTAGATGTTGCTTATGGTGTACGTAGATTGCATTTTTTTTGGGAAAGTGGGTTGTACCACAAAATTATATAATAAAGCAAAAGAGATACAAATTTATGAGTGATGCTCTCAAGAAACTGGCCAGTATACAAGAAGGATCATACCAAGACGGTATGCCCTAAAACAGTCCCCCCCAACAAAACGAAAAAAGAAGAGTTGCTAACATCGGGATCACAAAAATTAGCAACCCATTCTTGGACCTTTTTACACACAAAAGAAAGAACACTGTCACGGGTCCTTGGTTCCTTTTTGAAATTTTTGTGTTCCTTTCCAACCAAAAAGCCGGAAGGGTAGCATGGAGAATCGACCACCGATCAATCCTGTCTTGCTCAAGGTTCCACCAACAAGCCCAGGAGGAAAGAAGATAAAGCCAATGCCAGGGGGCAGAAAGGGTTGAGAATCCAAGCACTAACTTGCTCGCAAAGGAGCATCCGGCAAAGAGATGATCGAGAGTCTCCTCCTGCAGCAAGTTGCACTGATATTCGACAAAAAATGACCCAAGTCTGTCAGATGTAAGCAGCCTGCCATATGGGATTCTCTAAACTGAAACTTTCACCTTCAGGGAGCTCTTGGGCTTCCACGTGACGGCCCAGCAGATGCCTCACACCCCCATCAACAATAAACCTATAGGCAGACATGACGGAGAATCTCCCATCTCCTGACCATCACCAAAGGCAACTATCTTGTTTATGAGGATCCAGGCAGAAGTTCTGCAACAAAGAAAAGAGGTTGTTCAGTTGGTCAGCCTCCACGTCCATCTGATGTAGGCTCAGCTATAAATTGCATATTATCAGTGACATTCATATGCAAACAAGTCTGTCATGGCTTCAGATGTAAACAAGTCTGTCGTAGATTGTTCACATCTCTTCCAAGAAAAGGAAAAGAAATGTACGAGCTAGCTTACTAGATTGTGAAGTCAAAAATCACACATTGACAAGTTAAGTCGAACAGATAAATACTTTTTCTAAGAGCCATATGCAACCTTCAATGGTATTTTCATGTACATGCCTATTCATATGATATTTTTTTGGGAGGGTAAAGGATAGAGATAGATAATCAATTAGTTCATCGAAGACCTAATATAACTTTTATATTGTCTGTGGTAAATTGAATCTTAAAGGGAATTTACTCTTGGATGATGTGTCATTCTTCTTGGTTGCAATGGTATTCTCATTGCATTGTGGTCTTCCAAGTGAAAAGCAACATGCACTAGTAAACAAAACTGCCTTGACTATAGGCGTTTGTTTAACATGCGGAATTTTGGATATTCATTTCGTTAGATGAATATACATATATTTCTGGATATTTGTTAATTCTGCCCTTTTAGGTTTATCAAACGATTTAGGATTCGTGTACTAGACTTTTCCTCACCGCCCGTAGTCGGTGTTAATTTACATAAGTAAAAGTCCGAACACCTTTGATTAACTGTTAAAGAATACCTTTTGCTTTTATACGTTGTGACATAAAGGATCTTGATGATCACCCATTACGGGTACATATTCTTGTCAAGAAATTTGAAGACTTCATTTCCTTGAACATATGTAATTTGAATTAATTTCGGCTCTTCAAGACCTTTACAATCCCGATTATGTAATTGGGTCTTCGGACTTACATCCGGTCGCAACCAGACCCTTTGAATTTGCCTCAGTCTGCATTTGAACATTTGAATTTGCTTTCGTCCTGATCGGGTCATTGAATTTACTTCTGTCTCCCGATCGGACGGTTGAATTTGATTTCCATCACGATCAGACCCTTGGATCGTCAAGATGATCACTATCGGTCCGTCAGAATTGCTTCATAGTCATGATCACTCTTTAGATTTTGATTGTATCCTTAAGTTGACTTGATGTCCATAAAAGGACATTTTCGCCTGAGGAGAGGTATATTTGTAATCTTTCCTTTGTCAGGGTATTTCTGCAGTTTTCCTAAACATTGGGGTATTCTTGTAGTTTCAGAAGAACTTTAAACATTTTGTCCCTTTCTGACCCTTTCTGGGTATTTCTACAACTTTTAACCCGTTTTGGATATTTTTGCAATTTTAGACCCTATTTGGGTATTTCTATAGTTTTCGACCCTTTTTGGTATTTTTGCAGTCTTCTGGCTCTCCTGGATTTATTTATCATTTTTTGACTTTTCAAGACATTTCTGTAGCTTGTTGATTTTCTTGGACATCGCTATCTTTTCTTGAATGTCTGAGATGTTTCTATTATTTGTTAATCTTTCGGAGTAGCCCTAGTCATCTCTTGACTTCCTAGAGATAGCCCTGTCATTTCTTGACTTCTTGGGCATTCCGACTTTTCTTGACTTTTTGAGTATAGCCCGCCACTTCTTGACTTAATGGGCATTCTGACTTTTTTTTTTTTTACTTTGGGAATAGCCCTGTCACTTATTGACGTCCTGGGTATTCTCGTCGTTTCTTAACTTTTTGGGAATAACCCCATCACTTCTTGACCTTTTGGGCATTCATGTCATTTCTTGACCTTTTGGGAATAGCCCCGTCACTTCTTGACTTCTTGAGCATTCCTGTCATTTCTTGACTTTTTGAGAATAGCCGCGCCATTTCTTAGCTTCCTAAGTATTCCTGTCATTTCTTGACTTTTTGAGAATAGCCGCGTCACTTCTTAGCTTCCTGAGGATTCCTGTCATTTCTTGACTTTTTAGGAATAATCCCGTCACTTCTTGACTTCATGTGCATTCCTGTCATTTCTTGCTTTTTGGGAATCGCCTCGTCACTTCTTGACTTCTTGGATATTTCTGTCATTTCTTGACTTTTTGGGAATAGCCTCGTCACTTCTTGACTTCTTGGGCATTCCTGTCATTTTTTGACCTTTTGAGAATAGCCCTGTCACTTCTTGACTTCTTGGGCATTTATGTCATTTCTTGACTTTTGAGAATAACCCCGTCACTTCTGATTTCTTGGGCATTCCTATCATTTCTTGATTTTTTGGGAATAGTTCCGTCACTTCTTGACCCCCTAAGCATTCCTATCATTTCTTGACTTTTCAAGGTATATTTGTAATTTCTCCATTTTTTTGGATTTTCCGGACATGATAAGTCTTGGCCATGAAAAGGGTATATGGACTTGGATGGCTAGCTATAAGTTGGACTCAGGAGAGCGCACACCGCTTCAGGGAAGGGGGGTGGTCCCACTCCACCGAGTCGTGCAAACGACGTGAACTGGAACATGGGCATTTTGATAATTTTTGGATAGGCTAGGAGCTTTGTGTAGTTTCTGGATTGAATAATGACTTTCATGTAGTTTTCTCGCAAATGGGGGTATTTCTATAATTTTTTGATATTTCAGAGTTTTCTACAATTTTCTCACCATCGGGGGGTATTTCTACAATTTTCCCCCTTTCAAGGGTTTTTATGCAATTTTCTTACCTTCGGGAGTATTTATACAATTTTTCTGCAAATTTTTCGTCATCGGGGGTATTTCTATATTTTTTCCACTTTCAAGGGTTTTCAACAATTTCCCTATCATCGTGGTATTTCTGCAATTTTCTAGATAGCAGAAGGTATTTCTACAAATTTTCACTTTTCAAGGGTTTTATCCAATTTTTGGACATTTTGAGGACCTTTTTGTAATTTTATAAAACTTCAGGATTTTTTCCAACTTTCTTGGATATTTCTACAATTTTGCAAGGTTGCAAGGCATTTATGCAATTTATGCACATAACAGGGTTTTTTCCCCATTATTTCCAAAGTTTCTTCATAGGTTTGCATGGCTTCATCATGATTTCAGCAACTTTGATGACATATGAAACTTTGATAGTCAAAAGATCGTATCCCCAAGTGTGGGGCGCACACCCCTTTTGTGGGTTTTAGTTAACAACCCAACATCTTGAAGTCTTCAAGCTACCAAAGACTTTAAGAGATAACAAAACATCTTGGAGCTTCAAGCCTCCAAGTGCTCCTGTGCGGCTTCTCCAGTCTCTTGTGTCATCTTCTGCTCTATCCTCCCACAAGTGTGGCCAACCTCCTCCTTTTATAAGTGTTGGGGAAGGAGGCACCCCTGTTGGATTTTGGTGGAGGTAAGCCTTCCCTTGACTCTTAATATTCTTTACTTCATCTTCTTTTCTCCTTACTCTTCATTTTTTTTTGGTTTGTTTTGTGCACAAAGGCGCAAGAGGGCCACCCCTGTGGTATTTGGCGGAGTGAGGAGTACCCCCGATAGTGTGCAACAATAGAGAAGAGAAGGGGGGTGGCACCCTCGATGGACTTGACCGGGGTCCCCCCCCTCTTGGCCTTTTCGCAACAGAAAGCTGCAATTTTCTTTCAAAATCATGGCATTAAGGGGTGAGGCTTTCCTTAAGTTCACCATTGCCAAAAGAGGTGACCAGAACCTGAGGGGGGGGGGGCCTTGGAGGGTGAGAGCACCCCCGGTGACCTCCGGCACCAACAACAAGAGGGACCGGTGGGAGGGTACCCCCGGTGGACTTGACCGGAGGTAGCCCTCCTCCCGGTCTGTTTACAGTGACAGCATGATAGGGGGAGGGGGTACCCCTCCCTGGTCTTCAAGAGGAACAGCAGCAGCGACAAGAGTGAGGGGGAGAGGGTACCCCCGATGGATTTGACCGGCCCCTCCTTTGTTTTCAAAAGGGCAGCAGCAGCAGCGGGGAGAGGTGGTCCCCCACTCCAGTGGGCACCACCGGCGGTCCTCCCCTTTCACCTGGTCTGCCCACGCCAAGGAGAAAGGGAGGAGGTGGTCCCCCCCCTCCTTATGTGCCAGTCAAAGGTCTATACACGGCCACCTGTGGGGGGGAGTTTTTTTGTCTTTTCTAACCTCTTTTCTTGAAGAGCAACACGTGGAGGCATAGAGGACTTTGTTTGTTTGTAGTTGACCTTTTGTGATGTCGCCTTGCTGCGCCTAGCCTCCGAGGTAAGGGTCATTTGTTTTAATGCCATGGGAGTACCCCAAGGACACTAAAATATTTAACTTTGTATCAATTTCTGTCAAGTGGATGCATAATTTTGTGGTGCCCACTAGGTGTTTGATAAAATGTCTACGCGTCATAAGAAGTCACAAGGCTTGACTTCGTGTAGACTTTTTGAGTGGGCACACGTATCTGGCCGCCCACCAACTATTTGACAAAATATCCATGGGTCTTTGAAGGCTAAAAAGCTTGATCTTATCGAGTGAGTGTGCATGACTTTGTGCCGCTCTTCCTATGTTCGATGAAATGCCCATGGGTATTTTTGTGATGGCGATGCTCTTGCATCATTTTTTGCCATGTCATAAGCACTTTAATTTCTGAAATTAAATATCAGAAAATACTTGTGACTTTTGCGGGGTTCAACAGCATTTTCGCACTAGATAGCCTTGTATAAGTTGTTCAATAAAACACTTTCTCTAGGAAAGTACTGACTATCCTATACATGGAAAATAACAGAGTTGTTCTTTCTCCTTCTCTATTATTGTATTACTCGAATTTTAGTTCAGTTTCATTCAGTCAAAACCTGCATAATAATCTTCTTGCCAATATGCTCTATTTTCTTATCCATCACTTAAATAAGTAATCTGCATTTTGCTACCACATCGGGGACATGAACATATTTAAAAAACAACCTGTTTGCAATCCTATAAACAAGAAAGTAATAGATTTCATCAGCACCCTTCTCCTGTAATCGCATGCCCATATTCAACATCTTTCTTTCTAGACTGCATGGATGGTTCCACATGATTCCAATGTAACGGTTTTTGTGTATCATCTTGTATTGTATCTCTGACTATGGGGATGCCAACGTTAGGAGTAAATTGGGTCTCAAAATAGTAGTTAACTTGTCCAATCCTCTTCCAAAATGCGAAGCATATTAGATAATTCTTTCTTACCTCATTTTGGACTACAGTTACCTGCTTCTTGAAAATGGCTTGTCGATCATTGGGGGTCCATATTTCTTGTCCTTTGAGAAGAATGTTGCTGACTGCAGAGGGAGAATCAATATACTTGTGTCCTGCACAGCACCACCCCCACCAGTGGGTCGGAGGAAGCAAGAATTGGCACTTTGTCTAATCTTAAGTAACAATGATTCAGAGATATAAAATGCTCTCAACTTCAATCATCTTTTTTTTCTCCTCCTCGGGTTGCCTCTGTTTTTGTTCCCCACCCTTTTATGTTTTCTTTTTCATGTAGAGTCCTGAAGTTGTCAGAATTTATCATTAGAAGAATTACCAATGGTAAAGAATCCACACAAGGTTAACAAGAGTTGTAATCATTTTATTCAGAATCAGTAGGAAATGTAAATAAAAAATGTGATAAAAATTCTATCCGTTGGTGCCACTCCCCTCTATCCTTTCATACTTTTCTTATCATACTCAGCCTGTTTGGGCTTTCATCTTAGCATTTTCATATGATATATGCAGAACCATCATGCAATATTTGATGGAAGATTGTTGTTTCAAACTGTCTCCACAAGTAACGGAACTTATTATAGATCTATACAAATAAAAAAACATACCAAAATATGGAAAAGGAAAACTACATTATAGAGTAAGTCATAATCACCTACATAGGATTGTGCGGATGGTTTTGGAATTCTGTAGGATTTTGCCCCACTGACTAAGGTACAATGTCAAAATTCACATCAAGTGTCTGCTTTTAACTGAAGGCAAATGCACACGTCCTCCCCTCTTTGAATAGGGTTAGATGTTGCAGTTTTATTGATTTGCTGATGCTTGAATAAAAAATTCACTTCCATAAAGATGTTGTCTCAATATTGAGACTAAATATTTTACTAGGTGAAAGACATTTTTTACATTTTTCCCTTCTTTTAGGTAGTGACTAATTCCATTTCTGCAGTGTTTTTTTGATACCCCAGGGCTTATGATAGGGCATCGTGGATATCCCTACAAGAATGATGTCAAACTTCGAGTTGAAAGTACATGGAAATATATGGACTACTATGATTTACTTGTCGTGATTTTTGATGTCCACCGGCATCTTACCATGTAAAGACATCCACACTTTTCCATTATACTGTATCACCTTTTATTGCTGAATATTTTTCTGCAAGTCCTTTGTCTATTCACCTTGACCTACTTCATTTGTATTTTCATTTGAAATTTTCCAGAATATTTCAGATGCCTATCTAAAATTTGGAAAAATTGGCTTAGTTTCTCGCTTCTTATGATACCTCATATAATTTTTGTCTTTTGAGATTGACCCTACTTTGATGCATTTTGAATGTACTATTGAAGAATATTCAAGCGTATCCAATGTAAACAGTGTAGTTTGTCTTTTGCTTATGCTACGTATGCCAACAATGATTGCTATTTTCCAGATTATCCAACAATGGCAAACATTTTCAGGTATTAAGGCTTAAAGTGTTTTAACCTAAATTCTTTGCATCCTCACTGTAGCCTGTTTGGACAAGAAAAAGAATCCATCGTGTCTTCAAAAATATTTAGGAAGAAAGGATAAAGCAAGAAATGAAAAATGCAACGAAGTGTATAGTTTTCCTATGTGAGCTTTTGGATTTTTTTTTTATTTGAGGGATTCCATAAAAATCATTGGACTACATGAATAATGATGTGCTTGGGCCATTCTTATACTGACCAAGTCATGAGCTGGATAGTAGTAGGGGTCTAGCTTTAGGAAAGGGCTAGTTGAACATAGATGCAAAATTGTGCTGTATAGAGCTGCCATTGTGTGGAAGCGATCACCTTGTCTGGAGATTAGGACAAGGAATTGGATTGGTTCAACACCTGCGGAAGGCAAGAAAATTTAATGGATTCTACATTTAGGTCTTGGATCCATAACTTGTGGGGCCCCTTTTATGGACAAAATTGTGTAGATTTGGTCCAAAACGAACTCTACCTTAGAAAGGTTGGATCAAGTCATGATAACATGGTATTACAGTTGGCTGATTCAAGGATGAACCAAGCAGAAGTGGGGGCTTGCAGTAACTTAGTCATGAGTTGGACAATAGGAGAAAGCTATCTGTGGGAAAGGGCTACTTGGATGTAGGGGCAAAAATGTGTCGGTGTAAATTGCCATGGTTTGGAGCTATCATTGCACCTGGGGCATGAGACAGGGATGAAACGAGTTACTCCCACATCAAAACATGAGAAATAGTTACTGCACTATATATGTAGGGCTTGATTCATAACTTGCGAGGTGCTTGAGGACAATACCATGCGAACTTGGTCCAAAGTGGTATTCTATTTCTTTTAGGTTTACATGACTCATGGCTTTTGCCACCTTCTACAAAGCTTGGTCCAGTGTGGGCAAAACCTCACACGAGTTGGGTCAGGTCATGACAATTATTCTACCTTGTAGAGTGGTGATGTGAAGTGGGCAACCAGTTGGAAGAAATATGCCAAATCATAAATCTTTCATTGGATCTGGAGAGCTTGAGGTGATAAGGCTTGTGATGATGATGATGGTTAATGTTAAAAAATAGAGTGGTCAATTTCTTAGGTAACTGTCGAGAGTCTGTACTCTAAGTAGTCAAATTGATACTTTGCAACCAAATAGTGTCACTCTTCTGTAAGCATCTCAATATTCTATAAGTAGTCAAATTGATGCATCACCAAGGTTTGAAAAACCCGTACCAGATTTGGTACCGGTCAGGGCCACTACCGGTACCAGCCGGTATGGTACCAGTTTCCCCTCCCCCCCTTATCCTATTCCTCCCCGCCTTTCTCTCAGTCTCTCTAGGGTTTCATGGAGAGATCTCCCGATTCTCCCCCTCCACCGCTGTAGCCACCAACGACCTCTCCCACCTCCGAGCTTCCTCTCTCTCTCTCTCCTCTGTCCGCAGCCGCCTTCGCCTCCGTCCACGGCCCCCTTCGCTGCCGTCCGCAGCCCCCTTCGCTGCCACTCTCTCTCTCAACAGTGAGATGAGAGTCCAGAGGAGATTTTTTATTTTTTTGTACCAGCCGGTACCGGGATCAAATGGCCCGAACCATACCGTCCAAGGTGGCATGTACCAAGCCCGGTACGGTATGTACCATGTGGTACTGCAGACCATGTGCTTGACCAAACTTTGGATAGACTGGAAGGTTCCCCTGTAACACTTTGTACATCAATCTGACAGAACACTGACCATTATCTCTTCCTCAAAAAAGACATCCTTATTGCAAGGACAAAATATTACAGAGACTCATGTTGCTGGACTCTCACTCCGAATAGGTCAGCCAAGCTGTCTCAAGGATGGAGGAATGTATGCTGGCTTCACGATTTCATGAGAATATCTCTGTCTCTTTCTCTTGGAGATGGAAGACGGATCAGATTCTGGGAGGATTCTTGGGCATCCCATCAACCTTTAGCCTCTCTTTTCCCTTTTTTGTTTGATTTGTCTCTCTCTAAGGGTCAAGTTGTTCAGATGTTCATCCACAAGGAGGGGGATAGATAGACCTGGAATTTGCAGTTTAGAAACTGACAGATGTAGAGATTAGGGAATTTGCACAGCTCTCTGCCTGCTTGGATAGCATTTCAATTGACAACGGCAAGATGGATTCCAGATGCTGGAGGTGGGAAAATAAGGGCTCTTTCTCTATTAGATCTTGTGTCAAACTTCTTCAAGATGGAGGCTGTAGAGTTACTTGGAATGATCGGATATAGAAGGCAAAGATTCCAAACAAAGTGAAGATTTTTTTCTTGGCAGACAGGTTAACAGTAATACTTCCAGATATAAAGGTTTTCTGCCCCTTTTGTGCTATGTTTAAGGAATCTATTGAGCATCACTGGTATTAACAACTTTATTTGGTGCATTCTGGCAAAATTGCTTAGCATCCGGTGGTGAGAGCATGAGAATATGCTGGATCTAATTCAAGGGTGGGATTGAAGGTGTCCAGGGAAGAGATAACAAAAGGAATACAAGGAATGTTAACCAGAATTCTCATGGAATAATTATGTCCTGAAGAGATCAGTCACACTAACTGAGGAGTGGTCATCCATCAACAACTTGCTTATCCAGGCTAATCCAGATCTCCTTCAAAATATGCTGAAATGGCCTTCCTTTGTTGCATAAAAGTAATTTTTTTTTGGGATGTGAATAAAGGTATGTCTGTTGTAAGCCTGTTGGTTTCTTTTTTTGGGTCCTTAGCTTCTTTGACAGCTATCATCTTGATAGGTTGTCTGGGTTGTGGGTCGACTGATATGCTTTCTTTGTACCTTGTTACTGTCTCAATGAATTGTGGTTTTTCCACTTTAAAAAAAAAAGCATCCTTGTTAGTAGCATTAATTTTCACTGAAGTCGGCACTTGCGTTGATGACAAGTACTCCACTTTCTCCTTTCCTTTGCGCTGTGATGGGAACGGGGGCTAGGGCTTGGATAGAGGTCGGGGTGTAGGCCTCTCACCCTCCCTCTCATAGGGACCACCTTGGGGGGGGGGGCCCTCTCAAGACTCTCTCATCTCCATCTCAGAGACAGAAAATTCTGTAAAAATTGCAACTAGAAATTCATCATTAATTGAAAAGGTGGGATTATAGGACTATTTATAGGAGTTAGGCTAACCCTAACATGACTCTTTTGGACGACTTTACCCTTGGACTGAAGAAATAGTGCGAAAATCACACCAAAAATTACAGAAAAATGGAAAGACACGAACATAGCTCCAAATGAGCCCAATAAAATTACGATAATTAGAGACTTAACCTTATCCACTTGAGATGACTAGATTAGACTCAAATAAATGTAAAATACACAATAAAAATAATTGGATGTTTGGTTGCAGTTTTTTACCTCTTTTTTTCTCAAAATAAAAAATAGGAATAGAAAGCTCACGTAGACACGTTTGGTAAGGCCTCAATTTTTAAGGATGCAATCCCATCCCGTTGTAACCTTCCCTGAAATAAAAAAAGCCTTGATGCATTATTTTTTTAGGACGAAATCGTGACTCGCAAGTGGAGAACGCTCTGCGCTGTGGTTGGACGGGAGCTTCAAACGACTTCCTGTATGACACCAAGAGGGGGCGTCGTCACCAGGTAGGTCGTTCCTCTACACCATCGTTGTCCTCTCCAAGATTGACCCGTGGGATCTATAGAGGTGGGGGTGGATTCTGGCGGGTTCGGGAGGGGGGTTGCAGAGGGTGGGTGGGGGGTTCCTACTACGAAGGGGGGGGGGGGCTCTGCAGGGGAGGGGGGTTCCGACAAGTTGAGAAGGGGGGTTGGGTTGGTTCTGGCGGGTTAGGGAGGGGGGTTCTCACAGAGGGGGGCTGCGGCTCTACATGGGAGGGGGGATTCTGGCAGGTTGGGGAGGGGGGTTGGGGGTGGGGTTCCGATGGGCTGGGGAGGGTGGTTGCAGAGGGTGGGTGGGGTTTTTTGGCGGAAGGGGGGTGGCTCTGCAGGGGCGGGGGGTTGGGGGGGTTCCGATGGGCTGGGGAGGGGGTTTGCAGGGGATTTGGTTCGTGTCCGCCTCTTCAGCCCCCGCCACCTGCTCTGCCACCGCCGTGGTGGGGGCGTGGCTGGAGAAGATCACCGCCCTTGGTTGGAGAATGTTGCCGCCCTCGATGTCGAAGATTCACAGCTCCTGTAGAGCCATGCCGGCGTCGGAGACCATCCTCCTCTTGGGTACGGTGAGGTAGCTGTCGGAATCTATGGCGGTATGTTCGACCTAGTGATATGGGTGGCAACAACCACTGTTGGAATCTAGTCGAAGACGACGGCGAGGCAGGCGATCCAACGTGACAGGTGAAGCAACAAGCGAAGAACTTGCTTAAGTCTCTCTTTGAAGAGATTCCTACTACTCGTGATCGTGACCTCCCACTCCTCCCTCCAGTGTTGCCTCCACCGTGACCTCCCCCTCCCCCCTTCACCGTCGCCTCTGTCGGCCCATGCTCGTGATGCTGACCCATCGACTCGAGTTTCTTTTGAGTGCATCATGATAAATAATGGTTCTACCAAACAAGTCTACATAAAAATTAAAAATTATTACACTTTTACCAAGCAAGCAGTTATCTTTTTTCATCAATTTTAAAAATTAGGTTAAAAATTGACATAGCCCAATGTTTTAGGTAGAAAGAGTTTTTTTTTAAGTGCTCTCAAACACCCTATAAAAAAATTACGCTGCCACAACTCCGATCGATGTCGGTGTAAATAATGTAATCGTGCGAAACACCAATCGAGTCTGTTGTCCCACGTCACGAGTCTCACTTCGCATCGATCTCTCCCAGTTCGAAAAAATTCATCCTCTAATTTTGAAGTGTCGAAGTAGGACAAAGCCGAACATAAGAGCATAAACTGAGAACTCCGTGCAGAAAACCATGTTAGGAATCTCGATCCACTACTCGTCATGTTACTCACAAAAGTTCTACTACATCAAATCACCTCGAGAGGGCTCCAACAACACATCAACACGAGATCGCTTCAGAGGTAGCACAACATGGGACAGATCAACTGATGAAGCAGTCTTAAACATTGTGTCATCAATCAAGTCCAATGCAGACATAACAAATAGATCATGATCCCAAACATCATCGAGAGTGGCTGTCAAAATAATCTCATGTGACGAGTTAGTTGTGAGCATGGAATCATCTACTAAGGCTAGGTCAGAATTGACAACTCACTCTGGTCCCATATATCAATAGGTGGTCTAGTAACTATAGCTATCAAGCATTGTGCTGCCTCCTTGAGACCACAGATTGCCTGCAAGTCTGGGTTTGGAAACCGAAATTTACCCTTGAGTTGCAGTGGCTGGATAGTGCAACTCGATCGGTCGGGGTCAATGGTAACATGTCGCTCTGCCATCCAGTCTCGTCCCAGACTGATGTGGGAATCTAGTGAATGAATCGTGCACCCTGCTCCCTTAAAATAACGAATGTCACTCTGAAATCATCAATGGAACTCCACAAAAACCCTTTTTCCGTCAACAATAATCTCTCTGGTTTTCAATAACGAATCAACAATAGAGCGAGAAATATAATTATGTTGATTCCGGTCATATAAGGATACCCTAACTCGCTCTTTATTCAGCAGATATACTTCGAAATTAGTACTCATTTGGCACGTGTAAGTGATTACCTCGGACCCCAATTTAATAGAATAAACGGGTTCCCTCTCGGATCAAACTGATGTGGAGCAGAATGCGTCTCGATGATGAGCCAGATCTTCAGATGGGCCTGACTGGACTGCTACCTTGGGTGCTATTGGGTCAGTTGTCTGGCTCAGGCTGGTCGTCTCTTGAGTGCATGCGGACCTTTAGGGTGGGCCGCACTGGGCCTTCTTAATGCTGTAGGGCACGGTGTGGTGGTGAGGCAGAACAGAGAGAAGGGAACAAGGGTGCAACGGCTGTGCGACCAGGTGAGCGGAGGGCGCAGCGATGTGGTCGATTATGCCTGCGAGTTGGCGTTGCAGTAGACTCTGTACAGATGGACGAGCGGCCGGCTGAAGGGGTTTTACCACTGCACAACGGGGTGAACGGCGGGGGTTGGTGCGATGGCGCTCTGGCAGTTGTAGTGTGAGTACGATCGGCGGCGAGGCGCAGACAGGGCCGTGGGGACAACTGTGCAGAGGAGGGATGGGCGGCGGTTAGAGTTTACAGGGGGATCACTGGAAGGGGATGGAGGAAGGTGGATGGGGCCAAGGGTTTGTTGTGCGTAGGACAGGGGAGGAGGAAGAAGGCGGATGGGGATGGTGGTAGTTAGGGTTTGGGGTAGACTGAGTGGCGATGGTGGTGGCGGAAGATTTTTTTTGGTGAGAAGGGGATTTGCAGGGAGGAAGACAAAGGGAGGGTTGGCGGCGCTGAATGGCAGTTGCGGCGGCACAGATCGGATCTTCGACTCCGTAGGAGAAGTTGAGGCCCTCTCTAATACCAATCTGATGAGGAACGGGGGCTAGGGTTTGGATAGAGGTGGGGGTGTAGGCCTCTCGCCCTCTCTCTCACAGGAACCACCTTGAGGGGCCTCCTCTCAAGGCTCTCTCATCTCCATCTCAGAGAGAGAAAATTATGTAAAAATCGCAATTAGAAATTCATTATTAATCGGAAAGGTGGAATTATAGGACTATTTATAGGAGTTAGGCTAACTCTAACCTAACATAACATTTTTGGACAACTTTACCCCTAGACTCAAGAAATAGTGCGAAAATCGCACCAAAAATTACAAATAATAGAAAGACACAAACTTAACTTCTAATGAGCCCAATAAGATTACGATAATTAGAGGCTTAATCCTAGCCACTTGAGACCACTAGATTAGATAAAATAAAGGTAAAATACATAATAAAAATAAAAAATGATGTTGCCACGACTCCAATTGCCGTTAGTGTAAATAATGTAACCGTGCGAAACGTTAGTCGAGTCCGTCGTCCGACGTTACGAGTCTCGCTCCGCATCACGCTATCTTCTAAGCTTCAGGCGCCAATCAGTAATGCTACCCTCCTGTCAATAGTGTTCTCTGCCTGTGCGCCATTTGCTACAGACAATATTAGAATTAGGCTTTAGATTAGAGTCTCTCTGATCAATCTTGAAAATTTTTAAGTTTCGGCTTTCCAATTTCATTGGTTAGCCCCTAAATCCCAAATTCTAAGTTTCGACTTTCCAATTTCATTGGTTAGTCCCCTAAATCCCAAAATCTAAGTTTCGACTTTCCAATTTCATTGGTTAGCCTCTAAATCACAAATTCTAAGTTTCGGCTTTCCAATTTCATTGGTTAGCCCCCTAAATCTCAAAATCTAAAGTTTCGGCTTTCCAATTTCATTGGTTAACCCCCTAAATCCCAAAATCCAAGTTTCGGCTTTCCAATTCCATTGGTTAGCCCCCTAAATCCCAAATTCCAAGTTTTGACTTTCCAGTTTCATTAGTTAGCCCAAAATTCTTGAAAAAAAAGGGGGCTTAAAATAGAGGTGCCCCGGCGGACTTTAGCCATTCTTATCACATGGGTGGTTGAGGGCAAAAAGGCCTAAGAAACCTGGCTGAGGTGAAAACCCAAAAGGGCACCTCAGGCAAAATTGGGTAACCCCTCAGCGTGAAAACCCAAAAGGGTGCGCTGGAAAAGGCTAAAGGGGGCTAGTTTTGGTGAAAACCCGAAAGGGCACTAAAGCTAGTGTAAAAAAAAAAGAGAGGTTTCTAGAACAAAAGAATTTATGCCTCCGTCAATGTATGAATAATTTCACTATTCATCTGCAAAATTGGAGCCCAAGACAAGCCCCTGGGGGTAGCTGCAAAATAATGAATGGAAGAGAATATGAAGCTAACAATGGGCTGAAGAAAAGAACTATACAAACTCAGAGATGGGAGGGCTTCTGTTTCATCAAATCGGCAAGTTCTTGTTCTTTCGTGGCGAGGGTCTCCTCCATACCTGAATACTCTATAGCAAGAGAACTCTCCTCAACTTGCGCCTCCTGAACCGCTTTGGCATTCGTTTTAACTGAAGCTTCCAAGGCCGCGATTCTTTGCAAAATGGTCCGCACGGTCTCCTGAAGCGAGACAGCCTGACTCCTGCTCTCAGCAATGTTGGTCTCAAGGGAGCTGCGGCGATCTCTAACCCTCTCAGCCTGAGATCTCCTCTCGCGGATCTAGTCACGTATTGTTTTTATTTCATCCTCCAGCTGCTTGATCCTTAATTCTTGGGCTTTCCAATTTGAGGCTTCATACAGTTGCTGAAATTCTTGCCAAGCACTGTCCACTGCCGCTATCCAGGGCTCTTTTAGCAACCGTAACCCGTGATAGCTTCGCGTAGTAGCCATAAGGTGTTGCGAACAGTCTCCACTGGAGGAAGCTCGACCCTCTGGAACAAACTCCGGGCGCCGCCAGTCAAGGTATCAACGAGGAGGGCTGCCCCCACAAAAGGTGCAATCTGAGGGCCATCCGGCCACTCAATCCCATGGGAGGGGAAGCCATCCATCTGCGGGAGAGTTTCCTTCGGAAAAGCTGCCAGAACAAAAAGGTGAAAAGAGAGGAAAATAATGAGAATGGTTATGATCCTTGTTCTTGAACCCACATCAAACAACAAAATTGATAGCATGTAAAGAGAAATGACTACCTGAGACGATGGGAGCCTCCGAAAGCTTATTTAGCTGGGAGGACTTGGAAGTTCCTGCCCTCATAATCAGGGAGTCATCAAAGGTTGAGGCGTCTCGAATTTCCTCGTGAGGCTCTACTCCCCCTATTGGGTGTGAAAATCATAAGAAGAATAATGATTGGCGGTTAACACAATTAAAGCAATTAGTGATCTGAAAAGAGAAAAGGCATGGGGGTACCTAATGCCGCGGAATCTAAGGCCTCTTCATCTCTGCTCAATAAGGCAAATTCAGCCCTTTGAATGTCCCCTGCAAGAGAGAATCAAGGTCAGCTCACAAAATTGTCTCAATTTAGAAGATACTATTATGAAGGGATGAAATACCTTTCTGGCCGGTCTCCTCCTCATTAGAAAGACAGACTGTGTCTCCCGAGGCACAAGGAGAAGCTTCGAGATTCCCCTCCATAGGGGTCAAGGCTGGGCCCTCCTCCACGGCGGTAATACCCTCACCTTTATGCCTTAACGTTGTCTCCTCGCCCTGAGCACCGACGTCCAAGGCGGCACCCCCTGAATCCAAAGGCACATCACCTCTGCTTGTCCCCTCTAAAGACTCCAAGGGATTTTGACCATGAGGGCTACCAACTGCATAAGATACTCAGATGATAAATTTATGCAGCAATGTTAACAAAATGAGGAACAATTTCAAGTCCAACGTTGAATGCAATCACCTGCTGTGTGGGGTATATGGTCACCTCTCCGTAGTGGAGAGGTTGACAAAGCTCCAGGATGCTGCGTCTGTCCCTCTGGGGGTGGAGCTTGTTCTTTATAAATCTCATCAAGAAGAGCTTGAGAATATTTGGCTACCATCTCCTTATCAGAAGAGGGGTTGGCAGAAAAGTCGGGCAAATCCATATTCATCTTGGAGTCGAGAAGTGTGGTGAACTCCTGCACAGAGATCGCTACGGATGCAATCCAAACCACCTGAAAGTGAGATTGTCAAATCGCTCCCCACAAACTCAACTAAAAAAAAGGGAAGAAAGAATGAGGTATAGCCTTACTCGAAGGAGGCGGGGCGACAGTCGACTCCGGGTCATGCCTATGAGACACAGTTATGTCCCTATCCTCATGAACCCCCGGCAAAAAGAGGGAAAGGAAAAGAGAAGTCATGTTGACAAAGATAAAAAGGGAAGGATAAACAAGACAACCAAAGAAAGAGATAGATGGCATGGCGCCTCAAAATAGCCATACCAGAACCAGTAGTGTTACGATGAACTCCACATAAAGATGGGGGTGAAGCACTAGACACAGGATTATAGTCATCATCCTGCAATTCTCCATCTTCCATATCATGCTCCGACCCTGGGACTACCGCCTCATTTGTGGGGGAGAGTGTGCGTATAATCTTGGCAATGGAAGAACCTGGAGACCAAAGAAAGGGGGTCATTAATGAAGCGCCACAAAGTATTCTAAGGGCAAGTCTAAAAATCCACAAAAGTCACCTGGCCGCCCTTGCAAGGAGCTCCCTCTTGTGCGAGGCGGACGAACTCGGGTGCTTGGCCCCTCCTCTTCAGAAGACCTCATCCGCTTCGCTAGCCCAGGGGCCTTTTTCCCCTTTGTGGAAGCATCCACCACTGTAACAAAGCTCGCTGTGAACAAAAAGGGGAGGATAAGGAAGACTGAGTCAAAGCCACACATAGATGAAGTATAAAGAAAGGCTCAGCTAATCATGAGGAAAATAAAAGAAAAAGGGGCGAAAGTTGATGTCACTCACCCTCGGGAGTAGGAGAGAAAGTGGGCCTTAACACCACTTGTTCTGCTTGAAGGCCAACAATCTCCTCTGCCGTAGCCACTGCATCCCAGACATCTTGTAGGACAGTACTATTTTCTAGCAAGGAAAGCTGCTCAAACGGTCCAATGCGAACAATGGAGCTCACTAAATGGCTTTGCCATTGTGGCCATCAATCATCGCTGAAATTTTCAGGATGTAATGGAGTGGCCTTGTCGGCATTCGGAGGATAGCCACAATCCGACAAGAAATGCTCCCATCATGAATATACTCTACGCACTGTAGAAGTTGCACCTTGTTCTGAAGAAACAGTGGCACGCCGCCTCAAAGGCTTAATAGCTCCTGTGTAAGCTTGTCGATCAATGGTAATTGGCCCGTTCTTCGCCTCCCACTCGGCACGGAAGTCTCGGACGTCTCTAGCAATTTGGGGGAATTGAGCATGAAGGAAAGATCTGTCAATAATCAGAGGCGGCAAATCTGCCCGCTTCAAACGGGCTTCTTCTCTTTCTTTTAATTCATGTGGAGACTGCCTGAATACATTACTATGCCTGAACCACCAGCGGGCATAATATATATCAATCTGACTGACCCTCCCGGTGTCTCGAAGAATGCAACGTGGCTCTGATACTCCTCTGAAGAAGAAGTCCCACCAGCTGCTGGCAACCAAGTGAATATCCTGATCTCGGTGTATCCGCCCAGTCAAGCCAAAATCAGCATTAGGAGGAATCAACTGGTCATAGTCAAAATTCCGCGCAAAACGTTACGGATGATAAGGTTCCAGGAAGACAGTGATACCCTTTCTGAAAACAAGAACAATGGGTCGAATACTGTAGAGCCAATCCTCATAAAATGATGGGTCAACAACCTGGCAATGTGGGAGGCTATAGGAGACTTCATTCGAACTCTCAATAGCAAGGGGTCTGAAATCATAAGAGCTACGGGCGAAAGGCAAGCCCTCCTTCCCCTGTGTGGAAACAAAAGATAATAACCTGCGAGTCTTCCATAGGTGCTCTGACAAGTGCGGATCGGGTGGTTCCTGAACAAGAAGATCATGGGAGCAGTCGGGTTCTCAACGGAAACATTTTGGCATAAAGGCGGCAGCAATAGGCCAGCCCATGCGCTCAGATAATGAGTAGCCATGGATAGACTCCGGTCTCTGGGAGAGCTGTGAGATGTCAGATTACCGAAGCCATGATAGATATTTGCAAGGGCAGCAGGTGCAATGGCGAGTCTATGCCCATCAGCAAGAATGCAAACAGGGTAAATGAGCTCGGGCCGAACAAGACCCTCCTCTCCATAAGGTACAACAAACGTAGCAAGCCAATAGACAAGATAAGCAGCAAGATAAGTCCGGTCTGGAATATTGTGAGGATTCCACCCCGCATTCACCGGTGCAGGTAGATGGCGGCTACTCTCCTGAGGATACAAAATAAGCGGATAATATTGAGTCAGAGGCCTGTCATCCTCTGCAAAGCTCTCATAGAAGTAGAACGGCCCATTATAGAAATATGAAACCCATGCATTGAGGCTGAACCTCACAGCACCAGAGGAAGCAAATGGGGTTTTGTTTTTTCCAGCTCGGGCCAAGTCCCGCCACACCTTCATCAAGTATCGGAAGCTAAAGGACAAGCCATACTCTCCCTGTCCCGTGGAGAAATTCTTGTGCAAGTCATCCAGGGTAACTTCTTCATAAGGCCGTCCCGAGATGGGTGTTGCACCCATAATTTATCGTGCTAAAGGTTCGGGATTTTAATCCCGCATGTGACAAGATTTCGGAAGCGGTGTATCACCCTCCGATAGGATATTCCTACACGGGGTACCTTGTTCGGCGTATCGCCGTCCCGTCGGATATTCCTAAGCTTACAGCTTTGTAGCCCACATGTCGTGGCGATATAAACCCCTCGGGGGATGGCCACCAACCAAGCACAAGCCACAATGATCGTCAGGATCACGTGGTTATATTAAAAAATCCCTACGGGATTAAGTCCCTGCCTTCCGGACGTGTATCCCCAAGCGAGGAACACTTCTACAACAACGTAGGAGATGCTGAAGAAGGTCTACGTACCAAGCACAACGTCCCTCGCACGTGTATCACGAGGCACGGACAACAACTCGTCCTCCCGCAGCGGCCTACGGCCCGAGGAAGACGACAAACGAACAAGGCGGCGTTCCCTCTCGTTGTTCTCCACGAGAGACGGCGAAAACCCAGAGTTTCAGAGCCTCGCAGCCTCCTTTTATGGAATCCGCGCGAGAAGTAGACCCGTCCGGGGGTGGAGGGACCCGTCCGGGGTCGCCCTTACCCGGACGGGTCCGCCCGGGGCGAGAGGAGTCCCGCGCGGGACTCCTCCTAGGCAGGTGGACCCGCCGGGGGTCGGGCGCACCCGGGCGGGACCCACCCGGGGTCCGCGACCCCGGGGAGTTCCCCCTCGGGGTGCGCGCGGCCCGGGTGGGGGCCACCCGGAGTCCGCGACCCCGGGGAGGTCCTCCTCGGGGCGCGCGACCCCGGGCGGGACCCACCCGGGGTCCGCGACCCCGGGCGAGACCCACCCGGGGTCCGCGACCCCGGGCAGGCCCTGCCCGGGGGCTCGCGACCCCGGGGAGGTCCCCCGGGGGTCCGCGACCCAGGGCAGGTCCTGCCCGGGGGCCCGCGACCCCGGGGAGGTCCCCCCCGAGGGCCCGCGACCCCGGGCAGGTCCCTCCCCGGGTGTCCGCGACCCCGGGACGGTCCTGGACCGTCCCGGGGACCTCCCACCCCGGGGAGGTTCCATTCCCGCGCACGGACTAAAAAAATTTGAAAATGGAAGCTCCCCGGGGTCATTTTCATCCCGTTGGACCCGTACGGGGTCGAACACTCCCGGGGAGGTTCCCCACTTCTATAAATAGACCCCCAGAGGTCCAAAGGAAAGACACTTGGAAGTGACTACAAGCAGCAACCTACGGAGCATACTTGAAGCTTTTGTTCGTTTGTTTCGGCCCGAGTGGGGTAAGTCCCCGGGTCTTGTATTTATGCCCCTATGGGGTATATTTACGTTTATGCCCCTCAGCGGGCCATGTTTTATAAGTCTTTACGTCTCGGGATGACTAAATCTTGTATTTCTGCCCTTATAATGGCGAAATTACAAAAATATCCTTCCCGGGATTGTAAAAGACCGAAGTCCTGTAATTTGCAGTTATAGCCTGCAATCTTTTGTAATTGGGACTACGTCCCTATCTCCCGCTCCAAGGCGGACGTTTGTACAGTCGACAACTCGCCGACAATCCTTGTACTCACATGGAATTATAAAAGCATTCAGCATGTTTTATATGTAACCTCGGGTGGGAAAATTATAAGAAAACCCCCCGACTTTGGAAAATTGTGTATATACCCCTCCTTCAGCCGAATTGACAAATGTGTGCCTTCCATGAAGCCCCTTGTCATTCCTTCAGTCCGGAAGTGTTGTCAGCTCAGTCCAGCACTCGGGTATTATATCAAACCTAGGTCTAGGGTCTGGTAAAATTACCAAAATACCCCTGTAACCTAAACATGGCCTCAGAGCCCTCGAAACCCTCCAGAAAGAGCCTCAATGCCTTGGGGAGTTAGAGATCCAGTTTCACTTCCACTCCAGCTCAGAAAATGTCATAAATGTCCCTGGCCTGGAAAATTACCAAAATACCCCTGGGTTGGTAAAATTACCAAAATACCCCCGGGGTCTAGAAAACTTCCCTTGCTTTAAAAATGCCTATGGCTTCCGCATATTTGCGCCTCTATGCCTAAATCTTAGGGTTTTGCTCAGACCTAGCCCTAATCTAGTTGTTTCTATGTGTTGGTGGTAAATGAGTGGTCATGGAGAGTCTCTCGAGTGAGCTTGCCCTCCACATCAGAACCTCTGTAGAAGTCTTTTGGGACCTCTTTGACAGTTAAACAAAGGTGTTCGGACGTTAGGCCGATATAAATCAACACTGACTCCGGTCAATGGGGAAAGGTCCAGCACTCGAATCCAAATCGTCTGATACTATGCGTACCCACGGAACCCTCTCTACGCAGAGGAGTGTTTCTTTTCAAAAAGAACGAAAATCTACCTTTTATCTACGATAAGAGTATTCCTTAGATTTTTTTCGTGTCTCACAGACTGGCACGCCCGGTGGGACCTTTCCCGCCTTTCTTCTTTCTGTCAAAGAAAGTCTCTAAACCTTCTTCAAGGTTCTGATTGCCCCTCTTCCTCTTACAGGACGGGAAGAGGAGGGCACACATCTCTCGGTTCATTTGAGGGTTCTTCGTGCATTCGCACGCCACTCCTTGTGTGCTACGCACCACCACCACCAACACTTCAACAGCGATGGCAGTCGTTACCTACGGCCCCGAGATCATTGCCAACCATGCCAGGATTGGCTACCTGGCAACGCCACTTGTTTTTGGCGACTTCCCAGCGGTCGTCGGCTCGCCCTTCTTCTTGGGCGTGACTGTCGAGGGCGTTAGGCCCTCGACCCCATCAACTGGCCGGGTCCGCCCGGTCAAGAAGATAGTTGCTGAGGGTGTCAGACCCTCTGCTTCATCAACTGGCCGGTTTCATTCGGCCAAGAAGACTTTTGAGGGCGTCAGGCCTTCTGCTTCAGCTGATCGGGTCCGCCCGATTAACAAGACAACTGTCGGAGGCGTCAGGCTTTCGGCTCCAGCAACTGGCCGGGTCAGTCCGGCCAACAAGACCATCACTGGGGGTGTCAGACCCTCAACCTCAATTGTTGGCCGGGTCAGTCTGGTCGACAAGACAGCTATCGGGGGCGTCAGGCCCTCGGCCCCTTCAATTGGCCGGGTCCGCCCGGTCAAGAAGACAACTGTCGGAGGCGTCAGGCTTTCGACTCCAGCAACCAGCCGGGTTCGCCCGGTCGACAAGCCAACCGTCGGGGGTGCCAGGCCCTCGGCTTCAACAATTGGTCGAGTCTGTTCGGCCAACAAGCTAGCTTCTGGGGGTGTCAGACCCTCTACTCCAGCAACTGGCCGGGTCTATCCGGTCAATTATCCAACTGTTAAGGGTGTCAAGCCCTTCATCCCAACAACCAGCCGAGTTTCCTTGGCTGCTCCGTCAATGGCCGAAGGTGTCAGGCCTTCTGCCCCAGCTGTTGGCCGAGTCTTCTCGGTCAATCAAATCACTGCCGGCGCCGCCCCTGCTCAACGGGGACAACGTCGCCGCCGCAATGGCGCCAAACCTGCTGTAGCTACCCTCAGAGGTGCTGTACCTGCTCAACGGGGGCAACGCCGCCGTCGTCAGGAGGACGCCATGCCTACCACGGGCGTCACCACTGCCTCCCCTACTCAATGGGGGCAACGGCGTAGCCGCAAGGGTGCAAGGCCCGAGGCGGCTGTCTCGCGCTCCGGTAAGACTGTAATTGTCGGAGACATTCACATTCGGCTCGATGGAGGCGAGCCGATCCTGCCCCGGGATCGTCATGTCCCAACTATTTCTACCTCCAACCGCTTCGAGCCCCTCCGCCAAGTCAGGGAGGACGGAGCGAAGAAGAAGAAGGCTGCCGTATCGGCGGCAATCCAGGGCCCTCTGCAACGGCCCAAGCCACGAGCTCCCCGTCCAAAGGCAGGGGGCAACCCAATTGAGGAGCGCCAGCTCCACTTGAAGAAGATCTGGGTCACCAAGGAGGAGGCCCGAATCATAAGGCGCGCGAGGGCGGAGGAGTCCTTCCGCATGTCAGAGCTTCAGCGGATGCGGAGTCCGCCAAGCACTGAGGCCTCGACGTCTGCGAGATTTACATCTCAACCCCTACGGGGACAAAAACGCCGAGGAGCTGGCAAGAAAGTGCGACCGACCTCCCCGTGGGCTAGTTCTACACACACGGAGGAGGGTCGCTCACCTCAAGCAGTCACATCCCGAATGTCTGTCTTCGACAGACTTGGGAGGCCGCCCAAGCCGGAGCGACAACCGCCCAAGAAAAAACGGGTGGTCCAGGTGACCGATGACACTGTCAAAGTGTTCACCTGCTACGCCACCTCCGGCGACAAACAGCCTGAGAACACCTCAGGAGAGCTTGACCAACCCATCCAATATTTGAGGAGGTTAAGGCCGGTCTCTCGGATTCTAGCGCAGACGCAACAAGCGTCGGCCGCCGGTACATCTCAGCCTGAGCCGGCACGGCACGAAGAGCGCCAGGAAGATGTCCACAGCATTGACGGGGACAGTCACTCCCGGCATGTAGAAGAGCTGGGGGAGGAACTGCGGGCCCCCACGCTGGACGAGCTCCAACGGGAAAACCAAGAGCTCAAGAACCTGCTACAGTCGCTTTTACGCGAAAAGGAGGTTCCTTCCCCGTCTCAGGCGGCACCGGCTGGAGTGGATCAGCATCCTTCTCCCATCCTGGCAGCAGCCAATGCCTCTGTCACCGCTGCAAGACTCCCACTGGCGGTGGACTTTGAAGTCCCGCCGCATGAAGCCAATGCGCGGTCATCTGCTACTCCTGCCGCAGAAAGCCTTATGGCGCAGAAGCAGATGATTGAGCGTATCGTGGAAGCGAAGTTCGCTCAGCATGGCGAGGGTGTGGCTACCGTTGATTTGTACAGCGTGCCATATCCCCTCCATCATCAATTCAAGAAGCTTCCACCAGATTGCCCGAAGGCCCCGAAACTCCAGAAGTTCAACGGGCAGGGTTCTCCGCATGAACACCTGGCCTATTACATGACGGCCATGGGTGAATTAGCCTTGGAAGAGGCATACTTGCTGCGGTATTTTGC
Source organism: Amorphophallus konjac (assembly GCA_022559845.1). Classification (NCBI taxonomy): domain Eukaryota; kingdom Viridiplantae; phylum Streptophyta; class Magnoliopsida; order Alismatales; family Araceae; genus Amorphophallus; species Amorphophallus konjac. The sequence continues at coordinate 166,479 of JAHNEJ010000697.1, forward strand.
CACGTCTTTGACTGGCACCGCCTTCCAATGGTATTCAAGGTTAAAGCCCAACTCAGTATCTGATTGGGCTGATATGCAGAAGAAGTTTGTCGACCGTTTCCAAATGGTCGGGCGCAAAGTCTCCTTAGCAGAGCTTTGTTCCCTTCGACAGAAGAAGGGCGAAACAGCATTGGACTTCATCAAGCGATGGAGGGACGTCAGCATGCACTGCGATAATCCTCCGACGCCTGAAGATGCGATCACCATCTGCCGTAGGGGTCTCTCGGCAGAAGTCAGTGAAAAGCTTCTGGGCTCTAATATCAGAGGCTTTGACCAGCTCAACACGGTGGTGGCGGAGATTGAGATGTTCTTCGCTGATCACCCTGTACAAACCTCTACAAAAGGCAAACCCTCCAAAGACCGTCTGGCTAGCGGTAAAGAGGTGAATGCCGTGGACTTCTCCCCAACGAATGGAGATAAAGGGGAAGGAAAGTCCAAAGGGAAAGGCAAGAAGTCTGGTGATAAGACAAATGTGTCTTTCTTAGCGGAGAACATGAAGACGCCTTATTCCTTCAGAAAGGAGCATACTAAGATGCTCTTTGATCTATGTATGAAGGAGCAGCTCGTCACTCTGCCGGACCCGCGGAAGCCCGCGGAAGCCCGCGGAGGTGGATAAGACAGATGATCCAACCTATTGTGTGTATCACCGAAGGTTGGGTCACACCATCGGGGATTGCTATGTTTTCAAGAATATAGCAGAAGAGCTCATTCAAAAGGGCCTGGTAAATATGCTGGGCCATGCAGTCGACCCACCCCAGCCTCATCCCTGGAGCCGATCGAACCGGTCGGCTAACGTGGTCCATATGGTGGCGATGGCTTCAAGCTACAATGCCTCCGAAGCCGGGCCCTCAAGTCGACAGCCCAATGGTGGCCCCAGAGCCACTCCTCCTTCATTCCCAGAATGTTTGGCGCTGCGGAGGACTATCCGGAAGATCCGAGGGGAAGTCCGACAGCTACGACGGGAACAAAGGCACTTGCTGCAGTTCCTAGAGAACATTGATCAGCAGTTGTCCACCTTCCCTTTTGGCCCATTTGTCAGGGGATTAGCTCCAGCCCACATACGGGAGGCGGGTTTATCACCCACGGGTCGGGCTCCGCTCAGGGGTTGGCTCTCTGAAGAATCCCCAGATTCATCTGAAGACGAGGAGGACTCACCCGAAGACATGGAGGCTCCACTTCAAGTCGAGCTCCCAGAGAAGTTATACTCCTTCCCTTGCGAGAAAACTCCCAATATCTTCTTCGCATGTCAACGGGCGGGATTGATTAGCCCGTCACCTCTGGAGCAGACGCCAGGCGCTGCTTTTCATCAGGGCTATTGCCCATATCATGAAGTTGTTGGCCATGTTATCCACAACTGTGAGCCATTCAAGGACCTCGCCGAAGACTTAATCAGGCGGGGGAAGGTGGATATGGGCGAATTTCTAGTCGACCCACCGCAGCCGCATGCACGAAGGAGTCTTCACTACTCCGTCAACGTCATTCACGCTGCAGCAGCCTTCCAGTTCCCCGAGCCGCAGGAGGAGGGAGTTAGTTCCCAGGGAGCCAGTTCCTAATCGCCCAAGTCCACACTCTGGTATCCAGGGTGGCGACCCTCTCACCAGTGTTCTTTCCTCTAGGAGGACACTGAGAAGATTTTTGACAAGCTTCTGGAGGATGGCTGGGTGCTGACACATGACCCACCGTCTTATTACAATGAGACGGCCAAGATACACCCCCGCTATTGCAAGTATCATGCAAGGGTGTCTCACCCCACTCAGCAATGCCCAGAAGTCCAAGACTTCATTGAAGCCCTCATCCAGAGAGGGGTTGTCGATCATCAGGGGAATTCCATGACAAGGTTACGCCTTACAGAGGCCGCCAGGGAGACACTCCAGCAGGCCCGGCGAGAAACTGAAGCTTTCTCCCGATTAGTCCGGCCAAGTGAGCCTACGGAAAATGATGAATTCCCATTACTCACTAAAGGCAAGGCCACGGCCACCTATAAAGGGCCTAAGGTCCACAACCCAAGAAGCCAAGTTGCGGGAGAGAGTTCCAAGGTCCGTCCCAGGTCGAATCAGCCTGGCATCGTCCTAAGAGAGAACTCTCGGCTAGACAACAAAGGCAAAGCCAAGACGTCAGAGCCTTCAGCCAAAGCTCCTGCCAAGTCAGCAAGGCCATTAGTCGGGGAAAGGACTCAACCCCTTGAGCCCGCAAAGATCCCGGCTAAGGCCTCTGTCAGCTCAGCAAGGCCGCCAATTGTAGAAAGGCCTCAGCAGCTCAAGCAAGCCAACCCACCAGACCAAACAAAGTCGGTGGAACTACAAAGCTCCCAGAGGCCCTACTGTGGACTGGCAGAGTTCCAGGAGTTGCCTCCTGAAATAATTGCTCAGGCAATCAATGCCACCTTCCAAGCTCAGCCGGAGGAGGTCAATTGGACCAAGATTGCCCCCAAAAAAAGTCGCGGCACTAAGGTTCCTAAGGAGCCAGCCCAGAGCAAGAAGCAAAATTCTGGGGGCAAGCGAGTCCCACTGCCGAAGCAAACTCCTCTCTCTTCTCAAGAGGCAACACGCCAAAAGAAGCAGGAGAAGAATCGCAGGAAGAACTTGAAGAGGAGGTTGAAGAAGCAAGCCGAGCAAGCCGCTGCTATGGAGGCTCCTAAGGAGCTAACTCCTCTACAAAGACTTCAAAAGCTCATAGATGAGCTGGAGGAGTACACTCCCCCTCATCCCACCAGGGTCGTCACTCTAGACGAATATATTCCCTGGGACAAGCTTGGGCGCAAAGCTCGTCTTCTACAATGGCTCCGAGAAATGGTTCACCGTCTTGAAGAAGGTGAAGACTTCCCAATCCCGGAGGAGCTCTCCTTATTCTACAAAGATGAGGAGCTCACTGTCAAGATGCTCGAGGAAATGCTGCAAGAGCTCTCCTGCAATATGGTGGCGATTCCGCCACCCGACAATATTTATTGTCCCGCGGCTGATAGCACTGGAGGCCAGGCACCTATGGCGACATATCAGCGCCGCTCGGCAAGAAATGGCCGGGGACGCGGCCGGGGTCGTGCCCGGGGACGTGGACGTGAAGGTCTCCCGACTCTTGACCGGGTCATAATATTCAGAGGGGAGAAGCCGGGTCCTGTCCCAGAAACTCAAGTTCGGGGAATCCCTTTCATCCTCAGCCCCTCAGAGGGTTCAGGCCCCACTTCAACGGCTAAGCCGGGTGGTGTCCCTTTCACAATCACTTCCTCCGATGAAGAAGAGGAGCCAGCCAAGTCGCCAAAGCGCGAGGAGGCGTCAGAGCAAGCCGGCCCCTCCAACAGGGTCGAGCCCGTAAGTCCAGCAGGTCCTTCTAATGAAGACCAGCCTGAAGAACCTTTGTCACCTCCAGAAGAATCCTTGGCACCGCTGTTCCAAGAAGATGCAGAGGGCCAGAACACGGAGGAGCGCCCTCCTAAACGGGAGAAGTCTCGCCAGGTGCCGAAGGCCTTGGCGGAAATCATTCCGCCATTTGACAAGACCCGTGCCAGGGCAGACCGCAAAATTATTCATCATATGAAGCGGTTCCCAACAAATGTCACTATTTGGGAAGCCATTGCCTGGAGCAAAGACCTCAGAGAGGCTCTTGTCAAGATACTTCAAGACCTAGAGGCGTATGAAGCCCATGTTGCAGAGTTGCAAGCTCAAGCATATGAAGCACTCACAGCAAATATCACCTTCACGGACAAAGACATGTTGATGTCCTCTCCGTGTCATAATCGCCCCTTATATATGAAAGGGACGATTAATGGACATGATGTGAATCGCATCATGGTAGATGCCGGAGCAGCTGTCAACATCATGCCTCTGAAGACTTTCAAGTCTCTATACTTGGCACCTTATTTGCAAAAGGTGACCGACATCAAGATCTCGGGATTCAATCAGGGTTCCGAGGAAGCGCTTGGTCGGGTTGTAGTCAAGCTTGCCTTGGGCGATTTTATCACCCAAGCGACATTCTATATCATCAACTCCGACACGTCTTACAAGATGCTACTTGGAAGACCCTGGCTTCATGAGAATTGGGTCGTTCCTTCAACTTTGCATCAATGCATTAAATATGCCAAGGAAGGGGAGCAACATACGGTCTTCGCAGATCAAGCCCCATTCCACCCCAATGAGTGCCATCTGGCCGATGCTTCGCTATATTTTGGGAAGCCCACTTTAACAATCCCCGAGCCTATAAAGAACAAGGGGAAGCAAAAAGTGGATCTTGAAGTCGAAGAAGGGCAGCTCTTCACTGTTAACCAAGACATGGTAAAGCTGCACAAGCTGAGCCTCAGTGCCGCTTCCAAGCCGACTCAACCAGAAAGGCGGAATGTTGACTTTGAAGCCAACCTTATCAGCCGGGTCATTGATGGGAGTATCTCCTTACCACCCAAGTGCCTTCAGCTCTTGTCCCAACGGGACGAACAGGAGGTGGAACGGTTGAAGACCTTTACAGTCTCCTATCAACGGAGAAGGAGACGCAACAAGGGCAAGGAGGTCAAACCGATCATCTTTTACAAAGGTGATTTAGTCCCACCGTGTCCTCCTAAAGATGACTTCGGCTGGGATACTCCCGCCGATGTGGTGCCAGAGCCAGTCCAGGAGATGGACGATATGCCAGAGCACATTAAGGAGATGTGTAAAAAGTAGCACATCCCGCAAACTTTGGACCCAACACGAGCGGCATACTTCCACCAGCTATGGAACTTCTCCGCAAGTCCGCGGGCAGCCTCCCTTCTCCCGCAAAGATACAAGGGGCCTTGGCTATGACCAGGAAAAGGACTTTGAGGTCCACTTTGCAGTCAACACCATAGGACTGCTACCTCTCCCTAATGGGCAAGCTGAAGCTGAGTCTAAGGTTGATGACTCTGTGAGGGAGTCCGCTGATATGTCTATGACACCATCACCTTCATCAAGAGCTGACAATGGTCACCCCTCAGAGGAAGGAGCAGCTCAGCCTACTAACCACCCGCAAAACAAAGCGAGCTTTTCGGCTTCAAGCCACGAGCAAAAGTGCTTCGAAGAATTTGATGTCTATGAAGCCAACACTGATGACGAGGGAGACTTCGTCGACCTCCAACCAGCTCCACCGGAGCTTGAAGACGGTGGTCAAGCAACTGTGGACGAGTTGATCGAGATCAATCTTGGAAGCAAAAGTGACTATCTTCTCACCTTCATAAGTGCTCTCCTCAGTGAGGAAGAAAGGCAGTCGTATCGACAACTTTTAGAAGAGTTCAGGGATTGTTTCGCCTGGACTTATAAAGAAATGCCCGGGCTCGACCCTTCTGTGGCTGAACATGAGCTGGCAATACTTTCAACAGTCAAGCCAGTCAAGCAAGCCCAAAGGCGTATGCGCCACGAGCTGGAGTTGAAGGTCAATGCTGAGGTTGACAAAATGCTCAATGTGGACTTCATAGAGCCTTGCATGTACCCTGTATGGCTCGCTAACATAGTCCCTGTCAAGAAGAAGAACGGCCAAGTCCGAGTCTGCATCGACTTCAGGGATTTGAATAAGGCATGCCCAAAGGACGACTTCCCTGTCCCAATCACTGAGACAATGGTTGATATGACCACTGGTCATAAAGCCTTGTCTTTCATGGACGGGTCGTCGGGCTATAATCAAATCCGCATGGCCGTCAAAGACAAAGACCATACGGCTTTCCGGTCTCCTAAGGGGATCTTCAACTACAAAAGGATGCCGTTCGGCCTGAAGAATGCCGGCGCAACCTATCAAAGGGCAATGACCAAGATCTTCGACGAGATGCTACATGACCTTGTCGAATGCTATGTTGATGATCTGGTCGTCAAGACAAAGAAGCGGGAGGATCACTTAGTTGACCTGCGTCGAGTCTTTGAAAGGCTCCGACAATTCCAGCTCAAGATGAACCCGATGAAGTGCGCCTTCGGCGTCTCCAGTGGCAAGTTCCTTGGCTTCATTGTCAGGTATCGAGGCATAGAAATCGACCCCGACAAAATCAAGGCCATAAGGGGACTACCTCCGCCCAAGAACTTGACAGAGCTCAGATCTCTTCAGGGAAGGCTCGCCTATATTAGGCGGTTTATTTCCAACCTCTCAGGAAGATGCCTACCTTTCGGCAAATTGATGAAGAAAGGAGCACCCTTCATATGGGACGAAGACTGTCAGAAGGCCTTCGAGCAAATCAAGGAGTATCTGCTGACTCCTCCAGTCTTAGGGGCACCCGTCAGAGGGAAACCCCTTATCTTGTATATTGCTGCCATGGATGCCTCTTTGGGAGCTCTCCTAGCCCAGATCAATGAAGAGGGCAAGGAGCAGCCACTGTACTACCTCAGCCGAAAACTGATCGGGCCTGAGCATCGGTACGCTCCCATGGAAAAGATGTGCCTAGCTCTGGTGTTTGCTGTCAAGAAGCTGAGGCACTATCTCCTAGCCCATCGGGTGGAGCTCATTTCAAAATGCAACCCACTCAAATTTCTGTTATGCCAGCCTGTCCTCTCAGGTAGACTCGGCAAATGGGCGCTTATCCTCATGGAGTTCGACATCACCTTCGTCCCACGCAAGGCGATCAAAGGACAAGGAATAGCGGAGTTCTTAGCAGCGCACCCCGTGCCAGAAGATTCGCCACTCAACTTTGAGCTACCCGACGAAGAGGTGTTAGTGCCTTCTCAAGAAATCGGGGAGTCTTCTGAAAAAGTCCCACTACAGATGGAGCCAGGCGTCCTCACCCTTGATCTCCCATATTGGGAGTTATATTTTGATGGTGCCTCTCGGACAATCAAAAGAGCTGGCGGCCTTACGGACTATGTCTCGGGTGCGGGGGTAGTCTTTGTGTCTCCACAAGGCGGTATCCTCCACAACTCTTGTGCTCTCATGAAGTCACTGACTAATAATGACAGAGTATGAAGCACTAATTATTGGGCTTCAACTGGCACTGGAAATAGATATCAAGTGCATCAAAGTGTACGGGGATTCTCAGCTCGTCATCCGACAAGTACTGGGCGTCTATGATGTCTGTAAAAAGGAGCTCGTCCCCTACCATGCAGCCGTCATGAGGCTCAAGGAAAAATTTTATCTATTTGAAATAGGCCATGTCCCCAGAGGCAGCAACTCCCAGGCTGATGCTCTTGCAAAGTTGGCAGCAGCCCTAAAACTCCCGACTGAGGGAGAATTGAATATTACAGTCAGACACCGAAGGCTCATGCCAAGTGTGCTCGACGAAGAATCCGGCCTCACTGTTTACGAAGTCGACAACATTCAAGAGGACAATGCTCCTGAAGAAGAAGATTGGCGCGAGCCAATTATAAAAATAAAGAACGGCTGGCTCCCTCCTGATCGGGCTCAGAGGGTGCAACTGCTACGTAGGGCGACATCCTACCAGTTGATTGACGGTATGCTCTTTAGGCTTGTCCATGGAAAAGACCGATCGGTCCTCCTGCGGTGCCTTTCGTCCAAGGAAGCGAAGACCGTCATGCACGAGGTTCATTCCGGATTGTGCGGAGCTCACCAGGCAGGAGCCAAGATGAAGAATAGCATCAAGCTCAAAGGGTTTTACTGGCCCACCATGTACGAAGATTGCAATCAATACGCTCGTACATGTCATCAATGCCAAGCATTTGGCCCAGTCCCTCGGCGGCCACCTAACCCGCTCCATCCAACAGCGCCTACTTGGCCATTTGCAGAGTGGGGTATGGATATTGTGGGACCATTCCCACCATCGTCCCAGGGGCACAAGTTTATACTCGCTGCCACTGATTACTTCTCCAGGTGGGCGGAAGCCATTCCGCTACGGGAAGTTACGGGGGAGATAGTTGCTCGTTTTGTGCGGCACTACATTATATACAGATTCGGCACCCCCAGTCGGATTATATCCGATAATGGCACGCCGTTCAAGAACAATACTATTTATGCCCTGGCGGCCAAGTTCCATATTGACTGGAGGACGTCATCAATATACAATCCCCAAGCCAACGGGTTGGCCGAGGCCTTCAACAAAACCCTCTGCAAGCTGCTATCCAAGATAGTAGGTGGCCGCAAGCGGGATTGGGGCGAGAAGGTCCACGAAGCCCTATGGGCCTACCGGACTATTTACAAAACCCCTACGGGATGTTCCCCTTTCTCCCTGGTCTACGGAGCTGAAGTAGTGATCCCTGTGGAGATCGAGCTAGCATCTTACCGTGTTGCTGTGCACGCCGGATTGCCAGGTCAAGACCAATCTGAAATTGAAAGAAGGCTCGAGGAATTGTCCAACTTGGAAGGTCAAAGACTCAAAGCCTATAAACACTTACAAGTGTATCAAGCCCGCATGACACGTGCCTATGATAAGCTAGTCAAGCAACGGGCGTTCAAGAAAGGCGACCTCGTCATGGTCAAAGAAAAGGAGGTTCTCGCGGGAAGATCTAGCGGCAAACTCCAGCCCAATTGGCGTGGGCCTTACGTCATCCAGAAGGTCTACGAAGGAGGGGCCTATACGGTCCTTGACCACAAGGGAGACAATCCCTTCCCTCCTCTCAACGGCAAGCATATGAAGCTCTACCATGCGCCATCGCAAGAGTTTCTACAGCAGTCCTCACAGGACAATACCTCTCCTCAGTGAAGGTTCAAAAAAAACAAAAAAAAAACCAAAAAAAAAAGGGGTTAAAAATACTGATACCCCGGCGGACTCAGTCAGCCTTCAACGGTTGGCTGAGGGTAAAAAGGCCACAGACCCGGTCGAGGTGAAAACCCGAAAGGGCGTCTCGGGCAAAAATGGGCAACCCCTCGGTGTGAAAACCCGAAAGGGCGCACCGGAAAAAGCTAAAGGGGGCCAGCCTCGGCGAAAACCCGAAAGGGCGGTGAGGTTGGTAATGTGAAAAAAAAATCCTCTCTCTGTCTATTCTATGGGTGGCTCTAAGTCAATGACTCCACCCCATCTCGAAAAAAAAAATCATATTGATGCCATGGCTACGCCTTACATGTCGTTCTATGACACCTAGTCCCACTGGCATTCTGACGGTGTCATACTTTGTCCCATCGGGCTCGGCCTATGTACGCCTCTTCCGGGCTGCCGACCCATTCCGCCATCGGCTTCTGGGTTCAGCTCATATGTCTCTTGTGAGCCGTTAAACCCGTTTACTCTCTTGTCCCACTGGGACTGGCCTCAGTATGCTCTCTCAGGCTGTCAACCCTTCATGCCTTTCGGCTCATCTAACCTCCTTGGGATTGGTCTCAGCACGCCCTCTCGGGCTGCCAACCCATCATGCCTTTCGGCTCATCTTATCTTCTTGGGATCTGGTCTCAGTATGCTCTCTCGGGCTACCAATCCATCGTGTCTTCCGACACATGTCCCACCGGGTCTGGCCTCAGCATGTCCTCTCGGGCTGCCAACCCACCTATTCGCCTATCGGCTTTCGGATTTGACTCTCACGTCCCACTAGGGCTGTCAAATCCACCCCTTTTCTTCTTCAGGGTCTGACCTCTGCATGCTCTCTCGGGCTGTCAACCCATCTCGCCTCTTGGCTTTAGACTTGACTCATATATCCCACCGGGATCGTCAAGTTTACTCCTTTGTCCCCACGGGCTTGGCCTCAGTATGCCCTCTCAGGTTGCCAACCCTATTTGCCTATCGGCTCACGGATTTGACTTATATGTCCCACCCGGGCTGTCAAATCCCTTCCTTTCATCGTTTCGGGTCTGGCCTATGTATGCTCTTTCGGGCTGCCAACCCATCCCGTCTATCGGCCTCCAGGTTTAACCCTCATGTCCCTTTTGGACTGTTAAATCAACTCCTTTGTTGTTCCAACCGGGCTTGGCATATGCACACCCTTTTCGGGTTGCTAACCCGGTCAATCTTCGGTTTTGGATTTGGCTAATTACGTCCCATTAGGACAGTCGAATCCACCCATCTTGTCACCCCGGGCTTGGCCTCAGTATGCTCTCTCGGGCTGTCAACCCACTACACCTTTTGGTCTCACCGGGTTCGGCCTCAGTATGTTCTCTCGGGCTGCCGACCCATCATGCCTTTCGGCTCGTTTCTACCCCATCGGGTGCGGTCTCAGTACGCCCTCTCAGGCTACCAACCCGTTTTGCCTTTCGGTTCACAGATTTGATTCACTCGTCCCACCCGGATAATCAAATCTACCCATTTGTCCCATCTGCGGCACACACGTCCCTACGGGAGTGCCACCTTTTCCTCGCCTTTTGGCATTATAGGACAAAAAAAAAAGAAAAAAACGGGGTTTAAAAAAAAATATTGATGCCCCAGCGGACTTGGTTGTTTCTGTTAGAAGAGCAATCAAGGGTAAAAAGGCTTTAACCCGGCTAAGGTGAAAACCCGAAAGGGCGCCTTAGGCAAAAATGGGTACCCCTCAGTGTGAAAACCCGAAAGGGCGCGCTGGAAAAAGCTAAAGGGGGCCAGTCCTGGCGAAAACCCGAAAGGGCGGTAGGGCTGGTAAAGCGATAAAAAAAAAAGAGAGAGACATACATGCAAGAGGATGGAAGCAAAAAAACAGCTATGCTAAGCTCTATCCTTTATTCATTAATGACATCAAGGGAGCCCGAGACAAGCCCTCGGGGATAACTCAAATAAACAATGGAGCGTAAGGGCCCTATGTACAAGGAAATGCCAGAGCTCGTCAACCACGGTGTGCGTCCCTCTGCAACTCCGCAAGGCGGGTCTCCTCCTGGATAATCTCCTCCCGAAGCTCCTCAGATCGGCGACGGCAGGCCTCCACCCTCGCCTGGACAACACGGTGCTCCTCAGCCGCCTCCTGGAGCTCTCTCTGCAGCTCCTCTACTCGGAGAGAGGTCCTCTGGCTATCCCCCTCGAAGCTCGCAAGGTGGAGGTCGGTCTCAGCTCTGGCGGCTTGAAGCTCACGCAGCCGCTCCTCCTGCTCCTGGACCCGTAGCTGGGCTCTCCGTCTCTGCTCCTGGGCCAGATGGAGGCGAGTAAACTCGCTCCATAAGCTCTCTAATCTCGCGGCCCATGCATCCCGGGGAAAGCCCAGTCCGTGGTAGCTTCTGGTGAATACCACCAGATCGGCCCTCAAGGCCTCCACGGAGGGCAGTGGGTCTGCCCGGATCAACTGATCAAGACCCTGCAGGAGCTGGTCAGCGATGGCAACATGTAGCGCCGTCCCGAGTGCAGGAGCGTCAGGCCACTCAACTCTAAGGGCAGGGAAATCCAGGGGCGTCACGCCTGCTCCTTCTAGGGGCCCTGTTTGTAAAAAAAAAAAGGAGGGAGAGATTGTGAGTGTACCACCACAATAATGTCATAAGAGTAAGATTCCAAGAGTACAAATGTCAAGGACTCTTACCTGAAATAGTCTCACTCGCTGGGCTAGGCCCACGAGGAGATCCCTCCATAGGGACCAGTGGACAACCACCAGCAAGTGCCGGTCCCCGCTCTGTGGATGGTATAGGCGTCGCCGACCTCTCTGCAAAGAAGGCAAGGAACGGAAAGTCTTAGCACTCCGGTCATACCAAAAAGCAGAATGGGCAATTCATATTTAATGAAGACATACCAGCATGCACAGGTTCCTCCTCTTCAATCACAGTGGGGTCAACCCCTGTAGTTGCCTCCATGGGAGAAGAGACAGCTGAAAGAAGACATCCACTTGTTATCACAAATGAAAGGAGTCTTGTTCGGTGAATGACAAAGTTCCTTAAGTTGACAACCATATACCTTTCGCTGTCGAATCAATGAAGATCGCGGCCTCGTCAGCGGTGCCTTGCTCTTCAGATGGCATGTGAAAGGAGCCTGGTGTATGGTCTATCTCTGTGGGCCGAGGGAGGCTGCCCTCCTCCTGATGATCACCAGCTGTTTCAAAACAAAAACATCTCAGAATGTCAACATGCAGCAGTATGTGTGGCTGGAATGGTGTACAGAATATCTTTGTGCATACCTAAAGCCTGCACCCGGCCAGACTCTGCAATACCGGTAGTACCTGCCGGTAGTCCCATGACCAGGGACGATGCCTCCTTGCCAGGGATTGCAACCTCTGTAGTTGGAATTCCAACCCTTTCATCAAAAGCTGGCAGATCAGCAGAAGAGCCGACCTCTATGAGCCTAGAAAGCTCGTCCAAATAGGGGGTTGTCTGAGCAGCTGTACGATAATGAGCAAGACAAGTTAGACAAGCTCATTATTTCATGCTCAGAAAGAAAAATAGGGATCTTAAGTCACCTGGGCTCATCCTGAGTTCGCCTTCTTCAGAAGAACTTAAAGAAGAAGAAGAAGAACTCCCGCTGGAGGAGGTGCTGGAAGTCTCTGTCCTTGATAAGGTGCTAGGGCCTCTCTCCCCTGAAGAACCGGACGGCGGAGAAGTCTCCTCGCCGCCAGAAGATCCCTTTCCCCCTTCAACGGCAGGGAGAGGGGTCTGAGCTCGTGGGGTCCCTGCAACGTGCAATGCTATATTAGTTAAAGCACATACTTCATCTGTTTGAAAGGAGGAATAAGAGAAGGTTAAATATGCAAGATGCCAACCTGCCTCCGTAGCAACAGAGCTCCCGCCTGTATCAAGTGCGGGGGAATTGCCTGTTACAGGCACATAGTCATTGGCGAGGAAGTCCAATCCGTCAATGTCCACACTGATGTCAGGAATGGACTCGTCCACCTCCAACCCCGCCTCTGTGAACACATTTCCTGGGGCAAGGAGAGAAGCTCGCAGTAGGCATAGCCTCAGGAGGAGCTGCAGCAACAAGGGGAAATAACAGTCAGATTACAACATCTTCAAAACAGGTTGCAATACTGATTGAAAACAAACATTCCCCATTCTTACTCGAGATCTCAGCTGGAGTAGGAGACCCCTCCTCAGGGCGCAGGCGAATAGTAGGCCGCGGATCACCCTCTGGGATATCGGTCCGTGGCCTCTTCCCGCGCCCCCGAGCCTCTGAGCTAGAAACATGGCCTGCAAGTAAAAAGAAAGGGTTGCATAAAATCAGCGCCTTGAATTGCAGAGTACAAGGAGACAGGGTCAAATAATTCAGCATATACCTGGATCCCCAATATGCCTCTCAGGCCTCAAAACGATCTGCTCAGTCTTCAAGCCAAGGGCCTTGGCAACCTTGCTCACAATGGTCCATATGGCATTAGGGGTGGTAGCCACCTCCAAATCTGAGATATACTCCAGGGGACCCGCACAGCCTACGGCATTCATGATGTGGATCCTCCAAGCTGTGAAGGCACTGCCTCCTAATGCCCCCTCTGGAACAGTTCTGATAGTTGGGACTGGGTCTTCAAACCACAAGAGGTCTTCAGATCCTCCCACCAGGAGTAGAGGGCCAGAGGGTCAGGGTCTACCCTCCGACGGGCAGACCTAGAAGAAGAAACTGCAGCTGGGACACTCCGCAAGGGCTTCAAAGCCCCGGTGTACTGACTCCTGTCAACAGGGATCGAGAGTCCATCCGCCCTCCAACGGGTCTCAATCTCATGAATGGCCTTGGCGGCCCCAGAAAAATGAGATCTGATGAACGCCGCATCTAGAAACAGTGGAGGCAGATCCTCCTTCTTCAAGCGCCGTTCCTCTGCAGCTCGAATAGTATCAGCTCGCTGCCTGAAAACAAGGCTGAGCTTAAACCACCAGCGCGCATAGTGTATATCAAAGAAACCTCTGCGTGTCTGTGCTGGAATGGGATACTCCTCCTTCACCTCCCGGGAAAGGAAGTCATGCCATGAAGCCGCCACTAGGTGCACATCCCTCTGTCTGTACTGCCGAACGGCAAAGGGAAAATCTGTATGCTGAGGTATCGACTGGTCGTACCCAAAATTCCTGGCAAATCTGTGCGGGTAATATGGCTCAAGCACCGCCATACTGGAACGGCGGTAAACCAGAACGCTGGGTCGAACACAAATAACCCAATCGACCAATGCATGGTCGGAGGGTAAAGCCCAGGAAGATAGCCTGCAGACAACATTGTCACCCTGTCGCTCCGTGTATGGGCGGAATGAGCGAGAGCTGTGATCGAACTCCAGACTCTCATCCCTCCTAGTATGGAGGAAAGACAAGGTACGACGAGCACTGGCAAGCTGCAAAACTGAGTCCTGCTCCGGATGACCAGCAAAAGCAAAAAGAAGTGGCGCTGCTGGGTTATCCACCGGGGTCCTCTGTGATAATTCTGGCAAGAACAAGCCGGCCCATGCACTCAGATAGTGGGTGGGCATCAAGATATGCTTATCTCTAGGAGATGAGTGTGAAGTCAATGCCCCAAGACTATGAAAGATGTTCGCCAATGCGGCTGGAGCAATGGCGAGCCTGCGCCCACAAGCCAACAAACAAGCCGGGTAGATCACCTCTGCCCGCAGAATCCCCTCCTCTCCATGAGGGATCACAAAGCTGGCCAGCCAGTAGGCCAGGTAGGCTGCCAGATAAGTCAGTGGCGGCAGCTCCCTCGAATTCCACCCCCGTGTCGGAGCGGGTAAGTGGCGAGGGTGTGAAGCAAAGCGGAGCTCGACCTCGCGGCACTGCTCCCAAGACATCCCCGAGGTAGCAAACTCCTCGTAGAAACAGTACGGACCGCTGTAGAAATGTGTGACCCATGCATTCAGAGTCACCCTCGGCGTCCGTGCAGCTTTCTCCTTGCCCACGAGGGCCAGGTCCCTCCAAGTCTTCATCAGATATCTGAAGCAATATGGCATGTAATAATGGCCTGCGCCGTCCGAAGCACTCAGATGCAAATCGTCCAGGCATATCTCCTCATATGGCTGTCCGCAGACTGGGAGGCCAGAAATCCTGTGGAAGGCCCACAGGTCTAGTGAAGTCTCCCCCTCAGCAGTCATGAAAGTATTCCAGCGCCTGTTAAATCTCTCAGCTAGAGCCTGGACCAGCCCGGTATGACAGGGGTAAGAGTACAAAGCTGCCGTCACTGCATGACGTATACCTGCCCGGTCAAGTGCTGTCCTGTAAACTAGCAGCACTCCCCACAGCCACTCTGTGGCGCCACGGCGATAACAATGGGAAGGGACAACGGCCCATCCCCCGTACCAGCTCGGGGTCCTCTGTGCCAAGATCCTCTCTAGCATGCAATCAGCCTCATAATCATCATGTGAGCAGGCTGCGCCGGTGGGGGTCAGAAACATCCCGTCAATAGCAATATCCGCGGCCCTGTGGTGCCCGGCCAGATGCCAGGTGGCTGGCGAAGATAGTGCCGTCCTCACGGTAAAACTGTCAAACTCCTTGAAGGAGCCAAGACTCCTCTGGTCAGGGAACTGTCGCTGACGGGCAAAGCCCTCTGGGAAGCTCGGATAAGAAAAGCTGCAGGTGCTATGCATACTGTCCCGCCCGAGCAAAATGGCCCGCTCCAGGCGGCGCCTCTCCTCGGGAAGCCGAGGATCGTCAGTCTCTACTCCAGGCGGTATGAAACTCTGGATGAAAGGGAGAAGGTGACAGTCCAGCGGAAAGTGGGGCGGGTAGCCACCCGACCGGTCATAAGTATACCGTCCGAGCCCCCGTGTAATCCGGGAGACGTCAACAACGCCACCGGTCGTGGTAGTCTCTCCAATTGGGCCCTCAGCGACCCAAGCAAATCCGCGGTCCACTGCGTCAAAATCCTCTGGAGTGATGCTGCGAGGAGGGAATGGTGGCATAGGCCTGTCCGTCCTCCGTACATAATGATCATCTCCACCGCTGGGCCTGGACCTCTGGGAAGTCCCTCCGCTCCGTCTGGAACGAGCCATGTCTGCAAAAGCTGCAAAGCCAAAAGCAGAGAAAGCATTGTCAGTTAAACCAGCATACGGACAACATCAAGATTACAGAAAGTCACACAAAACTCCAGCATGCCTATGAGCCCGGAGACTGACATAGAAGCAACGGAATGCACGGGCCGTCCGCCCCCACCTTCGGTTTGGACGCATGTCCCGTGGGGGGCATTTGTTGCACCCATAATTTATCGTGCTAAAGGTTCGGGATTTTAATCCCGCATGTGACAAGATTTCGGAAGCGGTGTATCACCCTCCGATAGGATATTCCTACACGGGGTACCTTGTTCGGCGTATCGCCGTCCCGTCGGATATTCCTAAGCTTACAGCTTTGTAGCCCACATGTCGTGGCGATATAAACCCCTCGGGGGATGGCCACCAACCAAGCACAAGCCACAATGATCGTCAGGATCACGTGGTTATATTAAAAATCCCTACGGGATTAAGTCCCTGCCTTCCGACGTGTATCCCCAAGCGAGGAACACTTCTACAACAACGCAGGAGATGCTGAAGAAGGTCTACGTACCAAGCACAACGTCCCTCGCACGTGTATCACGAGGCACGGACAACAACTCGTCCTCCCGCAGCGGCCTACGGCCCGAGGAAGACGACAAACGAACAAGGCGGCGTTCCCTCTCGTTGTTCTCCACGAGAGACGGTGAAAACCCGGAGTTTCAGAGCCTCGGAGCCTCCTTTTATGGAATCCGCGCGAGAAGTAGACCCGTCCGGGGGTGGAGGGACCCGTCCGGGGTCGCCCTTACCCGGACGGGTCCGCCCGGGGCGAGAGGAGTCCCGCGCGGGACTCCTCCTAGGCAGGTGGACCCGCCCGGGGTCTGGCGCACCCGGGCGGGACCCACCCGGGGTCCGCGACCCCGGGAAGGCCCTGCCCGGGGGTTCGCGACCCCGGGGAGGTCCCCCGGGGGTCCGCGACCCCGGGCAGGCCCTGCCCGGGGGCTCGCGACCCCGGGGAGGTCCCCCGGGGGCCCGCGACCCCGGGCCGGTTCCCCCGGGGAACCGCGACCCCGGGCAGGTCCCTCCCCGGGTGTCCGCGACCCCGGGACGGTCCAGGACCGTCCCGGGGACCTCCCACCCCGGGGAGGTTCCATTCCCGCGCACGGACTAAAAAAATTTGAAAATGGAACCTCCCCGGGGTCATTTTCATCCCGTTGGACCCGTACGGGGTCGAACACTCCCGGGGAGGTTCCCCACTTCTATAAATAGACCCCCAGAGGTCCAAAGGAAAGACACTTGGAAGTGACTACAAGCAGCAACCTACGGAGCATACTTGAAGCTTTTGTTCGTTTGTTTCGGCCCGAGTGGGGTAAGTCCCCGGGTCTTGTATTTATGCCCCTATGGGGTATATTTACGTTTATGCCCCTCAGCGGGCCATGTTTGTAATTATGCCCCTCAGCGGGCCATGTTTTGTAAGTCTTTACGTCTCGGGATGACTAAATCTTGTATTTCTGCCCTTATAATGGCGAAATTACAAAAATATCCTTCCCGGGATTGTAAAAGACCGAAGTCCTGTAATTTGCAGTTATACCCTGCAATCTTTTGTAATTGGGACTACGTCCCTATCTCCCGCTCCAAGGCGGACGTTTGTACAGTCGACAACTCGCCGACAATCCTTGTACTCACATGGAATTATAAAAGCATTCAGCATGTTTTATATGTAACCTCGGGTGGGAAAATTATAAGAAAACCCCCCGACTTTGGAAAATTGTGTATATACCCCTCCTTCAGCCGAATTGACAAATGTGTGCCTTCCATGAAGCCCCTTGTCATTCCTTCAGTCCGGAAGTGTTGTCAGCTCAGTCCAGCACTCGGGTATTATACCAAACCTAGGTCTAGGGTCTGGTAAAATTACCAAAATACCCCTGTAACCTAAACATGGCCTCAGAGCCCTCGAAACCCTCCAGAAAGAGCCTCAATGCCTTGGGGAGTTAGAGATCCAGTTTCACTTCCACTCCAGCCCAGAAAATGTCATAAATGTCCCTGGCCTGGAAAATTACTAAAATACCCCTGGGTTGGTAAAATTACCAAAATACCCCCGGGGTCTAGAAAACTTCCCTTGCTTTAAAAATGCCTATGGCTTCCGCATATTTGCGCCTCTATGCCTAAATCTTAGGGTTTTGCTCAGACCTAGCCCTAATCTAGTTGTTTCTATGTGTTGGTGGTAAATGAGTGGTCATGGAGAGTCTCTCGAGTGAGCTTGCCCTCCACATCAGAACCTCTGTAGAAGTCTTTTGGGACCTCTTTGACAGTTAAACAAAGGTGTTCGGACGTTAGGCCGATATAAATCAACACTGACTCCGGTCAGTGGGGAAAGGTCCAGCACTCGAACCCAAATCGTCTGATACTATGCGCACCCACGGAACCCTCTCTACGCAGAGGAGTGTTTCTTTTCAAAAAGAACGAAAATCTACCTTTTATCTACGATAAGAGTATTCCTTAGATTTTTTTCGTGTCTCACAATGGGTAAATCTGAAATTCTGTGCAAACTCCACAAATCAAGGGAAGTCTCACCCTCAACAGTGGCAAAAGTGTTGTAGCAGCGGTTGAAGCGTTCGGCCAAAACTTGAAGCAACTCAGCATAGCAAGGATATCTGTATAAGGCCGCTGTGATTGCATGGCGAATCCCAACCAGGTCTAATAGGCGGCTATAATGGTGAAGAACACCCATTAGCCACTCTGTGGCTCCCAAATGAAATTTATGAGAGGGAACCACAGACCACTTCCCATACCAACTGGGAGAGGACCCACTCACAATTTTATCAAGCAAGCATAATTTATCATACCCTTCACCGGCATATTTTGTGCCCGAAGGAGATAAGAAGCATCCAGGAGCGGCATCTGATAATGTCTTGTGCTGGCCCCCTAAGTCCCAAGTAGCAGGTGCGAAAGATTTCATCTTGGTCGGACATCCTGTCTCGGCACTGAAGAAACCCAGCTGACAGGAGGCCGGAAACTGAATATGACAACCATTAGTCAACGGAAAACTGGAGAATGAAGTCTTACAAGACCCCAACATACTATCACGCCCTATCAGAATCGCCCTCTCAATCTTGACACCGGGCCGCAGGCAAACAACTGTCATCCTCTTCCATGTCTGGAGGAATAAAATTTTGGATGAAAGGAAATAGATGCCTGTCCAGAGGAAAATGCCTCGGATACCCGCGTGGTCGCTGATATTCATAGAAGCCTCTCTGAGGAACAAGCAAACTCAAGTCAACCGCTCCTCCTTCAGGCTCATCTTCTGGGAGGGGGCCGGTGACAATCATAGAAAGCCCTCGATCAAGTGAATAAATATTCTCCGCACTTATTCTCGGAGAACCTCATGAAGGCATCAACTTCTTGGAAGTAATAGGGACTGTCTCCTTGTACATCCCCTTTGACTAGCGACCACTGCTCTCCCTAGCACGAGACATGATGACTGCCACAAAACAATAACAACAAAAAGAAAAGATGGATGATCAGTCCCAAAGTAAAATCAATGATGTTATGCATCAAGCAAAGCCAGGAGCCGACAAAATTGGGAACGCACGGGGCGGCCGCCGTCACCCTTGGCTCCAACGGACCCCCCCGTGGGGGGGCATTTGTTGACCCCGTAAAATATTTTTTATAGGTTTCAATTTTTTGGAAAATTCTGAAAGGAAAATATGCATATGTTAAAGTGTAGGGGAAACATATATGTGGAAATATTTCTGAAGAAGAAAAATGTATCCTTCTGATTAAGAGTATAGAAAATACATATGTGGAGGTTGTGGGGTGTGTTATCACCCACATGTTCAAGAAAATCCAAGGCAGAGATTCTCCTACGAGCCAAAGTGAAGAAGAAAAAAAACTCCACTGAAAGAGACGTTTGTCTGATCTGTACGGGGCCCCTTTTATAGAGAAAAAGGCCAAAGACCCCCCCTCCGGACCTGTGCGCAGGCCGGAGGAGCCCTCCGCCCTGCCAACAGGCCGGAGGAGCTCTCCTCCGCCCTGGACAGGCCGGAGGGAGGCCCTCCGCCCTACACATAGGCCAGAGGGGCCCTCCGCCTGCTAACAGGCCCGAGGAGAGCCCCCTCCGGACCTGCCAGGCCGGAGGAGGCTTGCCTCCGCCCATGAAGGCAGGCTGCGGCCATTAAAAAAAAAAGAAGAAAGAGAAAACTGAAAGAGGAAGAAGAGAGGACAGGGAGGAGGAAGTTGAAAGGCTTACCTCTTGGGATTCCACCGGAGAGAGCTAAATAAGGATCCTCCACCCCACCTTCAAACTCCTATAAGAGAGAGCTTCAACCAAGCACAAGGGAGAGAAAAAAAGAAGGCAACAAGAGCAATACTACAGCCGCTAGAGCAAGGAGCACAGCAGCAGCAGGTCGCGGCCTTTTCTCCTTGCGATTTTTTTTGTCAAGTTAAAAATCCAGCTTTGTGTAAAAACAATTCACTTAAAGAGGGTGATTTACTAGAGTACCCTCAAGTGAGCCCTTTTATGTATAATATGGATTCAAATGGAACAAGATCATGACACATAGGTTCTTCGATGTACAAAAGGATGCAACTTAAAAAAAAAAAATTACGGCCAAGGCTTCATGCAGGGTTTCCTTGTGTAAAATTACAGATTTGTCCCTACATTTAGGGAAATTATGCAAATGTCCCTAAGAAATTATGCAGGAATTATGGAAATCAAGAAATTTCTTGAAAAATATCCAAGCATCACCTAATGTATCCAAAGTTGGTGAAAAATATGCCTAGTTCATGAAGAAATGGAAAATTGCAAATATACCCTCCAAGATCGTAATAATGTGCAAATATCCAAAAATATGTGCAAAAATGATTGAAATTTCAGGAAAATTAAACATTAAAAGACACTCCTACTTTGATGGGAAATTACATCAAGACCCTTCTACGAAGGAGATATTGAAATAATTCGAATAAACCTTCGCAAGGAAGGATAACTATAGTGGTGCCCTATCTTGGGGTAAAGAGAAAATATCTTTTTCTCGAACCAATATTTTTGACAAAAGGGCTAGTATTATAAGGGCAGGAAAACATCTTTAGCAGTTTTAATCAAGGGTGTTCGGACTTGTCCGATATAAACTAACACTGATTTCATTCGGTGGGGAAGAGTCCAGTACACGAACCCTTAAATCGTCTGATAAATCACGCGCGCGGAAACTATAACATGCAAGTTTTAAAAAGCCGAAATACAAATGTGCATGTCGTTTCCTTCCAATAACGTTTCGGCTGAAACGTATCGGTTTCGGACCTAATCGATCCGAAACCAACCGGCCGAAATTGGGCGAAACCGGACGTCAACTGTAGGGCAAAAAAATAGTATTTTATCTAGTTTCGGGCTAAAACCGAAATCGGAACTGCCATCCTTGCTCTCAGTCTCTCTATTTCCCAATCTCTGTCTCTATCTCTGTCTCTCCCCCCGTCTCATCCTTCTCTCTATCTGAGAGAGAGGGAGACATAGAGGGGGGGAGACAGAGCTACATGTACCATTTTTTATGATTGTTGACGTCTTCTTCAGTTTGTGATTCATGTACCATTTTATGTATCTCTTTTTAATGTAACTTTTGATGTATATTGACATTGGTGCATGTGAATGAATTTGTTATTGTTATTATTACTCTTTATTTTTAAAATTGAGTTGTCAATTAGAAAAATATGTTTGTGAAATTGAGTGGTTAGTAGAAAAAATTAGTCTTTTCTTAGAAATAGGTTATATATATGATTTTTCTTAGAAATAGGTTATACTATGAAACTTTGGGAAAGAGTAATTGAAAAACGCCTCCGATGTATGACTACTGTATCGGAAAATCAGTTTGGTTTTATGCCAAATAGATCTACTACAGAAGTTATTTTCTTACTACGGCAGCTAATGGAGAAGTATAGAGAGATGAGAAAAGATTTGTATACAGTTTTTCTTGATTTAGAGAAGGCGTACGATCGAGTACCGAGAGAATTGATTTGGTGGACATTAAGAAAGAAAGGAATCTCTCAAGGATATGTTGATTTGATTAAAGATATGTACGGCGGTGCTATTACTAGTGTTCGAACTATTGCTGGGGAGACTAGTGAACTTCCCGTTTCTATAGGTTTGCATCAAGGTTCTGCACTAAGTCCGTATCTCTTTGCCTTAGTTATGGATGAAGTAACTAAACAATTGCATGAGGATATCCCTTGGTGTATGCTATTTGCAGACGATATTGTTTTAATTGATGAGAGTATTGATGCTCTAAATGCTAAGTTAGAGCGTTGGAGACTTGCCTTGGAGTCTAAAGGTTTTAAAATTAGTAGGAGTAAGTCAGTTTATGCACTGTAATTTTAGTAATGGGAGAGTGGTTCAGGAAGACATGATTCTAATTGATGGACATAACATTCCGAAGAGTAGTAGCTTTCGATATTTAGGGTCTATCATACAAGAGAATGGGGAGATTTATGATGACGTTACGCATATGATTAAGGCAGGCTGGTTAAGATGGAGAAGTGCATCAGGTGTCCTTTGTGATCGTCGTATGCCTGTGAAACTCAAAGGGAGATTTTATAGAACGGCTGTGAGAACACATCCACAAGATGTGTGTAGCAGAGATGAGGATGTTGAGATGGATGTGTGGCAAGACTAAGAAAGACAAGATTAGGAATGAGCGCATCCGTAAGGACTTAGGGATAGCTCCAATTGATAGCAAAATGAGAGAAAATAGACTCAGGTGGTTTGGACATGTGTTCCGTCGCCCTAACTCAGCGCCGGTTAAAAGATGTGATCAAATCTTAGTGGATGCTAGTAAAAGAGCTCGAGGAAGACCTAAAATGAGATGGTGCGATGTTATTAGGAAGGACATTAGTTCCTTGAGTTTAAATATGAATATTGCACTTGATAGAAATCTTTGGCGGAACAGGATTCATGTAGCCGACCCCAATTAATTGGGATAAGGCTCTGATGATGATGATGATGATGATGATATGATTTTTCCCCCAAAATCACCGAACCTAATCTCCCGAAATTTTTCTGAGCTCTCTTCGAGATCGCTTCTCTTCCGCCTTTCTGAGACAGAATCGATATTCGAGACGAAAACCTTAGGCTCATGGCCAGCAACTTGGGATAATCTTGTATGTTTCATTCAGCAAACTGATAGGTCTATAATCCAAGAAGCTTTGTGCACCTTGTTTCTGTCGGATGAGGACCAAGAGGGTTTTGTTGATGACCCTCAAGTGAACCATACCCTCTTGAAATTCTCATAGGCTCACTTTGACAATAGAATAAGAAAAATCGGGTTAATTTAAACTCAGGTAATTTATTCCTACTTTGTCACTTTTTTTACTTTGAAATCTATCTAGATTAAGGTGGAATAACTCATTCTACCTTTTGACTAGAATAAGTTATTACAAAAAAACCTAAGTTAAAGGTGAAAAAATTATCCATTATATAAAATTGCATTTTTGCTTATTATCCGGGTTAAGATCTCTTATTCCACTCGTATTCCGTTATCAAAGAGGCCCCTAGTGCTTGGAGGAGATCATTCTTTATTCCAACACTTCTGGAAGAAAGCCATAACGAAGCCATCTAGGCTTGGTGCTTTGTCACCTGCAAGGGAGAAAATTACTTGTTGGATCTCTTCCTTCGTGAAGGGGTGGGAGAGAGCTTCACTCTCTACAGTGAAGAGCTGAGGAAGTAGGCCATCTGCAATCCCAGGTCTGAGCATCTGATCTTCGGTAAATAGTTTGGAGTAGAAATCCCTAACCTACACCCTGATCTCTTCCTCCCATGTGAAAGTAGACTCACCTACCTTTATGAAGCAATGTGTTTGATTCTCCTTCTCTTTGAAGCAATCCTCTGGAAGTAAGCAATGTTCCTATCTCCTTCCTTGACTCATTTCTCTCTTGATCTCTATTTCTAATAGATCTCTTCCCTTGTGAAGATCTCTCCAAATTCTGCCTTGAGTGTATCCTTGCGCATCCTGTCTGATCCATCCAACAGACCTACCTCCTCCAAGCAGTCCATACTCTCCGGCTGTTGTAGAATCTGATCCTTTGCAGCTCTGGGAGGTAGGGTTTTGTCAGCACCCCAACCTTTAAGCACGTGAGCCAGATGTTTTAGTTTTCCCACCAGTGTAACCATAGAAGCCTGTTTGTGCCTCTGCTCATTCCAAACTCACCTGGCGGTCTCCATAAAGTCCATCTCCTTGAACCGATATCTTTCCAACCTGAAACACTGCCTCCTCTCCTCCCTGCTGCTGGTCTTCAGCAAAATAGATTTATGATCTGATATCGGCCTTGCCAAACATGATACTTTTACATGAGGGAAGTGATGTTCCCAGTCAACTGATACTAGAAACCTGTCCAACCTAGTTCCTTAGTCTATGGCATTTTGATTTCCTGCTGGTTCATTGTTTCTGTCCTTGCTGGAAAATCCTTGAATTGTTCAATCGTAATCTGCTCTTAGATTGGTATTCAATTACCACTTGATCAACTAAGCTTTTAATGTAAGTTTGGTACACAAGCATATGATTGCCTTTTCTTTTGCATATATGTATACCTATAAATATAAGCGAATAACCTGAAAGCTGCTCTCTATTACATTTATCTCCCATTGTTTGCCACTACATATCAAGGATTTGCTGACTGATATTTTTCTTTTGTTTGCAGGCCTGACTTACGGGTGACAAAGTTGATTAAACTTCTGGGGGAGAAATCACAACCTAAACAGAAAAGAATTTTATGTATGAATAAGGTTGATCTAGTAGATGACAAAAAAGACTTGTTAAAGGTTGCTAAAGAATTCGGAGATCTTCCAGGATATGAAAGGTGGGCAATTTTTCTCTCATGTATCGATGTAGATTTTTCAGCTTCTTCTGTCTGTTCTTTTGAACTTTACACCAAAGGCGAAGTGTGATCTCTTGTCATTTTTATATCTGAGATAGTTACCAGAACCTCAAGTTGACGTCACAATGAAGGTGAAATATAATATTGATAATTGGCTAGATAGAAAAACAGAATCACAGGAATTAGAATGGTGTGAGTCTGGGAAGGAAAATAATGGGAAATTATGGGGCATGCTCTACAATAAATAAAAAATGCTCATAGACCTGAGTATCACCGTGCTAGGTTCCCGTCATCAGAAAAACAAAATGCAAACCACTAATGCAATGGTTTATATTAATTTTTCCTTAGAATGAATCTTCTTTCTTCTGTTTTTGAGTAATAAAACTTCATATGTATCATCTCTCTTCCAATTGTTCTTTGTTCCATTTTAATCTTTTGCAAGCTTCTCATACAGCCAAACAGCTTAATCCAGCTATTTCCTGGTTACAACTTTCAGCAATCATGATGTTGAATCAAATATTTTGTTTATGCATATTTGCTTGTGTATAATTTTATTTTTTTGAGGGCCTCTGCCGCAGTGGCAGAGCCTATTCAGAAAAACCCCTCGCCACCCAGGTTAGAATGCAGGTGGCTCCCCTCAAAACCCTTACCCGGTACCATCTGAGCCAAAGCCCAGCGGTTGCTTGTGTATAATTTTAATCACTGCAAAAATTGCTTCCTCCTGCATTTGAAAGAGATCCACATTCATTAACTTTTGTTTTCTTCATATATTCTGTAGATACTTCATGGTGTCTGGTCTCAAAGGTTCGGGTGTGAAAGACCTTACTCAGTATTTGATGGATCAGGTATTTTCTCCTTACATTACCGTCGTACGTAATAGTGTTATGCACAATTTATTATCAACCCATTTTGTGGCAAAAACAAATAACAGATGCAAATGCACAATTATGCCTTTTTAGGGTAAATCTCTATTGTCATTTTACTGGTTTTGAGCCATTTTTTCAACCATCCTCTCATGTCCTATGCGGCCTTCACTTGTGGCCGGCCTTTGTAGATCTACAGATTTCACCTGTACACGAAATTCCACTCTTCTTTATCTCACTCAACCCGATTCAATTCTCACATGCCTCTTACGCCCAGTCATTCTGAAGAACACTTGCAACCCAAACACACCTCCTCCCCAAAACACAAAAAACCCCACCTTAAACTGCGGCTGCTGGCACGGAGTGAGCCGGGGCTTCGTTGCTTTATTTTCTTTTGAACTTGTCTTTGTGCTTTATTTTAAGAACATATCTAAACATCTTCTTGGATAATATTAATATTTTTTCTGGTATACCAGTCATCAAGCATCAAGTCTACCCTACAGAACCTATAGGAAGTGGTATCTATAGGTGAACTTTTGTGATTTGTTGACTAACGATGAAGGCAATTGCATATGAAGGCTAGTCTAAATGAATGCTATCTAAGTCAAGTTGCAAGCTAATCTCAAGTCCAAAAAGAGAAGGGTTGGGTGCAGTACCAAATAGCTGATCATTGGTTCTAATTTGGGGCTGTCTTAAACTATCCTGATCATTCCACAACATTGCGAAAGTATGCTCCATCCTGCCTCTGCTGCTCTCTTCCAGCACACTGTTCCACAACAATGTCAAAGTATGCTCCATCCTGCCTTGTTGCTCTCTTCTAGCACACTGAGGAATCCTTCTTGTTAGATCCCTTTTAACTGTCATCAGGATTACACATTTGATGTTTCATCCCATAACCTCTTGATGGTAGGTTGTAGGGGGCTCCAGGATATGATTAAGGAGGTGACCACTCCGTGGACCTTCCATATTAAACAACCAATAAATCAACTCTCTCAATGCTTGGGCATATATCTTCTCAAAATAAGTGAAAACTACGTGTAACTGTTTCCTTATCTCACTATATCTTGCCATCAACTGTTCCAATGAGGAAATAGCTTCCTTGTCGACCTAATGGCTTGAAACTAAAGTGATTATTTGAAACATTAATCATAACCCCCAGAGATCTATGGCCCCCAGAGATCTCAATTGCTCTCTTCCAGTGTTTCATAGTGTGACTTGTGCATTTAATTGCACAATAATTACAGGTTTCTATGTCTCTTTTGTTTTCAAAGGAAACTATCACAACTACTTTCCTCCAAACATCCATGTTCTTCTCTCAAACAAAATCTTATTAGAAAGTTATCCACCTTGGACCAATATCGCCCAAAGTTTTTTGAAGTTCCGTAGGTATGCCATCGGTCCAAGGAGTTCCCCTTACTAAAAACCTTGGGAGGTAATCCATCCTACACCACTATCTCGCACACCTTTTCTAACTTTAGAAGGTGGGTTATCTAGTACATAGGCTTCCCATTATCAAAAACCTCAGGATGCATTAGCTATCCAATGTAAGGTTTCTCTCTACCTCTCCTGTCATGTTTAATCATTGCAGGAATAAGGTCAAACTTGTTGCCCTATTATGTAAGCTTGATAGATATATGACAAAGAAAGAAGAGAGAAATACAACAGTTTGTCTGTCTACAATACATTGCATAAAATCAGCTGAGGTTGGCTTTCAGATTCCGCTCACCCAAAACATGGTCAGTGGTTGTCAAAATTTGAAGAATTTGTTGTTTATGGTGCTCTGCCCCACAAAATAGATGGCGGCGCTGATTATAGTAATGAACATGTGCCGAGGTTTGGTTGCATAGCAAATCCGTGTTACTTCTGGAATGTATTCCTTTTTGTTTATTTCTTTCTCACTATCTAGAATATTCTGTGTTAACACTTTATCGGAAGGCTATACTTGTGAAACTGTGATATAGAGTCTAGACAAGCCAGAGTGGGATGTTCTCCTCACTGTTTTTTGTTGGTTTCTTGGTAAATAAAATGCATAGCATGCCATCTTTAGCACTGATGAGCTCCTTATATTGCCCTCCATTTGTTTATGAGTAGGCAGTTAGAAGACCTTGGGAAGAAGAGCATACTGTGATGACTGAAGAACTTATGAAAAGCATTTCTCTGGAAGTTGTTCGAGAAAAAATGTTGCACCATATTCATCAGGTGCTACTTATGTTTTAACTCGTAATGAAACTCACTTTCTTCATGAGATGATAGATGGTTATGGAAAGCTCCAATTTCAGGAAATTCCGTATGTCATTGAACATCGGCTAATGGACTGGAAGGAATTGAGGGATGGTTCTGTTAGGGTGGAACAACATTTCATTACCCCCAAACCAAGCCATCGTCAAATCCTTGTGGGAAAGAATGGATCTAAAATAGGGTAATTTTTTCCTGACCTCTCTTGATGTTTGTGTCGTGTTGCTTTAATCATCATTTGTTTCCTGGATAAAAGTGCCTCAATATCTGAGCAAATTTTAGTTTCCTTTCTATTCTTATATTTTATTATGAACCAATTCAATCTTATACTGTATTCAAGAAATAGCTGACTGCTGGTTATATACCTATAAAATCACATCCAGAATAAGTGTAAAGTCCAGGATTGGTGACATAATGCGTTGTTTAAGCTGTCACTCATCTCTTATTCATTTTTACATGTAGACATTTTTTCTTTTGAGACTTTGTCTAATTGGCTATCCAGGGTTATGATTTTGCTTCTCCATTTGCTATAGATGCTGGCTCATTTGTATGCGGTTGATATTTATATGTGCAGGAGAATAGGTATTGAAGCTAATGAAGAGTTGAGGTCCCTCTTCAAGAGGGATGTGCACCTCATTCTTCAGGTCAGAGTTGACCGGAAACGTGGTACCTGAATAATCCTCATTCTTCACCTGTGCTTGTCAAATAGTGGTAAGTACACATTTACTCAACAAAGGTACATATTTATGCTCCTCTTTTTTGGCGAGTGCAAGAGATGAACAGAAATTCCAGATGTCCTCGACTGCAGCTGAATCAGATCCACAATGTATCCAGATCTCCTTAGTATATGGCTACGGCAAGGCCATACCAAACCACCAAAGCACCTGTGGCTCAGCAGTACCAACACCTTTCCCTTATTGGGGAGATCATGGATTCAAATCCCACATCAGGTGGTTGTCAGAGGAGGGATTTATTTAACCCTTGAATTCTTGAGGGCCTATGCTTGAGTGCTCTGCAAAGGTGGCATGGCCTATAGGGAATTTATTTTCTGTGGTGGGATCTCCAAATCTGGAATAGTCGTCTGTATAGGCGGAAATGTTACCCATTTGTGTGGAAATCATGGCGAGATTAGTGTGGAACAATCCACTAATTAGGGGGAATACTCGAGTGACTGCTTGGACTTGTAAATACCCTGATCAAAAGAAAAAGGGCCATTCCTAGCCAGCAGTGAATGGCATCATGGAAGAAATAATAGAATAAAACAGATATCCATGGTCTCCTGGATCTCCAAAACACTTGGCGTGATAGAAGCATAGTCGTCCAGCGGCTTTCCAACAGTGAGCACTCAGTGGCCCATGACGGAATATCCTTCAAAGAAAAGGAAGGACACACCAGCGTATGCGGTGGATTCCTTATTTCTAACTTGCTTATCTCTTTTCGTGCTTTGAAGACTGGAATGCTCGTAAACGAAGATATTTTCTGGTAATTGTTGAAAAGCTGTTGAGCCGTTGCTTTCATAGTTTGGTCATGCTGGTGTTCTCCACTTCATGAAACCAGTATGGGCTCCCCCGGCTCTTGATATGAGGCAGCAATATGTTGGGAAATCGAGTTCCCCTCCCTTCCTGATTTAGATTTCTTTGGTAAAACAACTGATTTACGGTTCATGTACCTAGTCCAGCCTTTTTCTGGATGAAAGCGAAAGCGGCATCTATAAACATAAGAGATGCATGAGAAAGTCTTAAAGAATAGTCACATCCTCAAATGAGCATTCGTCTGCTTGCGTTTGTCAGAGAGATGCTACTAATTTTCTCACCTCCATTGTTAATTGTGCAGGATCATCTTGTCTGTCGCACCAATGCAGGCAGCGATCAAGCTGAGCGAGGCCAGAGTTCTCTTTTGGTTACCAGCACTCAAGAACCGTCCATGCCCATGAGCTACCTCAGAAAGTATGTTTGGCTAATCCAAATTGTTTCAGTGTAATTAATAGATCAATAATCTTTAGGTCTAACATCGGATGTTAGAATCCAAGCCTCTTCTTCCTATCAATTCATTTTTCCTTTTTTTTATTCTTTTTCTTGATACGATTTAAGTTGTGGGTCTCTTGTAAGGTCGACACAGGCAGCCATGTTTGATTACCAGTCGGTCGTCTTAAATGGATGCACGGAGCTATGCTTTCCTTGAGTCCTATAATTCTCATTTTCTGTGTTTTAAAGTTGGCAACTGTAATACTTAGTTACAGACTTGTAACTATGTATATCATCCGTTTGGATGTAATCTTATAGATGGCAGATTCACTGTAATGAACCTGACATCTGGTAATCCTATCAGAAAGGTGGATGGCCATGCTCCCCCCCACAAGCTCAAGGCAGAGATGTAAAATATATTTGTTGAAATTTTAATATGCGACATCCTTTTGTTTTCCATTTAGATTAATGAGTTCAAAAACTTGTAATCGCTACATTAATGAATTCCCTTCGTGTTGACTTCATTTTTTTTCTCTATTGTGAAGTCTCTACCTAGGCATCATCTGGAAGTCCTGTCGAATAAGTGTTTTTGCCAAAATTGCTTTTCTCACAAACTTAATTAAGAGTATAAAATCAAATTGAATAATCTCATCTAGGTGTTTAAAATGGGAGCGAATGCGAGGTCCGAGGGTGATCTGATTTACCAAAATATCCTATCTTATGATTAACACACGTGGCTCCACTTTGATTGATAGGGGGGTTAACTTTCTACGATTAACACACCTGTGTTCTTTAGTTTTTATAAGTTTAATGGGGATACCTTATTCCAACTCTCTATTATACACCGTTTTATTAGCAGGTTAGCTCAGACACCGCCTCGTTAGCAGGGCGGCTCGAGTCGGGTTAACCCAGCTGGTGCAACTCACCCTTATTTTTAACTCAATTTTACTTTGATAACAGAGGGGTCCGCAGTAGGAGCGCGGCCAACTTGCCGGCCATTAATCCCATCATGGCCACTTGGCCAGCCCCTGCTGTTGACTCCGCTGGCAGTCGTAGACCGACGGGGGAGCGGGGGAGGGCGATCGAGGGGCAACTGGGGGACCTGGAGATTCCCGCCGACGTCGAAGCGGAAGGCGATGCCTGCTGCCATGGTGGCAGCATCGACATCGGGATCCCGTAACGGCGTCATGCTGTCGACGAATGTGGCAGGGTGTGGAGGGGGAGGGCAGCAGCTGGAGTCGAGGAGCAAGTCTTCGCCGCGGCGTCGGCTACCGGTCGTGGTGCGGCGGGGCGGTGGCCACGGCCTTCGGCTTCTCCACTTGCGGGGCATATTGTGGTAGCCGTTGTCCTCCTCCTCCTCCACTTCTTCCTTTGCCGTTGCTTCCACCTCCTCCAATGCCGGCGGGTTCGCCTTTGACGAGATCCTCCCCGGCGATATCCCGCCCCGTGACCGTCGGCTTTGCCACTGCCCCCTCATCCTCCGATACCCCGCGACCTCCTTCCCTGGCGGCGTCCTACGACCCTCTAAAGTGCGCGCCCGCGAGCGCTCTCTCTCTCTCTCTCCTGCGGGGCAGGTTGGCTGGACCAGCGCAAAAAGGAGCGGGGAACATCGGCGAATTAACCTAACCCATCTCTTGAGCTGGAACCCGTAACCCAGAGTTAACGACCCCTACCCCCACTTTAATCGGGTTACAAGACTCTGCCTATCAAGTCATGCAAAGGATGACTTCAGTAGAGAGTAAGATTAAAGACGGAGTAACTCAATCTGGTTAAGATAATTCATAATTAACTTATTTTTGATTCGATAAGATCAGAATTAACTTGAAAGTAAGGAGGTGGATTTACTTAATTTTAATCCAGTGTGCTTTGATATATAGTGAGTTAATTTACTATTAATAATAGTTAAAATGTCACATTTGTCTCTTCTTTTTTAATTTTTTATCTATAGATATGTGTTCATTTTTAAAAAAATATTTTAGTTTAATTTTAAATATATTTTAATACATACTATAAATTAAATATAGTATAAAAATAAAAAATATTTTGATAAAAAATATAACTAACCTCAATAATTAAAATTTAAAAGTAAAAAATGGCATTAATTATACGTTTATGTTATTTTATCTTAGAAATTATTTTATGTAAATTTTTAAATACTTTTAATATGTTCTATAATTTAAATATACTATGAAAATATTTTTTTTAAAAAATAACATAATTAATCTCACTAATTAAAATTTAAGAGTTAGAAACGTCATTAATTACAAGACAAGGTTATTGTTCTTCTTTAAAAAAGTATTTTAATTTAATTTTTAAATATCTTAATATATTTTATAAATTTATTTTTAAAATTTAAAAATGTCATTAATTACAAGTTAGATTATTATTTTTATTAAAAAATTAATTTAAAATATTTTAAAATATTCTATTAATTGAATATATCCTGAAAATAAAATTCATTTGATAAATAACATCATTATTCTCACTAATTAACATTTAAAAGTAAGAAGCACCATTTATTATGTGTTAAATTACTGCTTACTTTAAAAATTTTATTTTAAGGTATTTTAAAGTATTTATAATATATTATATAAGTTGAATATACTATAGAAATAATTTTTAAAAAATAATATTATTAATCTCACTGATTAAAATTTAAAAGTAAAAAACGTCACCAATTACATGTTAGATTACTATTTATATTAAAAATATTAAATTGTTTTTAAAAATTAATATATTCTATAAATTGAATATATCATGAAAATAAAATTGATTTGATAAATAGCATCATTAATCTCACTAATTAAATTTTAAAAGTAAAATGTCATTAATTATGGTTAGATTAATGGCCACTTTAAAAATTTTATTTTAAAATATTTTATAAACTAAAACTATTATAAAAATATTTTTTTGATAAATAACATCATTAATCTCACTGATTAAAATTTAAAAGTCACAAATATTTTTAAAAGGTACTCTTTATCTTAATATCTTTTTTTTAACTTTTATAAATATTTTTTAATAAATTCTATATGATAAATATACCATTATGATAATACAACTTTTAATAAAAAGTATCATTAATATTACTAACTAAAAATTTAACTATGATAAAATTATAACAATTTCATGTAAACATAAAGAAATAAGAGAGAGAGAGAGAGAGAGAGAGAGAGAGAGAGAGAGAGAGAGAGTGTCTTGCATTAATTATGGGTGAATGAAATCGGGGCAAATGCATGTAACGCACATCTGGCGGTGGGTTTTGAAACTCGGGGGTAACTCGTGATTAGCCCACCTTTAAACTCAATTAAGTGTAACCTACGGTCAAAGTTAAAAAATGGTTAGCCCTGGGTTAACTTTAAGTTAACCCAGGACTAACCCCTAATTAACTAAAGAGGGGCTAACAGATTAATCAGGGTTAAAGTGGGCTAACGTTAACCCGCTACCAAAATGGGACTAGATAGGTGAGAAAATTAAGAGTTAACAAATTTCAAACTGGGGATTACAGAATCCGGCCAATAAAATCAAGAGTTTTTTGCAAATAAATCATCGTTACAAACTAATTTGTAGATATATCACTCTTAGAAACGTATTAACATACATATCACTAATATTTTAAAAAAATTACAAATTTATCGTCGTCGACACATCTGATTGTCACCCGATAATTTAACAATAGTTAAATTTAACTAGATGTGAGAAAAGATCAAAGTACATATAGTTATCTTTCTTAGTTTCTCATTTAATGTGTTTTCAGTATTGAAGTGCTAAAGGGTCATCTTCTTCCTCCTTCTATTCAATAGGTTTTTAAACCTTAAAATAATGGTGATGGCGCCGTGAGGGGTGGCAAGTCATGAATGTCAAGTGTAACGACCCAAGATCCGAATACCGAGAAGAGACCCGATACCATTCGAATCCTAGTCCGCCGCCCACAAGTCGGAGGGCTCGGAAGGGTTAAAAGGGTGTGTGTCAGTGGCAGTATACACAAAAATAAGAAATAAAACAGAAACAACAATAATAAACTAACTACAGAGTCTAATCCAAAAAGTACAGTCTACAGAAATTAAAACGTACCCAATGTCGAGTGAACATTCAGCCCGGCGAGCAGGCACCTAGAAATCTCCGCACAGCACCCTCGAACCTCGAGGAAGAATCACCACACCTGAAAAGTAGGGTGAGCCTCCTATCACTGGCTCAGTAGGGGTCCCGCGGAACCCCAACCGTAAACAACGGCGACATCGGAAAGCAGCAAACATGGTGGCCGGCAGAACCTCGGCTCTATTGCTACTCCTACCGGTAACGGGAAAAGAACTCCCGATTCCACAATCAGGGATTGGACTACCTAATCACCATAGCTACCGAGGGAAAATCCACTACAACTCTGACGTGGAGGCCGGTCACAAAGACGGGGGCCTAACCTGGACCACCCGGTCCACGGGTACCGTCACGACCTCGCTATCGTGAACCTGACCCAGCTAAGGGGTGAATCCCCGGTAACTCTACCGAGTGCCCCTGGCCTCAGCCTCGAAAAACAAATAGAAACGGTCCGAGAAACCACGCCTCGCGGTCAGAAAATAGACTCTCGGATCACGGAAACTCACGTTCCGTGGCGTGGGCACCTACCCACTAAAAGCATGGCTGGAAGCATCCACCGACGACATATTCCACGCCTCAGGTGTCTCTCTCGCCCCAGGCGGAAGCCGAGACACAACACACAAACCACAGTAAAAACAAGGGTCTAGTCGGGGTCGTGCTCGTCAGCACGCGTCCGAAGCCCCTGACCATGTGTGCACATACTGACAGACTGTATAACGCCAGGCCCTCTAGCTGGTTTTCCTCCCGGCTCGGACTCGAGTCACTACAAGGGAGGCCCTACGGTAACCAACCTAAAAATCGTCTCTAATAGGTGTGGCTCTCCACCTACCCCCTAGGTGGGTTAGCACACGCGTGCCCAGGCAAGCCACTGTAGCTCTCCACCTACGCTCAGGTGGGTTGGGACACGCGTGCCCAGGAAGCTACTACCAGTGGGGGTCACCACAGAAACGACTCTCGGTGGAAACTACCGGAACACAACAGGCCACGCACAGGTCTTGTCATGTCCAGCTCGGGAAACAGGTGGCACAATGCCGTCGGACCCTAGGCAGTCCACTAAAACCTATTAAACCAATGGTCCTTGAGTCACAGGACTCAGGGTCCAGACCTTCGTACAGGACAGCTCTAAGCCATCAATCTGGCCTATCCCTAGGTCAAAAACCTCGATAATATAATGCTCAAGGCGGCTCGTGACCGCCGAGCCCAATCCCTTCCAAAGGGAAGCAAAGAAACCCTCCAGTCCCAAGCTGGGTAATTGGACTCACAGTCCATAGGCCATATGCACGGCCCACACGAAAACCACGTTCCAGAGAAGTTAACGACGTGTGGGAATAGCCTACCGCACTCATGCCATCCCGTGGCGACGATCTAGCGAAAATACACGAGCCCAGAACACAAGAGGGTCACCCGGACCCTTAAAACCACGGACATGCTAATTGAGATAAAACGGTACCTCCTTACACCCAAAAATACGGTCACGATACTCACGGGGTGTCCGGGACACTCACGGGGCCAAAGGTCGATCATTGGGTCTCAACCGGACCAACCGGAACCCAAAATGGGCCAAAGGACTGGATTTCGATCGACCAACAGGGGACAGCTCGACCTGTCCAGTGGGCAGGTCGACCTGTCCAGTGGGCAGGTCGACCTGACCACCAGCCAGCAGCTTGGTGGCTGGATCGGT
This sequence comes from Amorphophallus konjac, assembly GCA_022559845.1. Classification (NCBI taxonomy): domain Eukaryota; kingdom Viridiplantae; phylum Streptophyta; class Magnoliopsida; order Alismatales; family Araceae; genus Amorphophallus; species Amorphophallus konjac. Next base: position 201,808 of record JAHNEJ010000697.1, read on the forward strand.
CGACCGAACTGGGCAGCAACCCTACCCTGTGCGCAGGCTACGTTTGGTCGACCAGTTCTGTGACGGCCTAGAGCTCCGGATACCGATATACCGATAGCATCGATACACCGATACCAAGAACTGGGGACGCACCCAAGAGGCTGATGAGGCCCCCGAAGGGTTAGTGGAGTTTGCTGAGGAGTTGCATAACGAATTGAGACCGCAGGCGCGCAATATTAATTAGAACAGCAATTAATAAATAAGTGCGGAAGCAATTAAAATATCAGAGTGGTAGAATATATACAATAGTCCAGATTCACAAATAACAAAGGTCCACTGCACAACTACACGGGGCATACCCCGACTCAAAAGAACAAAAGACAAACCAACGACTGCTGGCACTCTAACGACGGTCGGCACAACCTCGAGAAGGACCGGCGGACGACTGGGGCGGCTCACCTGAAAGAAAGAAGGGTGAGTCACAGCCAAACTCAGTAGGGGTCACGCGGATCCCTACCTCAAACTAAACAAACAAGCAGGCAAATATAAAAGTAATTAGAGCATGCATTTAAACAATAACCAGGCAAGTGCACAATTTAATAAATAAATGATAACGACAGGAAATATCGTCAGGAGCTAAATCTACCAACAGAATAAACCATCACTAACCAAGTGAAGTGAGAGACGGAACAACCCACACGAAGAACAAGACCAGACGCGTCTGTGGAAGCCGAGGAGGGATCCACTTAAAAGAGGAGAAAACGAAAACTCGCTGTGACTAAAGGCTAATAAGGGGCATGAAACGTGCCAATAGAGAAAAGAGCATACGTAGGATGCTAAAGGGATGTGATCGCCAGAGGGGTTACCTCAATGAAAATAAATGATCGCGTGTACCTTGTACGAGGCACGAAGACCGTGAATCGTCGAGAGCGAGAAATGGCGGGTTGCTTCTTCCTCCCCCTTCGGCTGGCCGACGGAGAGGGCTTTCTTTAATTACCCTTGTAAAACAACGACAAACAAGTAACGAGTGGATCAGAAAGACGAAGGTGCAGTATTCAAATTCTAATGACGCAAGTAACGAAATGATGGCAAGACACACACCTGGTTGGTGTTGTCTTTTAAACCCCTCTCGGACACGAGTAGAGGAAAATGCTTATGATGAATGGCAATTATTCCGACGTACAAACGGGAAGAGACTCCCTCATAAAAAAGGGGGGGGGGGGGTAGAGGATATGATATGATGAATGCAAGATAACTAGAAAAGAAGAGGAGAGAATGGCTTATTGGATGGTCGATGGCGAGATCCGGCGGAGCTTTGGCAGCGTAGGGACGACGAGGTAGCGCGGCGGGCGAAGGCGGCCTCTCTCCTGCGAGCACAGGCACCCGAGGATCCGGTAGGACCTCCCCTACAAAACACCCACGGGTTAGGAATAGAATCCGGCAGCCTCTCGGCGCTCTTTTTTCGACCCCCTAAACTGAGGGGGGTAGGCCTCTATTTATAGAGTTCCGGAGGATGGAGGCGTCGAGGGGCCTGGACGCCTCCATCACTTGGATCTTTTTTAAACGACAATCTGACATGCTGACGGGTAGTCAGTGGATAGGGGAACCCGTGACCTGGATGATGGAGGCATCCAGGGGCCTAGACGCCTCCATGACATTGGATTCCTTTCAAACTACAAGCCAGCCAACGGATAGTCGGGGATCAGGGGTGCCCGTGAGCTGAACGATGGAGGCGTCCAGGGGCCTGGACGCCTCCATAATTTGGATTCTTTTCAAACGACAGGCCGAGCAACGGTCAGGCAGTGGTCAGGGATGCCCGTGAGCTGATTGATGGAGGCGTCCAGCGGCCAGGACGCCTCCATAATTTGGATTCTTTTCAAACGACAGGCCGAGCAACGGTCAGGCAGTGGCCAGGGATGCCCGTGAGCTGATTGATGGAGGCGTCCAGGGGCCTGGACGCCTCCATAACTTGGATTTTCTTCAAACGACAGACTGAGCAACGGTCAGTCAATGGCCGGGGGTCGCCCGTGAGCAGGTTGATGGAGGCGTCCAGGGGCTTGGACGCCTCCATAATTTGGATTCTTTTCAAACGACAACTCGACCAACGGTCGGGGGTACCCGTGAGTCAAATCATGGAGGCGTCCAGTCTCCTGGACGCCTTCAAGAATATATATTTTTTATTTATTATGTTATTATTTTTTTTCATTTTTTTTGTCATTTGATGGAGGCGTCCAGTGGTGGACGCCTCCATGATTTTTTTGATTTTTTTATTATTTTTATTTATGGAGGCGTCCAGGCACCTGGACGCCTCCATGATTTTTCAATTTTTCTATTATTTTTATTATTTTTTATATATGTGAATTTATGGAGGCGTCCAGTCTCCTGGACACCTCCAAGATTTTTCACGGAAAAATTCAGAAAAAAGTAAAAAAATTAAGAAAAATAGGAAATCACCAGAGTAATTCAAAATATGAAGGTCGCCTTGGGGTATCATAGTGCAATATGAGATTTACTCACTGTAATGTCAAGAACGGCGTGTCTACAGCTGCCCCGCCTTGGCGTCTGCTTTGCAAGGGAGTGACACGTAGTGGAATGGCATTGAAGTGAAGTGGAATGGAGTGAGAATGGACTGAAAAGTAGATGTCAAGGTGTGATGAGACACGCTTTCAACATTATGATTTTTGGAATATTTTCAGAGTTTTCAACGAGACGACCTGGGAGAAGGTCTTTCGAATTCAACAATTGTTTGGACGGAAATCAAACAAGGAAGGAGAAAATGTGCGTTCAGGCACGAGTAGAAAAAGGGACCAACTTCTCTGTGTGGAAGTACCTGGGTTGTAAACCTACAGGTTTCACCTTGGGGAGCGGTTACCAGCCATTGTGGAAGTGCTGCGGCCAAGATGGGTCAAATGGAGTAAAAGTACAGGAATATTTGAGGATAAATCCAAACAAGGGTCTCCTTTGGAAGAACAGCGTGGGGCTATCTCAAGGAAACTCAGTACTTCATTCGGAATGGAATATCTCATATTATAAGAATTTAAGCACAGCAACCTTCGCAATTGAATTACTTTGAATGATTTTCCACAATGGAATCAAAGTCCTACATGAATGCATGCTGGGTTTAAAGAAAAATTTAAAACAAACTAAAATAGAAAATAGCCAAGGATAATATTGTCAAGTTGTTAAGAACGGGTCAGGATACCGATCCGGTGAGCTGATACTGAGCTGGGGCCCGTTTATCCACGCACCAACTCACTGAATGGAATTATCGTCCCCATACTGTCACCAGTTAACGGCCTATCCGTACAACCCAAATTCTTCTGGAATCATCACTGTTTTTGTTGAAGGGGAACTCAAATCCCAGATCCGTTCGGGTCGCAAGGTCCTTGACGTGTTCTAATAGCGTAAATATCATATAGTATGATGCTTGACACGGGGAACCAAACACTGAAGGATGGCACATAAGATAGGGCAAAGACGTCCGTCAGTAAAACCTGCACAGGCCATCATGGATTAAATACATCAGAAAGCAGCAGAAATATAACAGAATCGTACCACAGTACAAGGATATCAGACAAAACACTGGCGACTTGGCGACTGATGTGACACGTTCTATCCCGTAGCACCTCCCCTTTCCTATAAATACCTCCCTTAGGCTAGCTTATTCAAATGCACCAAAGGGGAATTTTGAAAGTTCAGGAGGAGAAGGAGAGGAGGGTCTAGGGGTTTCGGGATGGAAGAAGAGTCTTCCCGCATTATGAAGAGGGTCAGGCTTAGCAGCGATATCAGGCGACTCTCCGACCTCGAGGGTCATCTGAGTGGGACGGTCCAGTCGCATATGGTAAGTTGATTCATTTCAGATTCACTGCATGAACTCTCTTCTTACTTCTCTTCCTTTCTCTTCTTCTTTCCAGCCATATCCACTCTTCCCAGGCCCGAGGAAGTTTTCCAAACTGCCATGGCTTTCAAGGCTAACTTTCAACATCTCCATCGGCATGAGGTCCATACTCTCGAAGTGGCATCTTCAGGGGCTCCTTATCCACGCCAAACATTACGAGGGAACCCGCATGGACTGGGCGGCTATGGGCGCATTAGTGGAGATCTGGCATCCCCAGACCCATACCTTCATCTTCCCGAGCTTCGAGGCGACCATCCTCCTCGAGGAGGTGGAACTTCTGCTCGGACTGAAGAAATTCAAGAGTGACGGGAAGACGAGGCCTATGCGGATGTTGACAGGGGCGACTTCCGAGAGCGTCCTTGGAAGCTTCATGCCGTCCGATGCAGTCAGAAAGGTCCGCACTCAAAAGGGAATTGACTTGCAAAGGCTCGCGGTATGGGTTATGGATGCCATGAAAGGGTCACCAGACGATGACCATTTGGAAGGAGTCATGAAAGGTTTTACCATCTGTCTGGCGGGGGCTCTTCTGTTCCCTTATGCCGACAACATAGTGGAGGAGGACCAACTAAGTGCTATCCACGGGTTTTGGAGTGGCAAGAGGGTGGGACTTGCCATCCTTGCCTATCTTTACAGCGGCCTTACTGCCTCGAGCATGGGTAAGCCTCCTTATGGTTGCGCACTTGTTCTGAACTGCTGGATTGACTTGCACTTCAAGTTCGACCACCGCGAGGGGATGCCGACCGCTTCGAAGCTCTTTCAACAAAGCCCCCTTTATCACATAGCCGACGTGTTAGGCTTCGGTGGCACCGTGGCGAACCGAGTTCCGTGGCTGAAGAGGCGTGAAGACTGGCGGTCTCACTTTCGAACCATGGCACAAAATCTTTTCACTCGTGCTCCGACATGTCTCCTCTCACTTGAACTTCTCATGAGGCCTTCTCCCAGAGTTGAGCTCCAACTGATCGGCGCGACCGAGTTTGTCCTTTACAACGCGCATCGGTGCTGCCTCCAGATCGGCCTTCCACGTCACTCGTTCCCACTGCTGACCGGGATCGTTCCTTTGAAGAAGAGGGAGTTAGGCACGGAAGCAGACGCGAAGGAAGCGAAGGCCATTAAAGCGCCTTGGAAGATAAGCGTTGCGGGAAAGGCCTTAGCGCATGTGGGGGAGGAATGCGAGTTGTAGAGGGCTTATGTAACCGAATTGGGGAAGTTAAGGCCTAGGGTGCCTAAGCCCCTGATGTAGCCCATTCTGCTTTTCTGATGGAATAAAATCTGGCACATGACATTTGGACTACCGTTCCCTTGGTTATGATTTTTGTTATGATTTTTATTCATCTTTTGCATTTTTTTATTTTCTCTTTTGTGTTCTGGTTTATTCAAATTATGGTCATACACATATATACATTTTTACATGCTTAAATGGGGGTGTCCAGGGGTCTGGACGCCCCTAATATTATTTTTGAAAATTTTTTTGAAAGAACTTTTGTTCTTTTTGTGGGGGCGTCCAGGGGTGGGTCGATGTAGATGAGCCGGTTCGCATCGGGCGGAAGACCAAGGGGAAGGCGAAGATCGTGGACTGGCGTACGCGCTTCCCAGCACAGTACCAGGACTGGCAGCAGGGCGGGGTCCCAGTGGTGTCCCATGTACAGGACAGTGCTGAATACCTGAGACGGTACCGGGCTACGTACGGGGACCGCCTCTTCCTCGGTGGTATGGCAGGGGTAAGTGTGAAATGGAAATGTTTTCCTTTTGTACATGTATACGTGTGTGACACTAACTTATTTGCAATGCAGGATGCTCGTGATAACATGATTGCTGACCTGCGGGCCCAGCTGGCAGACGCCAGGCGACAGTTGGCGGCCATCCGACAGGAGTTGGAGATCCTGGTGAGTCTGTGTAGTGCATTTTTTTGGTGACTTGGATTTTTGATACTTAGCCTCTGACTGTCGTTTGCCTTGTGTTTCAGCGCGCCCACCAGGCTGCAGCAGCCGGGATGGCTGGTGGAGCGGGTTCCAGTTCGCGGGGCCCTCCTCCGGAGGTTTCTGCGCTTCAGGAGCAGCTGTCGTACGCGGTAGCCCGGGCTGAGGAGGCCGAGCGCGACCGCGCGGATCGAGTGAGTCCTTGCTTGGCCCTGACCCTCTTCTAGCGGCTTTTCTTCCTTCACTTCTCTCTTACAGTGCACGTGTGCTTTGACAGGTGGCCGAGATTCGGGAGGCCCTGGCACGTGCTGTTCGTGCCGAGTAGGAGCGCGACGCCTGGGTGGCAGAGCGTGACGCCCGGATAGCAGAGCTGGAGGAGGAGCGGCGACGTGAGGCCGAGGAGCTCCCCCGTGACGTGCTAGAGCTACGGATTGCCCTCGAGCTATCGAGGAGAGAGGCGATGAGAGAGCGAGAGAGAGAGAGGGAGGACAGGGAGAGAGAGAGGGGGAGGAGGGGAAGGCTGAGCGTCAACGAGACTGGGACGAGAGGAGGGCTCTGGAGGCCCAGATGATGGAGCTTCGAGTGAACCTTAGCACAGCGGAGGGGAGGCTTCGGGATAGTGAGGAGCGATATCAGAGGGCGAGGGAGCGCGGTGCACGACTTCGTCAGTCTGGTTCCTTCTCCATGGGTAGCTTCCTGGTTTCCTCAGCTGAGGAACGTCGCCGCGCCTTCGAGGCGAGTATGGCACCACAGGGCGAGGCGAGCACCGCCTCTCAGGGTTCGCGGAGGCCCCCTAGGGACACCCGCCAGAGGGGGGAGGAGAGAGATGATCAGGAGGGTGACAGCGAGAGTTAGAGAGTTGCTTATACTCCCCACCTTCCTTACTGTATGATGTACTATTTGACTATTATATGAACTGGAATGATTTGTGGTGCGTGCATTTCTCCTTTCCCACACTTCTTCTCTTGCGTCACGTTGTTCCGAGGCACGCTTCACGAGATCTTACCTTAAGTAGTAGGGGATTACGCTTTGCACAGAGGGATCCTATTTCTTTTCTTCCCCTTTTGGGCGCGTCCAGGCGTGAGGACACGTCTTAACTTTTGAATCCAAATTTAAAGCGCGAGGCGGCCTTTCTTCCCCGTGCGTCACCCGCAAACGAGCCCCCCTCCTGTCGAGATTTGCTCGCCCCTTTTCGTCTTCTTCTTCTCTCGATCGATGGAGTTCGGTGGGCCAGATTGCGACGAGGGGAGAGAGGGGCGAGGGACTCCTCGCCCGAGGAGGGATGCGCCCGAGCATGGAGAGGCGTCGACGGAAGTGGAAGGGCCTTTTAGAGCACTCGTGGGACTCGAGGGGCCCGATGGCGCGGAAGGAGGCGAACGCGGCTGGGTGAGTGCTTCAATTCCCTCCTCTATGACTTGTTTTGAGTCTGGAGCGAGTGGTGTGGGAGTGGAAGGGGTTTGGCGAGGGCGGCACTCACATGATGGGCGCGTCCTCGACAGGGGATGCGTTCTCGTTAACTGACGGGGGACCTCCCTCTTTGATGCAGGGTACGATGAGAATCCCGGGCTTGGCTGACGAGTGGGCGTGCGTGGATGAGCCGAGCCGTGTCAGGAAGGAGAGTCGCGGCAAGGCGAAGCTCGAGGATCGGCGCATACATTCCCCTGGACAACAAGGGAGCGCACCGGTGCAGGGCAGTGGCGGCCTCCTGCAGTAGCGGAGGGGGGACCGAGCGGGGGCTCCTCAGCTTGGGAGACGGACGGAGGTGACAATAGGGTCTCAAAATTTTTATTCCTGTCATGAAATTCCAGAATTTAACCAACGGCCGTTGTCTATCTATTTTTTATGTACTCAGCAGGAAACGGTGGTAGGGATGGCTGGCGGATCGTCCTCCAATCCTCAGGCTCTTTTTCTAGAGATCGCCTCCCTTCAGGAGCAACTTGCCAGTGCGGTGGCCCGCGCGGTTCGTGCTGAAGAGGAGCGTGATGCCTGGGCCGCAGCTGTGGCAGAGCTGCAACGTCAAGGTGAGGGGAGGCCCTCTCCAGACATTCTGGAGTTAAGGGTCCTTCTCTAGGTGACGAGGAGGGAGGCGGAGAGAGAGAGAGAGGAGGGAAGGGCCGAGCAACAGCGAGACCAGGCCGAGAGGAAGGCCTTGGAGGCCCAAGTGAGGGAGCTCCAGCTAGGCCTTCAGGTCACGGCGCAAAGGTTAGGAGCGATGGAGACGCGTTACGAGAGAGCACGAGAGCTCGGGGCGCTACTTCGCCGGTCCGGATGCTTTTCTGCTGGTGGCTTCCTCGCCACGCCAGAGGAGGAGCAGCGAGCCACTGCTGTGGAGCAGGCGCCACGAGGCGAGGCGAGCGCTGCACGGGGGCCCAGGAGGCTTCCGAGGGATCCTCACCTCGGGGGAGAGGAGAGGGACGCCTAGAGGGATGAGCGTGAGGATGATATCGAGAGTTGGCGAGTCAGTGGACCCGCCTCCTCTCTATGATTGTGCTGTTTGTGACAGCTCATGTAGACTTATGAATGATTTGATTTTCTATTGCTTGTTTGTTTTCTTGTGCGTTCCTTCTTCCCTACGCTTCCTTGTACTGTTCTCATGTGATGTGTCTGGCGACATCCTGCCCTAGACGGAGGATGGCATCTTGCTGCGACTATTCTTTCACGGGAATTTATCGTCAAGGTCAATGATGACAGCTCAGGCCTCTTCTCCCGGATGATTTTTTTCAAACTTTGCAGACGGCCTCCACATTATGACAGGGCGCCACAGGGGGCAGGTCATCATGTTACACCGTCCGATCCATCGCTTTATGCGGGTAGTGAAGTGACTCATGGGACCGCAGGGGAGGCGCCCTATTGTGGGGGCTATCGTTGGAGGCAATCTTGACCCGGACTTCTCCCATTTCTATATATACCTTCCTCTTTCGTTCCTCCAGGGGCATCGAGGGCCAACTAAGAGGAACTCAGAATTCTAGATGGAGGGCGAATCTTCCCACTCCCTGAAGAGAAGCAGATCCAGCGGTAGCAGTTCCAGGAAACTCTCGGACCTCGAAGGGCAGTTCAGCGAGAGGACCCAGTCGCAACTCGTAAGCTGAGCTTTCCTGCCCCGCCCCTTTTCTAATTCTTCTTTTCTTTCCTTCTTTCCTTCTTTCTCTCCTTTGACAAAACCTTCTCCATCCCTCGTGCATGCACAGAGCATGATGAAATCGCATATTTCATGGGAATTAGTAGCGGCAGCATACCGGGGTCTTCCGGATTTTCAAAAGGCCAGGCTAGACGTGATGGGATTCGGTGCCTTTCTCCGGATTGAGCCGATCAAGCTCGACCCGGTCCTCATCCAAGCCTTGCGCGAAAGATGGGACCCAGTGAGTCGGGCATTCTTGATGCCCTGGGGACACATGGTGCCCAGTCTAGAAGATGTGGTCCGAATCACGAGCCTCAAAGTGGATGGTGAGGCAGTGACTGGAGTCACCTATGCGGACTACCGGGAAGGCGCCCATAAGCTACTGGGGTTGGAGTTAGACAGTCAGAAGCACAGATCAGTAGCTAGGGCGTCTATCATGGGGGCATTAGGGCTCACTGATACTCGTCGACGGGACGACGAGTCCTCGGAAGAATTTATGGAGAGGATGGAAAGGGGATGTCGTGCTGTGTATTGCACAGATTTTGACAATTGGGAGAGATCTAATATGGATTTGAGGAGATTTCTCCTCTTTTTCCTGGGGAAATTGATACTGAGCTCGAAAGGAGACGGCATCCATTGTTGTTTCCTAGGGCTGCTATCTGACCTCGAAAGAGTAGGACAGTACGCCTAGGGAGCTGCCATGCTAGCGCACTTATTTACGGGCCTGTCCCAAGAGGCAGATCGTGAGATGACTGTGAGTGGGTTCACACCTCTTATCCAGGTATTTTTTTTATTTTTTTTATATATTTTTTGTGTTTATTTGTAATAGTCCACTTGAGGTATTGACGGCATATGATGATGTAGCTGTGGAGCTATTATTACCTCCCAATGGGGAGAGCTCGGCATTGGCGACCAGCGATGGTGCCGTTAGCCAGGCGATGGCAACCGATCATGGGTGCAGCGCCTGTAACCTACCAGCTGATGGTGCTAAGGCGCGAGCTACAGGAATTCTCTGCAGCGATGTGGGATTTTTATTTATTTATTTATTTATTTTTTGTATATATGTATATTTTTTCTAACCAGTTAAACGGGTATGTACAACCTCACCTAGGTAAACTGGAGACCCTACTCAGGCATGGTCGATGCAGATCAGCCATGGGTTTTAACAAGTCGCGCCCGGTTCGGACGGGAATTGTGGATACACTGCCTAAATGAAATCGAGCCGCTTCGGCTACGATTGGTTATGAGGACCCTAGGGCTGGCCCAGGAATGGGTGGATACGACTGCGCCACCTCGCGTTGGAAGAAAGACACGGGGACCGGCAACTTGCGTTGATTGACGTGTGCGGTTCCCCGAACAGTATGAAGACTGGCAACGAGGTGGCACAATCGTGGAATCACATGCGTAGGATAGTGATGACTATCTACGCCTGTATAAGACAATGTATGCAGAGCGGCTCCAACCCCGGGGACTTGTGGAGGTGGGTCTCCTTTTTCCTCTTTTCTCCTTTCCTCCTCTCCTCTCTGTGGATGCTGACTCCTATGGTTGCAGGATGTGCGTGATACCATGATAGCGGACTTGCGATCACGCCTGGCAGAAACGGAGCAACAATTAGGCGACACCCGTGGAGCCTTGAGCGCTTCGGTAGGTGTATGTACAATGCGCACTCCTAATAAAAACTCTAGATTGATGGCGTTCGGCCGCTAATTTTCATCCCATGTGGTTATAGCGCGCCCAGATCGACGCGGCTTCGTCAGCGATGGGAGGAGGCGGCGCTCTTCAGCTTATGGATCCCCGCCTCAGAACTTGATTTGCTTCACGAGCAACTTGCTCGACTACGCAGCGTGCCGCGGAGGCAGAAGGAATGCTCTCTATACATGTAAGAGTTTCAGTGTTGAGTTCTACTTTTTTTGCCTTGCCACATATCTGAGATAGTATATCTTGCAGGAAAAGGAGATGAGGAGTCACTTGCCCATGCTGCACAGAGAGAGGCTAGAATAGCAGAGCTGGAGGAGGAATCGCGGTGTCGTCCGGATGACGATTCTTCCAAGGATGCCATGGAGCTGAGAATCACCCTTCAATTGGAGAGGGAAGATCATGAGAGAGAACGGTCATAGAAAGAGAGGGACAGAGAAAGAGAGAGAGCCGACAGATTAGCTGAAAGGGAGAAGCGAAGGGTCATGGAGGCCCAGTTGTTCGAACTCCGAACCAGCCTTGGCCTAGCTGAACAATGGCTGAGAGATGGTGAGGAGCGCTACCGAAGAGCACGAGAGCGTGGCTTTCGTGTCAGTAGCTCCTTTGTTGCTCCCACGGATCAGCGCCGGGGTGTGGGAATGGGAAGAGGTGTACAGAGCGGTAGAAGTACCGCTTTTCGTAGCTGGGTAGCACCCTTGAGGGTGTTTTGCCCGGAGGGTGGCGGGACAAGTAATGTAGAGAGAGAAGGTGGAACTCAATGTACAATTCCTTATTTAAGAATGGAATAAAAGGTATGATTTTGTTTGATTTTCATCTCACTCTTGCTATCTTGAATCCCTGCACGCATCATTGAAACAAACAGGTTAGTATCTCTGTTCTGACTTGGCCCCTTGCTCAATAAGCATGTGTTCACTTCAACTGTCCTTGATAATGGGTCAAGGGGCCAAGCCTTTATTAACGAAGGCAGGGGAAAGATGCGATAACGATGAATGTGACAGACAAGCACAATGATGCAAGCGGAATTTAAAAGTGAAATGCTGCATACAAATGCAATCATGCGAAATGATTTTTTTTATTTTTATGGCATTTTTTTATCTTTGTTATCATTCTAATTTTTTTGTTTTCCAAATATCTACGTTTTCTCTTTTTTTTCTTTTTATCATTTTTTTGTCGCTAACGCCTGATGAGCACCCATATGGCACCTTACCTTCATGAGAACAGGGGTTTCTTACTAACCTCCCAGGTATCCTAAGTGCGCATCTAGGTTGATTTGGGTCTCTAGACCCCTCGAATGATAAACCCACCGGCTAAGACTTACCCTGATGACAATACCGCCATGCCATACTTAGGCTCCCAGTTGCTTCCGACCATAGGGATTCGCCCAAAAGGTGTTCGAGGTAAATGATTTGCCCGACCCGGGTCTGTTTCCTCACAACTCTAGATGGTATATGATGGAACACCCTGGAACCCTAACGACCAACCGCGCGACGCTGACCCGGAATCAGACGCCGTCGCACCTAGGGGTGACGCGCTTGCATTGGCCTAAGCCCAAGGTTAAACAAGAAGACATCAAGGTGGTAAACAGGGGTCTTGACCGGCCAGAAACACAGAGACTCCTTTGCAGCGATAGCTTTTGCTTTTCAAAGTAGGCAACCATACGTGTGTATTAAAATAAGGTTGCAGACCTTGGCGGGTTTTACCCTTCAGAAACTCCATCTAGCTTTCATCTTCAAAGGAAGAAGGAAGAGTGTATGGGGTAAACCTCCTGAGAGGACCGGTAAAACCGTTAACCCGGTGAGCCAATAAGGGCCCATTAACTCTCCTCTTTCGGACAACTTCGGACCAAATCTCGAGCATTTACATTCCATAACTCCTTTTGTGGATTTAGACTTTTTGTCTTGAGATATTTCATTTATCGCATCAGGCACAGTGACGACCAGGCTTTTTCTTGATTTTAGTTTTATGTTTCTTTTTACGAGGGAGATATAGTTTGACGTTGTGGGATCCCTTTTGTATGCCTGCGGGGACATTGCCCTCTTCTCGTGCTCTGATCGATGCTCGAGGAAATGGATCCTACTCTTGCCTTAAGGGGTTTGAGTTTTGGTTTCTCATGCTCAGCGTTTTAAGGGCGCTGGCTGTCTCGTTTGGTCGAAGAGAAGAGAATAAAGATTATAGCTTCCGGAGATCTTCTGGGTGCGACCCCACTGTCGGTGATGCTACCAACTTTTTGGATAAAATACGTAGGCGAGTACATGTTGGTTTCCTTTGAGTGAGCATAGGCTGATGTGGCCGGACAGGGATCTCCACGGTTCTGGCAGACCAAGACCCGGTGCCTACCAAGTCTTAATGGGCCCTATCCTAACATGAAGGTTGGATGCAGTGACCTAACTACATGGTGATCACCAGGCATCGGCATTTTGAATTTTCATATTTTTAGTGGTTTTCAATTTTTGTTATTTTTGTTGTTTTCTGTCTTTTCATCATTTTTTTTTGTATTTTGACACTAAGTTACGGGTAGTATTTTTTAAGATAAAGCCCGTTCCAAGGGTGGGATAACTCGGTCCCTTCGGCATTGACTAGCTTGTAGGCGTTGCCAGGGTACACGGCTTGAATTACAAACGGCCCTTCCCAATTGGGTTGGAGCTTAGAACACGGCCCTCCAGGTTTGACAAAAATTCTTTTGACAACCATCTCACCGACTTTGAATTTTCTCTCAACGACCTTCTTTTGATAAAAGCGAGCGAGTCTATTTTGATACACACGCGCGTGCTCGGCAGCGGCCAGCCGTTTCTCATCTAAGAGTTCCAACTGGGCAAGGAGTGAATTACGACGTTCGTCGAGGGAAAATTCCTCATCCAATTGTACTCGGAGAGAAGGGATCAGGGTCTCGTATGGGACTACCGCTTCCATACCATAAGTAAGGGCAAACGGAGTCTGCCCGGTGGGGGTACGGATTGAAGTGCGATAGGCCTATAGAGCTTCGATAAGCTTTTCTGGCCAGTCTGAAAATTTGCTAGACTCGCAGGTTTTCTTGATGATTTTGAGCAATGTTTTATTGGTGGCCTCCGCTTGGCCGTTACCTTGTGGATAGTAAGGTGATGAATGATGCAATGCAATTGCGTACCTCTTGCAGAGGTCCTGAAGGTCCTGGGAGACGAACTGTGACCCATTGTCGGTGACGATTGTGCTTGGGACGCCAAACCTGGCGAGGATGTTCTTTATGATGAACTTGCAGACTGTTGACGCCTTGATTTCCGCGTAAGCTTCGGCTTCGGCCCACTTGGTGAAATATTCCGTCGCAGTGAGGATGAAAGATTTCTGCTTGATGAGGGAATTGGGATCACCTAAGGGACCAATGATGTCGAATGCCCACATGGAGAAAGGCCATGGGGAGGATATTGGATGAAGTGAGGAAGATGGTGAATGAATTTTATCGGCGTGAAGTTGGCACTTGACACACCTACGGACATAGATGGCACAATCCTCTTCCATAGTGGGCCAGTAAAAGCCTTGCCTAATGATATTCTTGGCGAGCATCTGACTATTCACATGGCCCCCACACACACCTGAGTGTGTCTCCTCTACACACTTCCAAACCTCGTCGTCATCAAGACATCTTAACAGAACACCGGTAAGGCTCCTCCTATAGAGTAGACCTCCCACCAATGTATATTTCTGAGCCGCTCTTCTTATGGCCTTCTTATCTTCTATGGTGGCTCCTTCAGGGTATGACTGATCTTTGCAGTATTTGATGATTTCATAAAACCATGGTTTCTCCTCGTCAGCCAGTTCTTCCTCGGCTTCTGCCAAAATGATCTCCCTCTTCTCAAGGATTTCTTCCTGTAGGATCTTTCTTGCTATCCTGTCTTTGATGTTCACGTAGGAAGCGTCATCAACTGCAGGGGCATGGCGCTTATAGATGTGAATGGACTCAAACCATCTCCCTAGAGGGAACCTTAAGGATGACGCCAATGAGGCGAGGGCATCGGCCAGAATATTCTCATGGCGAGGGACATGGACAAAGATCAGTTTGGTGAACAGTTTGGCAAAGACAGCGGTGAGTTCTTGGTATGGCTTGAGTTTAGGATCGCGAGTGCGATATTTAGTTAGCACCTGGCGAAGAATGAGTTGACTATCACCCACGACTCGTAATTCGGTGATACGAAGAGAATGAGCGAGTTCCAGGCCAGCTAGAAGGGCTTCATACTCAGCTATATTATTGGTAACTGGAAATTTGAGCTGGTAAGCCAGTGGGAACGTGAGGCCTTCAGGTGACAGGAGGGCAACGCCGATTCCTTTCCCTTGAGAATTCAGAGCTCCATCAAAATATAACGTCCACATTGGCTCCTCAGATTGAGTGACGGACATTAGTTCCTCATCTGAAAACTCTGATTGGACAGGATCGAACTTAGGAAGAGGGTGATGAGCGAGATGTTCGGCTATAGCATAGCCTTTGATCGCCTTTTGCTGGATATAGGTGATGTCGAATTGAGATAGGAAACTCTGCCAGCGTGCTAGCCTATCAGTAAGGACAGATTTCTCCAGAAGGAACTTGATGGGGTTCATGCGAGCAATCAAACGGACTTCGTGAGCCAGGAGATAATGTTTCAATTTCTGTACCACCCAAACGAGGGCATCACAGGTTTTCTCCATGGCGGTGTACTTCTGCTCACAGGAGTTGAGGAGTTTGGAGAGGTAGTAGGTTGCCCGTTCCCTACCTTCTTCATCAGCTTGTGCGAGGACGGCTCCCACAGAGTCATCCAAGACTGAGATGTAGAGGATCAGAGGTTTTTCTGGCCTGGGTGGGATGAGAACGGGCGGACTAGCCAGATATTCCTTTAACCCTTCGAAAGCTTTCTGACACTTAGAATCCCAGTGGAATTCTACTCCCGGCTTGGTCAACTTGTAGAAAGGTCTACACCTTTGTGAGTGCTGAGACACAAACCGACGGATGAACTGGAGCCTCCCAATTAGACCTCGAACTTCTCTTAAATTTCTGGGGGGCGGCATGTCCCTAATGGCTTTGGCTTTGTTGGGATCTATTTCAATCCCCCTTTTGCTCACGATAAAACCCAGTAATTTGCCTGATGACACACTAAACACACACTTTTTCGGGTTCATTTTCAATTGGAACTCCCTTGATCTTTGCAACACCTTAGCTAAAACCCTTGGATGTTCTACCCTGGTCCTTGATTTCACCAATAAATCATCCATGTACACCTCCAGATATATGTGCATCATGTCATGAAATATGGCCATCATAGTTCTTTGGTAAGTAGCTCCAGCATTCTTTAATCCAAACGGCATGACCACGTAACAGTATGTCCCCCATGGTGTAGTGACTGACGTTTTCTCCTGGTCATCTTCTGCCAACCGAATTTGATTATATCCCGAAAATTCATCCATGAATGAGAGGGTCTCATAACCTGCTGTGTTATCAACTAACACATCAATGTGAGGCAAGGGGAAATCATCCTTTGGACACGCGCGGTTAAGGTCCCGGAAGTCGATGCAAATCCTGACTTTACCATCCTTCTTCATGACCGGGACAATATTTGCCACCCATTGGGGATAGATGACGACTCTAATAAACCTGGCTTTGTGGAGCTTGTAGACCTCTTCTTTCATTTTTAAAGCCATCTGAGGGTGGAAACGTCTTAACCTTTATTTTATCGAGACGGCCCCTGGTTTTAGAGTTAAGCGGTGTTCGACCAGGGTGGGATCCAGACCCGGCATGTCCTCATAGATCCATGCAAACGTGTCCTTATACTCTTTAAGAACTTCAACCAATGCCTCTTCTTCGGAGGGTGGTAGATTATCACTTATGAGGATGATCCTAGGGTCTTCCTCAGTTCCCAAGTTGACTTCTTTGGTGGACTCTTCTACAGCGGCTGACGGCCCGTCGAATCTCCTCACTCCACTAGCATATGCGGCAGCCGTATCCTCAAATTCCTCACCCTCATCTTCACTAGGGTATTCCTCATCTGTGATCTCATAAACTCCATACCCTTCATCAATTGCACAGTTGTCCTTACATTCCATTTCCGGTAGTTGGACAGGATTTTCTAATAACTGAGGGATGGCAAGAAGGACCTGACACCTGACGGCTAAATCCAGAAGGAACCGACGAGGGATCCGCCTACCCTTGGATTTCTTCCTAGGTACTACCCTTGACCTAGATTGACTGACATTATTTACAGAGGGAGAAAAGGTTGAAGGGGATGGTGAAGAATGTACAGGGATAGGCCCCTCGGAGGAGGGGTGAAAAAGGTCGCTCATCGGACCTTGGACGGGTGGTTCGCAAAGCGAGACGCACCTGTGGGAGATGTAGGAGGTTTCCTCAACAAAGATGTGTTGTTGAGGAGTTTGAAAATTGACGTTTTTTTTTTCATTTTCATTTTTTATGACAAAACAGTGGAAAGAGATCGTAGGGGAGAGAAAAGCAGTTATGGCTAGAGGATTGGGAGGTTCATAAAGCAGATCGTGATTGAAAACCTGACGTGGGTTGAGAAGTCCGCGCAGGTATGCGAGAAGAGAAGGGGACCTGGGAGATCATCAGACAATCGTCTGGCCCAGGAAGAAGACAGTAACGGTGGCTGTGATGAGTGAACGGAAAAGATGACGGCTGACAAGCCGTCGATAGTGATGGTGACAGCGGATGAAGATCCGCCGATGACAGGGTCCTTCTGGCGAGGACGAGGATAGCTTGGAACTTTGACAACAATGGTGATATTCTCTGGCATTTCGGAGATCAATGGCGGCCCTTCGAGCTGCGGAGGCGAGAACATCCTTCCCAGCGCAACAGAAACATCCGGTATATCGAACCATTTGTCCCATTCACATTCTGGATCTTTGATCTTGCCTCTTTTGGTAATCCTTGGACATCTTTCAGCTGAATACACAACATGTAACCCCCCACGTGCTTCTTGCGGATAATCCCCCATCTGAATAACGGGCCCTTTGTTGAAGTGGTTTGTTAGGGTCCATGTGAGGGGCTTCCAATCCGCCTTGAATGGTCCTTTGAAACCCAGACCAAACCTGCGGTTCGGCTCAACCTCCGTTGGCGGTTTTAGCCTACCTTGCAGTTGTGTGCCCAAACCCTTGCCCTGCTGATAGCCGATGTTCCTCATAATCTCCCAACCTTTGGAGTGAAAAGGGAGATGCGGTGTTTTACCTTGACCAGCTCCTTAGGTGCTAGCGGAACGTGAGATGCATCACGCACATCCAGCAACGACAATATGGGCCGATGAGACGGCCAAACAGAGGGTAGAGAGGTGTTGATAGCATCCACCGTGGGAAGGACAGGTGTACTGACCACCTTAATAATTCTTCCGTTGTAAGGAAACTTCAAGCACTGATGGTTGGTGGAAGGTACGGCATCCGTGGCTTCAATATAGGGGCGACCCAGTATGGCCTTGAATGTGGGATCCATGTCGAGAATATGAATTCCGTGGAGACGGTCATAGGGCCTAACTCTACCCTCAGAATAATCATCCCCTGTGGTGGCCTTTTGCTATTGTCATAAGCTGTGACCGTGATCGAGGAAGGTCTTATTTGTTCCTTGTCGACCCCGCACATCCGAAGGGTGCTCATGGATATCACGTTTATGGATGCACCCGTGTCTATAAGGCACGGGTTTATGGATACCCCATTAACTTTTATCGAGACACACAATGCATACTTCCGAGCTTCCCTGGGAGCGAGCTCGTAGTTGTGGAACATGATGGCTGGTTGTGTGTCCGTTGGGGTCAAAACGGCCGAAATCTTTTCTACAGGGAGGTCGTCGTTTACCATGACCCTTTGAAGATATTCCATCAAGGCCGCCTGATGTGACGTGGATCTTTGGAGCAACTCGAGGATGGAGATCCGAGCAGGCGTCCTATCCAGGTGTTTCAAAAAATCATACTGTGTTCCAGGGACGGACTTTTCCAGCTGCTCTCCGTCCTTTTCTTGCTGAGATTGCTCGGGATTCTGACTGTTCTGGGGGAAAATCCTGTGGAAAATCCTTCCACTTCGGAGCACCATAGCTTGCGGCTTTTGTACCTCTACAGGGGTAGCAGTGGGTTGCAGCAGAGGTTTGAGGGGTAGTGGTGGAGGAACGGTTGGTAGAGCAGGGGTGATGACAGGAGCAGGGGTTCTGATGAGGGGTTTGCTAGGCGGAGGTATGGCGGAGGTAGGGGGAATATCATACGGGTTACGACGGATGAGGGGTTTGGCAGGTGGAGGTAGAGTGGCTTGAGATGGATGGCGGGTGATGAGTGGTTTTGAGGGCATCGGTGGTGGTGTTGTGGAGACAAACGGGATTATGCGCGGTTGGCGGGTGATAAGGGGCTTAGAAGGCATAGGGGCAAATGCGGCAGAGGTGGGTGGTAGGGCGATGGAGTGATGGGAGATGGGAGGGTGTGAAGGCGTAGTGGGGGGTGTCGGCCGGTAGGTTATCGGGGTGCGAATGAGAGGGCGTGATGGTAGTGGAAATGGTGAAGGCAGTGCTAATGTGGGTTGATGGGAGAGAGGTGCTACCCGGGCGAGGCAAGGGGGGTGCATGATGATAGGGTCGGCAGTAGAAAGAGTAGAGGCACTTTCCGGGTGCCACACCTGCTCTCTCCCAACTTCCGGAAAGGAGGAGATGGGATTAACCTGGTGATCAGGCTGTTGGTGCTCCGGTAATGGATTGTGGATTATGCCCATGTTGGGCTGTTGCGGTTGGGCCTGCTGAGGCTGTTGTTGTTGTAGTTGTTGCTGTGGCTGCTGGTGCTGCTGTTGTAACTGTTGCGGTTGTTGCTGAAATTGTGGCCTAGGAGGAGGTCTCCTAGCCTTGAGAATGGCAACGTATCGCCTCATTTCACCCCAGTCAATTCCGCCCTCATCATTCGTATCATAAATGTAATCTTTAAACTGGAAGCAGTTGTCCACTGTGTGACCTGGCTGTCTATGGTAGACGTAGTACCTGGAGGTATCAACATTCGGGGGCCACACTGGCCT
The DNA here is from genome assembly GCA_022559845.1 of Amorphophallus konjac. Classification (NCBI taxonomy): domain Eukaryota; kingdom Viridiplantae; phylum Streptophyta; class Magnoliopsida; order Alismatales; family Araceae; genus Amorphophallus; species Amorphophallus konjac. The sequence goes on from JAHNEJ010000697.1 coordinate 221,396, forward strand.
TTCCCTGGGTAGGACGAGTGTGTTCGAGGCCATGAGGGCGCTGAAAATATCTGCCAAGGATTCTGGTAACGGCGGGTAGTAGGCTCTCTTGGGACCAATCGGCCTCCTTTGTTGCTGTGGAGGGCCATAATTCCCTGGGGGCGGAACTTGGTTGTACTGAATTGGTAGATGTTGCTGTTGGGGTTGGGGTTGTCGCTGGGGTTGAAGTAGTTGAGGCATGTTGCCCTGAGGTGGATTATTTTGGGGTGGAGGACGAGAGGGGAGTGGACCTTATTAGAGGGGAAGTCGGGGCATTTGGGGAAGCCCTGGGTTGGCTACATAGTTAGCGTTGTTAACTGCACTTACTTGCTCATTTGTCACGACCCCTTCTGTCGCTCCACCTGGGACACCAGTGCCCGGCTTCCTAAACACCCTCGGCTTTGGCGGCTCGAACATGTGCATGAGAGGGGAATCTTTCAGTTGTGTCTGGACATACCGAGCCCTCTTGTACAATTCCTCCATGGTGTTAAGCTTGTTCATTGCCAGGATATGCCTAAACTGGGGGGTAGCATTTGATATAATCATCTTCACCTGCTCTGGCTCTGAGATGGTATCCTTTATCCTCTCTGCCAGGGATCTCCATCTATCGGCATACTGGATGAAATTTTCATCCGACTTCATTTTTTCGGCGACCAGGTCGGTGATAGAAAGAGACGGGCCAACTCGGTCCCGGTACCTCTGTAGAAACTTCCTCTGAACCACGTCGAAGTCCTCAGCCTCGCTTGGCTCTAGGGCGTAGAACCATTCCAACGCAGGGCCATCTAATGATCTCCTAAAGAGGTATGCCAAAGATCTTTTATCATTCTGCCAGAACGAGGACTCATACATGAAGTCCTTCAAATGGGTAGAGGGGTTGCCAGTGCCGTTGTACCTACGGTACGTGGTCATCTCAGAAGGGGGAAGGCGAAATATTGGTAGGACAGGCAGAGAAACCTCAGGGGTGGATTTTACATCCACCATTTTCTGTAAGTTTCGGAATTGCTCATCCATCTTGTTCAACTTGTTCAAGAGGGACTGGGTGAACGGGTCAATTGGTGAAGGTGGCGCTTGCCACGGAGAAGCGGTAGGCCTCCCGGAGAGCTGAGAAGGAAACCTAGGAAAGGAAGGGTATTGGGGTCTAGCAATGGATAGGCCCGGTTGGATTGGTGTTTGGAGGGCGGCTGGCGCTGGAGATTGGGAGGGGAATTGGAAGGAGGGAGGCTATTGATTTGCCTGCCCGAGAGGTGAGGGGGAGGGAATGGCCTGTACAGACTCTTGGACATGAGTGGTAGCCGGATTCGGCTCCGTGGGAGAGGGGGAAACCGATTTCCCTTTCAGAATGGCCTGGAAGGCCTGAAGTTGCTCAGGGTTGAGCTGGGTGTTGGCGAGGACACCTAACAGAGAGGAGATGTCCTGGGGGGAAGATGTATCCCCGGCAACGTTTGGCACCTCATGTGAGGGCTCGTGGGATGGACCGGCATCCTCAGCGTAGACATGAGGCCCACCTTGGTAGCCCTGGTCCGGGCTGTATTCTACGTAAGAGCCATGACCCGAGTCATGCATTTGGGGCTCATAGCCGAAGGCGTTAGCCTCGAAAGCATCGTAATTATACTCGGCCATCCTTAACACTTTTCCAGAACGTAATAACATACACCAGCACACAAGCAGCAGAGATTAACACACAAGTGGATGCTTTACGTCTCTTTTTTGTTTTTGTTTTAACTCCTTTTTTTTCTTTTTAACGATTGTAAAAATTCACACAAAATTTGCAAAAATCCTAGTTACACCTTCGTTTTACCGCCGTGTGAACTAGGGACACTCGACTCACCACGAATGGGTTGACTATCTCCAGGGAACTTCAGTGGTACAACCTGCCCAGTGAACGAAGAGGGAATCCTTCGCTGTCGGCTTACGGAGGTCCCAATGAAGGAGATCCTAGTCCGTCGAGAGGAATTCCCGACGGAGAGTCCTTCCTTCACCGAGAGAGGGTGGTCCTTAGAAAGAAATAAAAAGAAAGATAGAAAAGAGGGACGGACGTATGCGATGAAATGCTGACAGTTATATAGAGCATAACAGAATAACAAGACAATCAAGATATAACAACACACAAGAGATGATAAAGCAAATCACAAGAGGCGGCAAGAGTAACTAAAAGAAAGTAACTGAGAGATAAACAACACGCAAGAGATGATAAAGCAAATCACAAGAGGTTGCAAGAGTAACTAAAAGAAAGCAACTGAGGTCCCACCGTGATCGCTAATCTGTGGAAGCCGAGGAGGGATCCACTTAAAAGAGGAGAAAAAGAAAACTCACTGTGACTAAAGGCTAATAAGGGGCATGAAACGTGCCAATAGAGAAAATAGCATACGTAGGATGCTAAAGGGATGTGATCGCCAGAGGGGTTACCTCAATGAAAAGAAATGATCGCGTGTACCTTGTACGAGGCACGGAGACCGTGAATCGTCGAGAGCGGGAAATGGCGGGTTGCTTCTTCCTCCCCCTTCGGTCGACCGACGGAGAGGGCTTTCTTTAATTACCTTTGCAAAACAACGACAAACAAGTAACGAGTGGATCAGAAAGACGAAGGTGCAGTATTCAAATTCTAATGACGCAAGTAACGAAATGATGGCAAGACACACACCTGGTTGATGTTATCTTTTAAACCCCTCTCAGACACGAGTAGGAGGAAAATGCTTATGATGAATAGCAGTTATTCTGACGTAGAAACGGGAAGAGACTCCCTCATAAAAAAAGGGGGGGGGGTAGAGGATATGATATGATGAATGCAAGATAACTAGAAAAGAAGAGGAGAGAATGGATTATTGGATGGTCGATGGCGACATCCGGCAGAGCTTTGGCAGCGTAGGGACGACGAGGTAGCGCGGCGGGCGAAGGCGGCCTCTCTCCTGCGAGCACAGGCACCCGAGGATCCGGCAGGACCTCCCCTACAAAACACCCATGGGTTAGGAATAGAATTCGGCAACCTCTCGGCGCTCTTTTTTCGACCCCCTAAACTGAGGGGGGTAGGCCTCTATTTATAGAGTTCCGGAGGATGGAGGCGTCCAGGGGCCTGGACGCCTCCATGATTTGGATTCTTTTCAAACGACAGGCCGAGCAACGGTCAAGCAGTGGTCAGGGATGCCCGTGAGCTGATTGATGGAGGCGTCCAGGGGCCTGGACGCCTCCATAATTTGGATTCTTTTCAAACGACAGGCCGAGCAACGGTCAGGCAGTGGTCAGGGATGCCCGTGAGCTGATTGATGGAGGCGTCCAGGGGCCTGGACGCCTCCATAACTTGGATTTTCTTCAAACGACAGACTGAGCAACGGTCAGTCGATGGCCGGGGGTCGCCCGTGAGCAGGTTGATGGATGCGTCCAGGGGCCTGGACGCCTCCATAATTTGGATTCTTTTCAAACGACAACTCGACCAACGGTCGGGGGTACCCGTGAATCAAATCATGGAGGCGTCCAGTCTCCTGGACGCCTTCAAGAATATATATTTTTTATTTATTATGTTATTATTTTTTTTCATTTTTTTGTCATTTGATGGAGGCGTCCAGTGGTGGACGCCTCCATGATTTTTTTTGATTTTTTTATTATTTTCATTTATGGAGGCATCCAGGCACCTCGACGCCTCCATGATTTTTCAATTTTTCTATTATTTTTATTATTTTATATATATATATGAATTTATGGAGGCATCCAGTCTCCTGGACACCTCAAGATTTTCACGGAAAAATTCAGAAAAAAGTAAAAAAAATTCAGAAAAATAGGAAATCACCAGAGTAATTAAAAATGTGAAGGCCGCCTTGGGTATCATAGTGTAATATGAGATTTACTCACTGTAATGTCAAGAACGGCGTGTCTACAGC